>NW_020870325.1:571862-579362 GCF_003789085.1 Penaeus vannamei
ATCCTCTCCCCCTCCCCTCCCCCTCCTCTCTCCTCCCCTCCCCCATCCTCTCCCCCTCCCCCTCCCCTCCCTTCCCCTCCCTTCCTTCCTTCCCTCTCTCCTCCCCTCCCTCTCCTCATCCTCCCCTCCCCCTCCCTTCCCCATCCCCTCCCCCTCCCATCCCCACCCCTCCCTTCCCCTCTCACCATCCTCTCCCCCCATCCCCTCCCCTCCCCTTCCCTCTCCTCCCCTCCCCCTCGTCGCATCCTGAACTCCAATATCCTCACTCATCCCCAACACGTATCCTTCGGACGTTAGCGCTTCTCTTGCCTCCTTATTCCTTCCTTTGCCTCCTTCTCTCCTTCTCTCCTTGTCCTCTTTCTATCTCCTTATTCTAGTTTTGATAATTTCCGTTCCCCGCTTTCGTCACCCCTATTCTCTTCCATCTTAATTCCTCTTCTGCGTCTTTTTCCATTTTATTCTATCCTCCCCTTCCTCCTATCTAAATCTTTCTCTTTTCTTCTTCTTCTCCTATCCCCCCCTCCTCTCTTTCTGTCCCATACCCTTCTTATTCTCTTCCTCTTGCTATCTCCTATTTTTCCTCTTACTACCTATCCTACCCCCATCCTATATTCACTTTACCTCTATCTTATTTTCTCTTTTTCCTTCCCTTCCCTTGCTTCCCCCTCCGTTCCACCTTCTTCCCCATCTATCCTCCCCACCTCATCTCTCTCCTCCTTTCCTCTTCTTTCCTCCCCCTCCCCCTTTTCTCCTCTCCTTCCCTTCTTCCTTTGACACCCTTTCTCTCCCCTCCCATCCTATCCTCCCCCCCTTCCTATCCCCTCCCATACTACCCTCTCCCCTATCTATCCCCTCCCATCCTACCCTCTCCCCCCTTTCCTATCCCCTATCTGTCTCCTCTCTCTCCCCTCCCATCCTATCCTCTCCCCCTTTCCTATCCCCTCCCATCCTACCCTCTCCCCTTTTCCTATCCCCTCCCATCCTACCCTCTCCCCCTTTCCTATCCCCTATCTATCCCCTCCTATTCTCCTATTCCCCCCCCCCTTTGCAATCCCACGCCCAGACTGCCGCCCGAGCGAGAATTGGTTCTCCCGCAACACGTGCATTCTCAGCAAGGCATCTGCAACGATGAACATATTGCAAGGGATTGCTCTATGTTGCAAGGGTGAACGTTGTGAAAAGAAAAGAGTAAAAAAGATGAGAATAAAGTCGTGCGAGTGTAAAAAAGAAGAAAGTAGAGTGAAAAGAAAAGAGTAAAAAAGATGAAAATAAAGTCGTGTGGGTGAAAGGAAAGAAGAAGAAAAATGAAGAAAAATAAGCATAAAACCCGATGCGGTGAAAAGAAAAAAAGAAAGAGAAATAAGCGTAAAAAAAAAAATAAGCATAAAACCCGATCAGATACTGTACTCTATGTAAACTTCGTGTGCACATTCAGGGATTAATAATTTCTCTTACGCTCATGGGTGTACACAGATACCCAAGGACGTTCACACGAAAGGGACTCGTAGGCATAGAGTGATGATGGGAAGAATGATAACAAATAGCGATAAGAGAAATGATAATGGTGATGGCAATGATAGAGATAATAAAGACAAAAGTAATAAGGAAAATGTTGATTATAGTAATGATAACAACAATAATGATAATAATGATAATAATAATAATAATTATCATTATTGTTATTATCATTATCATCATCGTCATTATTGTTCTTATTATTAATCATAATTATCATTGTTATCCTAATAACAGTAATGATGATATTATCATTAACAGCAACAACAGTAATGATGATAATAGTAATAAGGCAACAACAACAAAACAATCGCAATAATAATGACAAGCATAATAAAGATAAGAATAATAACAATTATGATACTAATAATCGTAATAATAATGATAATAATGATGATGGTGTTGATGATAATAGTTATAATTATGATGACAATAATGGTGATAACAATAATAATAATATAATGTTATTATAATGATAATAATAACGACAATAATGATAATGATAATTATCATGAAGTAAGTGAAAATTATATCAATGATGATAACTAAAGTAATAATAACAGTAATAGAGATAAGAAGGATAGCAGTAAATAATAATGGTAATGATAATGATAACGATACTTATAATAATAATAGCAGTAATAATAACAATAATAATAAAGATAATAATATCAATAATAATAATAATAGATGTAATGATAATGATGATAATATGATACATAATATAATGATGGTGATAATAACATTAACAAAACAACAATAATGATAATAATGATGATAATAACATTAACAAAACAACAATAATGATGATTCATTCGCTCAATATGATGGATGATGATGATAATCTACATTGATAAATATGATAGCATGAATAATAATGAGGATAATATCATCAACAACAACAAATTAACGTAATGTAACATCTTTTCATTCGCTCCATAAAAAGAATGTTATGATCAGATAATGGCAGAAATACTTTCATAAGTAAAAGACACGCATACACACATATATTCGCACAATCACACACAGAGATACACATAAAAACGCACACCCATACACACACATATACACACATAACAAAGTCAGGCACATACACCCATTCGAACATATACCCAAATATACAT
The DNA here is from genome assembly GCF_003789085.1 of Penaeus vannamei. Taxonomy (NCBI): domain Eukaryota; kingdom Metazoa; phylum Arthropoda; class Malacostraca; order Decapoda; family Penaeidae; genus Penaeus; species Penaeus vannamei. The sequence continues at coordinate 574,502 of NW_020870325.1, forward strand.
ATACACGCAGATACAGAGATAACATGTATGTCAAAAAAAAAAAAAAAAAAAAAAAAAAAAAAAAAAATGCACACACACAAAAGCACATACATACATACACAAGCACACACATACACATAGATACACACTGAGCACGTAAAAAAACCCATATATCTTGTACGTACAATAATACCAACACAGACACTCACTCACTCGATCTCTGTCAGTATGGCCACTCCCCCCCCCCCCCTTCGCCACCATTTCCCATTACCCTACATTCCACAGCTCCCTTAAAAGCCCGGAAGCACCTTCCCTCCCTTCCTTTCCCCTTCTCCTACCCTTCCTTCCCCGAAAAAAACAACCCTTTCCCTCTTACAAAGAAGAAAAAAAGAAAGAAAAAAGAAAAGGAAAACAAAAGAGTATCCCCCACTTTTCCGTTTTCTATGACGCCAGAACCCCCTTTTCGGTTTTGTAAAATCCTTTCGGAAGGAAAGAAGAAGAACCGGCTAAGGAAACCCATCTCGCTTCTCGGACTTCACTCCTTCAGGAACAGCTGTCTGGTGCTCCTTTTAAGCGGTTTTGCGCTCGACTGCACCGCTACGAAAGCTGAACGGGAAGGAGCGCTTAAGCTACGGAACCACGGCTCGCTTGCACAGTGAAAGAAAACGGGATTTTTTTTTTGAGGGGGGATGGAGCTAGCGACGAGTGTGTTGTTTTGATTTGTTATTTTTTGTCTTTTTTTCGATTGGATATTTGTGGGAGAGGGCGTGGTTGTTTCTTGGAGTGTTTTAAGGGTGTTATTATTCATGTCGTTGCTGCTAATTGTTATGGCTGTCATTGATTATGTTGATAATATTGCTTCTGTTTAAGTGGCTTTCTGTTTTCCTTTTGTTTACTTTTCTTTCTTTTCTCTCTCTCCTCTCTCTCTCTCTCTCTCTCTCTCTCTCTCTCTCTCTCTCTCTCTCTCTCTCTCTCTCTCTCTCTCTCTCTCTCTCTCTCTCTCTCTCCCTCTCCCTCTGTTTCTCTCACTTAACGATCTTGTACATGTATGTGTGTAAGAACTAAGAGAGAGAGAGAGAGAGAGAGAGACAGAGAGAGAGAGAGAGAGAGAGAGAGAGAGAGAGAGAGAGAGAGAGAGAGAGAGAGAGAGAAGAGAGAGAGAGAGAGAGAGAGAGAGAGAGACAGACAGACAGACAAAGACAGTCAGACAGACAAATGCACAGAGACAGAGGGAAAGAGAGTGTCTGTCTGCGCGCGTGTGTGTATCTCAGGGTTTCTAAACCTCCCGTCTTCTTTCCTCTTTCCCTCTATTCCCCACATTTATCCTTCCTCTCCCTCCCACCGTTTCCAATAGGACGTGACCTACTTTTCTTCGTCTTAAACCGCTTATCTTATTGAAGACATCAAAAATTCTGCTCCAAGATGACCCTCCCACTTCTTCTCGTATTGAAAACGGCGGATATCAAAAAAATGAGGATAATAAAGGAGAGAGAGAGAGAGAGAGAGAGAGAGAGAGAGAGAGAGAGAGAGAGAGAGAGAGGGAGAGAGAGAGAGAGAGAGAGAGAGAGAGAGAGAGGAGAGAGAGAGAGAGAGAGAGAGAGAGAGAGAAGAGAGAGAGAGAGAGAGAGAGAGAGAGAGAGAGAGGAAGGGAGAGAGAGAGAGAGAGAGAGAGAGAGAGAGAGAGAGAGAGAGAGAGAGAGAAGAGAGAGAGAGAGAGAGAGAGAGTAGAGAGAGAGAGAGAAGAGAGAGAGAGAGAGAGAGAGAGAGAGAGAGAGAGAGAGAAGGAGTTTTTGATAGAGAAAGAGAAGGGGGAGAGAAAAACAAAAGAGAGAAGAGAGAGAACAGATAACGAGAAGCGAGAGAGAGTGTTTGAAGAGAAAAGAGAAGGGACATAGAGAGCGAGAGAGAGAGAGAGAGAGAGAGAGAGAGAGAGAGAGAGAGAGAGAGAGAGAGAGAGAGAGAGAGAGAGAGAGAGAGAGAGAGAGAGAGAGAGAGAGAAAAGGAATGTCTTAATAAACTGTCAGTCATCATTTTTTCCACATCATCAGGAGATTACTATTCCAAAATGACCCCAAATAATTCGCGTCAAACTGACAAGACTCTCTCCCTCACTCTTCTCTTCCTCTCTCTCTTCTCTTCTCTCTCTCTCTCTCTCTCTCTCTCTCTCTCTCTCTCTCTCTTCTCTCTCTCTCTCTCTCTCCTCTCTCTCTCTCTCTCTCTCTCTCTCTCTCTCCTCAACATCTCGCTCTCGCACCCTTGTCCATTTCTCTCTCAAACACTCTCTCTTTCGCTCTCTCTCTCTCTCTCTCTTCGCTCTCTCTCTCTCTCTCTCTCTCTCTCTCTCTCTCTCTCTCTCTCTCTCGTCTCTCTCTCTCTCTCTCTCTTCTCTCCGCTCCCTCGTCCTCTCCTCTCCATCTCTCGCTCCTCTTTTCCTCTCTCTTTTCTCCTCTCTTCTCTCCCTCTTTCTCTCCTCTCTCTCTCTCTCTCTCTCTCTCTCCTCTCTCTCGCCATCTCTCTCTCTCTCTCTCTCTCTCTCTCTCTCTCTCTCTCTCTCTCTCTCGCTTTCTCTCTCTTCCTCTCTCTCACTCTCTCACTCTCTCACTCTCTCACTCTCTCACTCTCTCTCTCTCTCTCTCTCTCTCTCTTCGCTCTCCTCTCCTCTCTCCTCGTCTCTCTCTCTCTCTCTCCTCTCTCTCTCTCGTCTCTCTCTCTCTCTTCTCTCTCTCTCTCTCTCTCTCTCTCTCTCTCACTCGCCTCTCTCTCTCTCTTCTCCTCTCTCTCTCTCTCTCTCTCTTCTCTCTCTCTCTCTCTCTCTCTCTCTCTCTCTCTCTCTTCTCTCTCTCTTCTCTCTCTCTCCCTCTCTCTCTCTCTCGCTCTCTTTCTCTCTCTCAACACTCTCCGCTCCTCGCAGCCTTTGTCCTTTCTTCTTTCTCTCTCAAACACACTCTCTCTCTCTCTTTCCCTCCCCCTCTCTATCTATCTCTTATCCCTCTTCTCTCTCTCATCTCCTCTCTCTCTCTCTCTCTCTCTCTCTCTCTCTCTCTCTCTCTCTCTCTCTCTCTCTCTCTCTCTCTCTCTCTCTTCGTCTTCTCTCTCTCTCTCTTCTCTCTCTCTCAACACTCTCGCTCCTCGCCTCTGTCCCTTTTCTCTTCTCTCCTCAAACACTCTCTCTTCTCTGCTCTCTCTCTCTCTCTCTCTCTCTCTCTATCCCTCCTCTCCTCTCTCTCTCTCTTTTCTGTCTCCCCTCCTCCTTTCCTCTTCCTCTTCTTTTGCCCTTTTCTTGAGTCACGCGTCTCCCCGTTTATCAAAATTTGCATTTCGCTTCTCTTCTATGTTTATTGTCTTTTATTTTCCTTCTTTTTTTTCCAAATTTTACAGCTTCTTGCTTTTTCTCCGAATTTTCCCATTCCATTTTCTTTCCTTGTCCCTCTTACCCTTTTCACTTCCTTTTCCCAATTTCCTTCTCTCTCCTTTCTGTTCTCTCTTCCTTTCCACTTCCTGTCTTCTACCCTCTTGCTTCCCCTTTCAAGCTTTCTCTCTCTCTCTCTCTCCTCTCTCTTTGCCTTCTTCTCTCCTATCTATTACTGCCTACCTCCTCTCACCCTTTATTTTCCTTCCTGTCCATCTTCCCTTCCCCCGTTCTCCCCATCGTCCATCTCTCCTTCTCCCTTCCCTTCCTCCCTTACCCCCCTCTTCCCCTCCTCCTCCCACCTCCATTCATCTTCTCTTTTAACTCTTCCTCTTCTCCCACTCCTCCTCTTCCTCCCTCCCCTTCCCTCCTCTCCCCACCTTCCTCTCCTGTCCCCTTCCTCTTCCTTCTCCCTCCTTCCTTCCTTCTCCCCTTCTCCCTCTTCCCCTTCCTTCCTTCTCCCTCCCTTCCTTCCCTCTCCCTTCCCTCTTCCTTCACCCTTTTTTCCTCTCCCCCTTCCCCTTCTTCTCCCTCCTCCCCATTCACCCTTCCCTATCCCCTCCACCCCTTCTCCCTCCTTCCCTTCATTCTCGCCCTCTCCCTCTTCCCCTTCACCCTTCTTCCCCTCTCCCATTCACCCATCCTATCCCCTCCTCCCCTTCACCCTTCTTATCCCTCCACCCTCTTCTCCCTCCTTCCCTTCCCTCTCCCCTTCCCCTCTTCCCCTTCACCCTTCCTATTCCCCTCCCCCTTCACCCTTCTTCTCCCCTCCACCCCCTTCACCCTTCCTATTCCCTCCTCCCCATTCACCCTTCCATCCCCTCCACCCCTTCTCCTCTTCTCCCTCCTCCTCCCTCTCCCTTCTCCCTCTTCCCTTCACCCTTCTATTCCCTGCAACCCTTTCACCCTTCCTATCCCTCCACCCCCTTCACCCTTCCTATCCCCTCCACCCCCTTCTCCCTCTTCTCCTTCCTCCCCTTCTCCGCTTCTCCCCCCTCATCCATCTCCCCTTTTCCCCCAACAGGGAATTTTTCCCCTCGTATTTAGGGGAATTCCTGATGGCGAAGACTCGCATCCGAGAGAGAAAAGAGAGAGAAAATTGAAAATTGTCCTTCGCTCCAACGGAGAGGGCGTTTTCCCTCCCCCCTCCCTCCTCCCTTCCTCCCTTCCTCCCCTTCCTTTCCTCCTCCCTCCCTCCGCCTCCCTCCTCCTCCCTCCTCCCTCCCTCCCTTCCTTCCTCCCTCCCTCCCCCCTCCTCCTCCCTCCCTCCCCCCCTCCTCCCTCCCTCCTCCTCCTTTTTCTTCCCTCCTTTCTCCTTCCCTCCTCCCTCTCTTCCTCCCTCCCTCCTTTTCTTCCTCCTTCCTCCCTCCTTCCTCTTTCCCTCCATTCTCCCTCCCTCCCTCCTTTTCCTCCCTCCCTCCCTCTCCTCCATCCTTCCTCCTGCCCTCCCTTCCTCCCTTCCTCCTCCTCCCT
>NW_020870325.1:584362-589362 GCF_003789085.1 Penaeus vannamei
CACCATTGTTATTACTCGTGATAGCCAAAATCATTACCATTACTATTGTTATCTTTATTATCGTCATCATCATTATCATTATCATCAGTTCTTAATCATTATTATGAAAAATATTATCATTATCATCATTTCTTTGATCATCATCACCATTGTTATTACTCGTAATAGCAAAATCACCCTTATGACAGTCATCCTTAGATCCTTTCGCCAAGAATCTTGAAAATTCTCGGTAAGATTATAAAAATCTTATGAAAAGAAAAATTACAAAGCGATTTCCAATTTTCATTTTAATCGTCCTTATCAGTCCGTTATTGTTATAAAATGACGGTGATGCGGATAAGGAGAAGGGAAAAAAGAAGAGAGAGAAAGACGAAGAATGGTTAAAGAAGAAAAAGAAGGAGGAGGAGGAGGAAGGGGAATAAGGACAGTAGGAAGAGAAGAAGAAAAGAAGGAGGAGGAGGAAGGGAGTAAGAACATATGAGAGGAAGAAGAACGGAGTCGATAAAGAAGGAGGAGGAGGAGGAGGAGAGGAGGAAGAAGAAGAGGAGATGAAGAAGAAAGGGGAAGAGGGGAGAGGAAGAGGAAAACAGGAGGAGGAGGAAAGGAAAGAAGGAGAAGAAGGCGAGGAAACATAAGAAAAAGAATGATATGGAAAAATAAAGACATGGAAGAAAGAGGGAAGATGTGATAGATCGCACGTAGAAAAGAAGTAATAACGAAAGAAATGAGACAAGTAGAAGGAAAACAAAAGTGGAGATAAATCACATGAAATGAAGAAAAGAAAAAAACAATACATATTCACACAGATAAAACAAAGAAGAATAAATAAGAGAAGAAAATAGAATAAAAAGCTATTTATTCCTCATGATATTCGACATGAGGAAAAACTTGTCAATAGGAATCACTGTTTTATGGGCTGGGCGTGATGGTGCAGCCTCCCTCACCCCCCCCCCCTCTCTCATCCCCCACTCCATGTCGAGCCACTTCCTCTCCCATTCACCCTTTCCACCTCTCCCTGCCGATTCTTCTCTCTTCCCTATTCTCTCACTTCCCCACTCCCTGTTGAGCCCCCCCACCTTCTCCCTCAAATCTTGCTGAGCGCCCCATCTTCCCCTCTCCTCACTCCCTGTTGAACCCCCCCTCTCCCCATCTCCCCCACTGTCTGTTGAGCCCTTCCTATTACTCCTCCCCCACTCCCTGTTGAGCCCCCCTTCCCCCCTCTCCCCACTCCCTGTTCCCATCTCCTCCTCTCCCCCACTCTCACACTCCCCCATTCCCGCAGAACCCTCTCTTCCCCCCTCCTCCTCTCCCCCACTCTCCCAAGCCCCTTTATGCAACTTCTTTCCCTCGTCCTTCCCCTCCCTTTTACGCTTTGACCTTGTTATTTCCCCTTTCCGGAAATCTTATCATCTCCCTCCTCCCTGAACCCTTCCTATCACTCTCCCCTCCCTTTCTCCCTCCCTTTCCTTACTCTCGAACCTCCCCCTCTCCTTGAATTCCCTTTCTTAAGTTCTCCCTTTCTGTTCCCTCACTTGCCACTCCCACTCCTCCCTCTTCCCTTCCCTATCCACTCCCTCCTTCCCTCCTCCCTTCCTACCTTCCCCTCATCTCCCCGTCCATCCTTTCCCTTATTCCCTCCTTTCCTCCTTCCCTTTACCCACTTACCTATCCTCCTCCCCTTCATTATTCCTCCTCTTCCCTCCCCCTTTCCCCCTCCTCCTTTCCCTATCCTTTCCCTCCTATCCTCCATCTCTTCCCTCCCCTTCTCCCTTTCCGTCCTTCCCTCCCCCTTTCCCCCCTACTCCCTTCCCTCCATCCTCCCTTCCCATTCTTCCTCCCTTCCGCTTTCCCTTTCTCCTCCCCCCCCCCATCCTCCCATCTCCCTTCCACCCCCTATGCATCACCTTACCGACATAGGCCATTTTCTGGAAGATATTTCATATCGAGTTTTTGCGAAGAAAGGCAGCGGGCTTGGTGGGGGATGGGGGGGGTTGGTGGGGAGGAGGAGGGGTGGAGGAGTGAGAGGAGGAGTGGTGGAGGAGGTGGGGGAGGAGGAGAGGAGGTGAAAGAGGAGGTTGTGATGGAGGAGGAGGAGGAGGAAGAGGAGGGATGGAGAAGGAAAGGAGTGAGTGGTGGTGGAGGAGGAGGTGGAGGAGGAAGCTGGGGGAGGAAGAGGAGGCGTGTAAGAGGAGGAGGAAGAGGGGTGGTGGTGGTGGAGGAGGGAGTGGTACAAGAAGAGGAGGAGGAATGGGGGAAGGGATATGGTGGAGGAGGAGGAAGAGGAAGGTGGAGGAGAAAGAGGGGTGTGGTGGAGGTGGAAGAGCGTGGACTCGTTGAGATGGAAGAGGGGTGAATGGAGGAGGAAGAGGGGGAAGGGATGGAAAACGAAGAGAGAGAGAAGGAGAAGGAATATGTGGAGGAGGAAGTGGAGTGATGGAGATGCATGACCAGAGAGGAAGGTGGAGAAAGAAACAAGAGGAAGGTGGTGGAGAAGGAGGTGGAGGAAAGAAAATAGTGGGGTAGAGTAGATAATTTTACGTGGTGGAGGAAGAAGAGAGAAAAGAGAGAGAGAGAATGGAGAAGGAAGAAGAAAGGAGAAGAGAGAGGAAGAAAGAGGAAGAATCAGAAATAAAGAAAGAAGGATCGCGCATCCTGGATCCAGCCCGCGCTCTTAGCTGACCAACTCCTTCCTATTCCCTTCCCTTTCCCTCCCCCCCCCCCCCCCCAGAACCCTGCAACAAGCAAGGCGAAGTGAACGGAGACCGATATAATCTATGATGATATACATGCACTATATTGTGGTTTCTCGTTCAAAGCTAGATTGTGCGGTCAGCGACGGGGGGGCGGGAGGGGGGGAGGAGAGAGGAGAGGGAGAGGGAAGGGAGGGAGAGAGGGATGGAGAGAGACGGAATGGAAGAGAAAGGGAGAAAGGGAAAGAAGGAAAGGGATGAGAGAAAGGGAGGAGAGGGAAGGGAGGGAAAGGAAGGGGAGGAGAGGGGAGATGGAGAGAGACGGAATGAAAGAAAGGAGAAGAGGGAGATGGGAAGAGAGGAGGGAGGGAAGGAGGAAGGGAAGGGGGAGGAGGAGAGGGAGATGGAAAGAGACGGAATGGAAGAGAAAGGGAGGGGGAAGGGGAGGGAGGGAAGAGAGGAGACGAGGAAGATGAGGTGGAAGAGGGAGATGGGGAGGAGGGGGGGAGGGAAGGAGGGAGGAGGCAGGGAGAGAAGGATGGAAGGGAGAATAGGGGGATGGGAAAAGGAGAAGGAGGGGGGGGGAGAGGTAGAGGGGAAGGAGGGAAGAGTGGGAAGGGAGAGGAGAGAAGCGAAAGGAGAAGGGGGAGCGACGGAATGGAGGAGAAAAAGAAGAGAGGAAAGAGACGAAATGAGGAGAGGAATAGAGAGATACAGGGTAGGGGAGACTAGGAGGAGGAGAGAAGAGAGGAGAAAAAGAGGAGAAGGAAGGGAAAAGAAAGAGGAAGAGATGAAAAAGGAAAGGAGGAGAAGAGAGGAAAAGGAAGAGGAGGAGGGTAGAAAGAAGCGGAGGGGCTGCAGAGAAAGGTAGGAGATGGAAAGGAGAGGAGGGAGGGAGAAAGAACCTGGGCAAGGAGGGAAGGAAAGGGAAACAGGGTAAGGAGGGAAGCAGAGTAAGAAAGAGGAGCTGAGGACGAAAGAAAGGGAAAGGAAATACGGAATTAGAGGAGGAATAAGTTAAAAGAGAAGAAAGAATCGAAAGAAAATGAAACACAAACAAAACAAACAAACAAATAGACGAGAGGATAAGTACACCCATAGGAAATCATATATTGTTATCATAATATCATTATCAGTTTAATTCTATTGTTATCAATTATCGTTATCATTATTGTTATATCATTATTGTTATCAATCATATTATTGTTATCATCATTATTGTTATCATCATTATTGTTATCATCATTATTGTTATCATCATTATTGTTATCATCATTATTGTTATCATTATTGTTATCATCATTATTGTTATCATCATTATTGTTATCATCATTATTGTTATTATCATTATTGCTGCTATGACCATCATAATAACAACAATTATCTTTAATATCTTTGTTATCATTATCATCACTATTACTACTTCCACCAAAGAGGTTAAGCTTTTGGTCGCGTTGGTTAGTTAGTTTGTTTGTTTGTTTTTGTTCGTTGCGTAGCAGGATAATCCAAGAAGTTATGAACAGATTTCTATGAAACTTTTACCATAGTCTTAGTCTTACTTAGATTCCATTAAATTGATCAGGATCCAGATTTTATATTCGATTAATTTTTTTATATTTTATTATTATTTATTATTTTATTTATTTTATTTATTATTATTTTTATTATTATTATTATTTATATTATTTATTTTTATTTTATTATTCATTATTATTATTTATTATTATATTATCTATTTTTATTATTATTATTAATTTATTTATTATTATTTATTATTTTATTATTATTATTATTATTATTATTATTATTTTAAATGCTGAATCAGCTACCTCTATTGCTAGGGTGATAAGGATAATGATAATGGTGATAAATACCCCTATCTGCAAGGCAATAGGAGTATCTATTATTATCATCATTATTACCTTTACCACCTTCGCTAATGAGGTTTTATTTACGGACGTCACCGGCCCACTTACGAAAAGGGGTTTAGTGTAATACTTTAAGTGTGAATATTCCTATTGGTGTCCCTATAACATTACCATAATTATCATCATTCTTATCGTTATTCTTATTTTCGTTATTATTATTATCGTTATTCTTATCATTATTCTCATCATTATTGTTATCCTTATCATTATCTCGTTACCATTATAATTTTTCCTAGTGTTATTATTACTTCTATCATCACTGTCATCATCATTATCATTACCATTATCATTTTTCCTAGATTAGTGTTATTATTACTTTTATCATCACTGTCATCATCATTATCATTATCAGTGTTATTTTCCTATATTAGTGTTATTATTA
>NW_020870325.1:594362-599362 GCF_003789085.1 Penaeus vannamei
CTTACCCCTACCCTCTACCCCAAACCCCACAAAACTCACCAACACCCTCCCCATCCCTACCTCTACCCCAAACCCACAAAAACTCACCAACACCCCCCCTATACCCTCTACCCCCAACCCCGACCCCCACCCCCCAACAAAACCCACCCAACACCTCCCCGCCCCTCCCTCTACCCCCCCCCACACAAAACCACCAACATCCTCCCCCACCCCTATCCTCTACCCCCCCTACTACCCCACCCTACCCTCTAACCCCGACCCCCAACCCCACAAAACACACCCAACACCTCCCCACCCTTACCCTCTACCCCAACCCCCCACAAACCCACCCAACACCTCCCCCCTTACCTCTACCCTAACCCCCAACCCCTCCCCCCACAAAACCCACCCAACACCCTCCCCCACCCCTACCCTCTACCCTCTACCTCCGACCCCCAAACCCCCCTCAAAACCCACCCCAACACCTCCCCATCCCTACCCTCTACCCCAACCCCCCACAAACCCACCCCTTCCTCTCTACCCCAACACCCTCTACCCCTAACCCCCAACCCTCCCCCGCAACAAAACCCACCCACCCTCCCCCATCCCTACCCTCTCCCTCCCCTTACAAAACTCACCCAACACCCTCCCCACCTTACCCTCTACCCCCAACCCCCAAACCCCCACAAAACCCACCCAACACCTTCCCCCACCCTAATCCCAATCCCCCAACCCCCACAAAACCACCAACACCCTCCCCATCCCTACCCTCTCCCCCAACCCAACCTCTACCCCCAACCCCCACAAAAACCCACCCTTCCTCTACCCCAACACCCTCCCCCCAACCACCCAACCCCCCACCCCAACAACAAAACTCATACATAACCACGCTCTACACCGAACCTATTTCTCCCACCATTCTTATCCCCAGCAGGCTCGGGTCAAGCCCAGAACCACGCTGAACCCCACCCCCCCCCGCCCCCTTCCGCCCCACAGTCTGTCCTAAACGTCTGGGGGGTGAATATTTCAGGCGGGGTCAGTCCAACAAGCGGCAGGCCGATGTTTGTGCATATTTCTCTCGGGCTTTGCTTGGAGTAAGCGTGAATATACTCCGGTCTTTCGCTCATTTTCAGAGATGGAGGAGAGGTGGAAGGGTGGGTGGGGGGGGGAGGGGTGGTGGGGGGAGGGGAGGAAGAAGGAGGAGGAAATGCTCATTTCAGAGATGGAGAGAGGGAGGAAGGGTGGGTGGTGGGGGGGGAGGGGTGGTGGGGGGAGGGGGAGGGAGGGGGGGAAGGGGGAAATGCTCATTTTCAGAGATGGAGGAGAGGAGGGTGGGTGGGTGGTGGGATGGGGAGAGGAGGGTGGGTGGGTGGTGGGGGAGGGTGGGGGGGGAGGAGGAAATGCTCATTTTCAGAATGAGGGAAGGGAGGGTGGTGGGTGGGGAGAGGGGAAATAGGAGGTTGTTGGTGGTGGTGGGGAGGGAGGGTGGGGAAGGGGGAGGGATGTAGGGGTGGTTGGTGTGTGTTGGTGGTGGTGGTGGTGGTGTGGTGGTGGTGTGTGGTGGTGGTGGTGTGTGTGGTAGTGGTAGTGGTGGTGGTGGTGGGAGGGGGTGGGGAAGGGGAAGGGGTATAGAGTTGAGTGGTGGTGGTGGAGGGAGGGTGGGGGAAGTGAGGGGGGAAATAGGAGTAGAGAAGAAAGGTTGATAAGAAAAGTAGATGAATGATGGAAAGTTGAAGGATGTAAAGGCGGAGAAGAAGTAGGTGAACAAGAAAATGGAGAGGAGAGAAAGAAGAGAAGCTATAAGAAAAAACAAAAACAAAAACAGAAAAACAGAATAAAATTCCAGGGAAGTCAATACCAGTTAAGAACAGAAAAAAAATATACAGTAAAAGAAGTAGATAAGAGAATTCAAAGACAAGTGAGAGATAAGACAGAACGAAAAAAAAAGAAAAGAAAGAAAGAAAAAAGAAAAACGACATGGCTTTACTAGTTGTAATAGTAATAGTGGCTCCAGAAATGAAATAAAAATAAAACTGGATCTCTGCGTGTCGGATTGTACAAGGACGGAAGGTTCTGTACAGGAAATAGAAATGTAACACTCGGCTGTTGTAAAGAATATGTTATTCTCCTCTTTATTTGGGTTACCATTTTCTGTCTCTGTTCGTCTTTGTTTCTGTCCGTCTGTCTGTTTTCGTCTCCGTCTCTCTTATGTTCTGTCTCTGTCTCCTGCATGTCTCTCTGTCTTTCTATCTTTCTTTCTCTCTCTCTCTCTCTGTCTCTCTCTCTCTCTCTCTCTCTCTCCTCTCTCTCCTCTCTCTCTCTCTCTCTCTCTCTCTATCTATCTATCTATCTATCTATCTCTCTCGCTCCCACCTCTCTCCTCTCTCTCTCTCTCTCTCTCTCTCTCTCTCCCTCTCTCTCTCTCTCTCTCTCTCTCTCTCTCTCTCTCTCTCTCTCTCTCTCTCTCTTCACTCTCTCACTACTCTCTCATTCTCACTCTCTCTCTCTCTCTCTCTCTCTATCTATCTTCTATCTCTCTCTCTCTCTCTCTATCTATCTATCTCACTTCTCTCTTTATTTTTCTCTCTCTCTCTTCTCTCTCTCTCGTCTCTCTCTTCTCTCTCTCTCTCTCTTCTCTCTTCTTCTCTCTCTCTCTCTCTCTCTCTCTCTCTCTCTCTCTCTCGCTCTTTCCCTCCCTTTCTCTCTCTCTTTCCTTCTCATCAAAACAAAATCCACATGAAATCATACATCAAAACCTCCGAAATAATCATGAAGTATCCTAAGAAAAGATAATAATAAATAAAGAAAATAAAAAAATAAGACAATAACACAGTACACGATGATAAAAGAATCATAAGTGGATTTATAAATGAAAAGGAGGTTACAAAATGAGAAGTGTACAGGTAGCTTCAACAGCGCCGCATAAACAGCGACATACAGGTGGTAAAAATCTGTCGAAAAGTGGAAGTGGAATAGACGCTTGACTTTCCGACGCATTAGTGGTATATGTAGATGAAGCTGAATATCTATCTTCATCTACCTCCCTGGCGCCTTTTCATCGCCCCCCCCGCCATCCCAGTCTTTATTGTCTGCCTCTTTTCTGTCTCGTTCTCTCTGCTTTTCCTCCTCCCTCCTCGTCCTAATTCTTCTCTCCTTTCCCCGGCCCTTTCCCTTTTTCCAACTCGCCCCTCCCCGCTCCTAAGTCTGTATCTGTCTCCTCTTTCTCTAGTTCTCCTCTTCTTTTCTCCCTTCCTCCGTCCTACTTCTCTCTCCTTTTCCCGGCTTTTCGTTTTCACTCGCGCTCCCCAATCCCAGTCTTAATCTTCTTCTCTTTCTTTCATCTCTCTCTTTCTCCTCCCTCTCGCGTCCACTTCTTACTTCTCTATCCTTTTGCCCGGCCTTATTCTTTTTTCACTCGCTCCCCCCCCCCCCGCTCCAAGTCTGATTATCTGTCTCCTCTTTCTCTCGTTCTTCTCTTTCTCCCCCTTCTCCGTCCTACTTCTCTCTCCTTTTCCCGGCCTTTCCTTTTTCACTCGCCCGCTGCCGCCTCCTAAAAGGTCTATACTGTCTCTCTTTCTGTCTCGTTCTCTTCTCTTTTTGCTCCCCTTCTCCGTCGCTACCTTCTCTCTCCTTTCCCGGCCTTCGTTTTTCTTCAACTCGCCCCCCCCTCCCGCCTCCTAAAGTCTTTATCTTGTCTCGCTCTTTCTCCTCAGTTCTCTCCTCTTTCTCCCCGCTTCCTACCGTCCTACTATCTCTCTCCTTTCTCTGCCTTTCCCTTTTTCACTCGCCTACCCCATCCCAGCTTTATCTGTCTCTCTTCTCTCGTTCTCTTCTCTTTTTCCTCCCTCGCTCCGTCCTAACTTCTCTCATCGTTTCCCCCGGCCTTTCCCTTTTTCACTGTCGCCTCCTCCGCCTCCTTGAAGTCTTTATCTGTCTCCTCTTTCTCTCGTTCTCTCTCTTTTCTCCCCCTTCCTCCGTCCTACTTCTTTCTCCTTTTCCCGGCCTCTGAATCTCTCGCTCTCTATCAATCTCTTCCTTTCTTTCTCTCCTACCTGTTCATTCTCTGTTCCTCTACTCTCATTTTTCTTTGATTTCTTTTCCTACTCTTCTGTCCCACCTTTTTCAGCTCTTGCATATCTCTCTTCCGCATACATCCAAAAACGCCTCTTTATCTCCTTTTCTCTCCCACTACGCTCTGTCCTTCCCCTACCACCTCCTCCCTCCCTCTCTCTCCCTCTTCACTCCTCCCCTCTCCTCCTCCTCACCTCTGTCTCTCCTCTCACTCCTCCCCTCCTCTCTCGCCTGCTCACTCCTCCCTCTCTCTCCCTCTTCTCCTCCCCTCTGTCTCTCCCTGCTCTCCTGTCTCTCCTCCTCTCTCTCTCTCACCCTCTCCTGCTCACATCCTCCTCTCTCTCTCCGCTCACTCCTCCCCCTCTCTCTCTCTCACCTCTCTCCCTCTCACTCCTCCCACTCTCTCCTCATCCTCTATCCCTCCCTCTCCACTCCTTCCTCTCTCTCCTACCCCCTGTCTCTCCCTCTCACTCCTCCCCTCTCTCTCCCTCACCCTCTCTCTGCCCACTCCTCTCCTCTCTCTCTCCCCACTCTCTCCTCCCCTCACCCTCTCCTGCTCACTCCTCCCCTCTCTCTCTCTCCAGCATAAATATCTTACATACTCGTCTTGTACATCAGCTCTCGCCCCGCTGTCGAAAGCAACAGTTACATCCTCAGCTGCTCCAGAAGCGAAACAAACTGGCTCCGTCACTCGCAGTCGCGTCGTACAAGCCTGGTGAGGGTCTTTTATTATACAGGCTTCTCTCTCTCTCTCTCTCTCTCTCTCTCTCTACTTCTCTTTCTTCTCTCCTCCACTCCTCTTCTCTTCTCTCTCTCTCTCTCTCTCTCTCTCTCTCTCTCTCTCTCTCTCTCTCTCTCTCTCTCTCCTCTCTCTCTCTCTCTCTCTCTCTCTCTCTCTCTCTTTCTCTCCCTCAGTCTTCCTCCCTCTCTCTCTCTATCTATCTATCTCT
>NW_020870325.1:611862-614362 GCF_003789085.1 Penaeus vannamei
ATAACATATATTATATATATAATATATATATATATATAATATATATATATATATATATTATATATAATATAATATATATATATATATATATATATATATTATCACTCTCCCTCTAATAAAGATAACTTTAATAACGATAAGAGAAATGATATTATGATAGCAATAATAATAGAAATAGAATTAGACAAACAGAATGGACAGAAAAGTAAAGCACAACAGTATAAAATTCCACGACGCGATCTAATCAAATTGTGAAAGTTATATAATTCCTGACGAAGGTATGATATCGCAGTTGTATTATTTTATTTTATTCATTTATTTAATATTATTATTATTTTTTTTACTGCAAAATGATAGATAAGTAAAGAGGGAGACAGATAGAGAGAGAGAAATGGTTAAAGTGAATTAGAGGATGATAAGAAATACACAACGGTAAGACATTAGCAAAACTAAGAAAAGGAAGGAGAGAGAACCAAGAAGATAGAAAAAATAGACTGCTTAAGACGAGACAAAAAGAGAAGATGGGTTGAAAAAACTACTAATAACGATAAGATGGAAGAAAGACAAGACACACAAAGAGAGAACTAGTGACAGATAAAAAAGAAAGAAACGAAGAGAGAAAAAAAGTGCGAAATAAAGGAGAAAAAAGAGTAAGACAGAGAGACGGAGAGGTCCAGCAAAAGAAAGAGCAAGAGTAAAAGAGAAAGCGAGATCCAGGGGAAGAAAGAGTAAAAAAAAGAAAGACACTGAACCAAAAGAAAATCAGAAAAAAGGCAAATCAACGGAATAAAGACTGGGATCAAAGAGACGAAGAGAGTAGACAGGAAGAAAAGAGACAGGCAGAAGAGAATGAGAAAGGAGACGAGAGAGAGAGAGACGAGAGAGAGAAGAGAGAGAGAGAGAGAGAGAGAGAGAGAGAGAGATATCAAAGAGACAGTGACAGACAGACAATAAAAACAGAAGAGATCAATGAATGAGAAAACCAGCGAAGATAGAGGGAGAAAGAGAGAGCACAATAAGAGTCAAACAGACAACGGTAGGAACGAGACACATCTCACCTAGATAGACAGACAGAGTAAGTGAAAAAGACAGAAAAAGAGAACGAAGAGAGAGAGAGAGAGAGAGAGAGAGAGAGAGAAGAGAGAGAGACGAGAGAGAGAGAGAGAGAGAGAGAGAGAGAGAGAGAGAGAGAGAGAGAGAGAGCGGAGAGAGAGAGAAAGAAGAGAGAGACAGAGAGAGAGAGAGAGAGAGAGAGAGAGAGAGATTGACCGAGCGAGCGAGAGAGAGAGAGAGAGAGAGAGAGAGAGAAGAGAGAGAGTGAGCGAGCGAGCGAGCGAGAGCGAGCGAGAGAGAGAGAGAGAGACGAGAGAGAGGGAGCGAGCGAGCGAGCGAGAGAGAGAGAAGGAGAGAAGAGTGAGGAGAGAAGAAACCTTCCCAGACTATTCCTCAAGACCCAAGAAGGCGCTATTTACAAACTTTCTTCCAATCAGAATATTTCTCATCAGCCGCGCGCCGCGCTTGTTATGTCGAATTTACATGTCAATCAGCAGAATGTCCAAGTTTTCTCGTTTGGTCACAGGCTTTCCTTCTGTCTTCCTTCTGTTTCCTTCCTTCTCTTTCCGCGCGCCGAGACTTTCTTGGGGGGGGGGGGCAGAGGACGGGTTATCTGCGTTTTTTCTCACTTCTCTCTCTCTCCCCGTCGTTATTATGGTTATCTGCGTCTTTCGGTTGAATGGAAGTGTGTTTCGGTTGTGGTTTCTGTTCATAAGCACGCTAAGATAAACGTATGTGCTTAGATGTGCACAGGCACCTATACACATACGCACACACACGCCACACACACATACATACATACATATATATATATATATATATATATATATATTTATATATATAATATATATATATATATATATATATATATATATATATGTATGTATGTATGTAAGTATATACAGAGAGAGATAGATATATATAGATAGACAGATAAAAAGATAGATAGAGATAAGAGAGAGAGGAGAGAGAGAGAAGAGAGAGAGAGAGAGAGAGAGAGAGAGAGAGGGAGATGAGAGAGAGAGAGAGAGAGAGAGAGAGAGAGGAGAGAGAGAGAGACGACAGAGACAATCTTCCTTATAATCACTGCCCAACTTGCGCCACGACTGAAGCCAGGATGACAACAATCGGACGCGTTATTATTGTTATCTCCATATTTTCCCGAACGCATCTCCTCCGTCGGAGACTTGAAAACGTTCGAGACTTGAAAACATTTGGGACTTGAAAACGTTTTCCGATTCCCAGATAATATGGACAATACCGAACCGTCATATTCACAAAAGTTTATCGCATTGTGAAAAGTTTGTTCGAGCCGCACTTAAGAAAACAAACTTTTGCGCGTTCCACATTTTTTTTCCGTAATTCCGTTTTACATTTTCCGGTTAGAAATATATAGAGATAAATATATATGTGTATATATATATATATATCTTAGAGATTTTCGCTT
>NW_020870325.1:619362-622907 GCF_003789085.1 Penaeus vannamei
AACCAATAAAATAGACAACCAGAATAAAGAATAGACAACAATAAAGAATAGACAACAACAAAAACAACAATAAAGAATAGACAACACCAACAACTGCGATAAAGAATAGACAACAACAAAAACAACAATAAAGAATAGACAACAATAAAGAATAGACAACACCAACAACTGCAACTCTCTCCACCAAATCGTATCTCTCTCCTCGTCTCTTTTTTCTTCTTCTTCTTTACTAATGACACTCTCTCTCCTGATTCTGGCAATGGCTCGTCACTTGCCATTAATCCTCGCAATCTTTCCGTTGAATTTCCAATGTATTGAGCCGCACTTCTTTTCCTCTCATTCTCATCGCGATTCTCCGATACTCAGGAATCTTTCTTCTCCTTCTTATTATTATTCTTATTCTTATTATTCTTTTTCTTCATTCTTCTTATGCTGTTATGTTATACTTTCATTCTCAGCGCGATTCTCCGATACTCAGGAATCTTTCTTGTGTCTTTCTTAGTCCTCTACGTACCTTTCTTGTGTCTTTCTTAGTCCTCTACGTACCTTTCTTGTGTCTTTCTTAGTCCTCTACGTACCTTTCTGTTGTCCTCTACGTACCTTGTGTCTTTCTTAGTCCTCTACGTAGCTTTCTTGTGTCTTTCTTAGTCCTCTACGTACCTTTCTTGTGTCTTTCTTAGTCCTCTACGTAGCTTTCTTGTGTCTTTCTTTTTCTTCATTCTTCTTATGGTGTTGTGTTATACTTTCATTCTCAGCGCGATTCTCCAATACTCAGGAATCTGTCTACGCCTTTCTTGTGTTTTTCTTAGTCCTTCTTCTTCTTATTATTATTATTATTTTTTTTCTTCATTCTTCTTATGCTGTTATGTTATACTTTCATTCTCAGCGCGATTCTCCGATACTCAGGAATCTGTCTACGCCTCTCTTGTGTCTTTCTTAGTTTTCATTCTTCTTGTGTTTTCCTTAGTCCTCATTCTTCTTATGGTGTTATGTTATCTTCTCATTTTCAGCGCGATTCTCCAATACTCAGGAATCTTTCTTGTGTCTTCTTAGTCCTCTACGTACCTTTCTTGTGTCTTTCTTTTTCTTCATTCTTCTTATGGTGTTGTGTTATCCTCTTATTCTCATCGCTCTTCTCCAATACTCAGGAATCTTTCTTCTCCTTTCTTGTGTCTTCTAGTCCTCATTCTTCTTATGGTGTTAATTTATCCTCTCATTTTCATTCTTTTTTCGGTGTTATGTTATCTTCTCATTTTCAGCGCGATTCTCCGATACTCAGGAATCTTTCTACGCCTTTCTTGTGTTTTTCTTAGTCCTTCTTCTTCTTCTTCTTATTATTATTATTATTCTTTTTCTTCATCTCTTATGGTGTTATGTTATCTTCTAATTCTCAGCGCTCTTCTCCAATACTCAGGAATCTTTCTTGTGTCTTTCTTAGTCCTCTAACGTAGCTTTCTTGTGTCTTTCTTAGTCCTCTATGCTTTCTTATGTCTTTCTATCCTCTTATTTTTCTTCATTCTTCTTATGGTGTTGTGTCAGAATCTTTCTTTCTTGTGTCTTCCTATCCTTCTTCTTATGGTGTTGTGTTATCCTCTTATTCTCACCGCATTTCTCCAATACTCAGGAATCTTTCTTGTGTCTTTCTTAGTCCTCCTTCTTCTTATGGTGTTATGTTATCTTCTCATTCTCATCGCTCTTCTCCAATACTCAGGAATCTTTCTTCTCCTTTCTTGTGTCTTTCTTAGTCTTCATTCTTCTTTATGGTGTTGTGTTATCCTCTCATTCTCAGCGCTTCTCCAATACTCAGGAATCTTTCTTGTGTCTTTCTTAATCGTCATTCTTATTATGGTGGGATCGTTTCGTATAATTTCTTGAGGTCATTTAGTGTCTGATGTGTTGCTGAGTTATTGTTATTGATGTTATTGTTATTATTGTGTTATTATCATTGTTGTTGTTATCGCTATTATCATGATAGTTGTTATCATTATCATTATTTATTTTTAAAATTATAATGATTAATATTATCATTACATTATCATCGTTATTATTGTTATTATTATTATCATTATTATCATTATTATGATAATGATAATGATAATGGTAATAATAATAAATTATTATTATTATCATTATTACCATTATTATTATGATGATGATAATAATAATAGTAATGATAATAATAACAATAATGATGATAACCATGATAATGATAAAATTATGATAACAATAGTGATAACAATAATAACAATAATTGTCACTACTATTCTTGTTATTGTTATCATTATCATTATTACTTATAATCATTAATTTTTCATCATTATCATCTCTATCATTAGATTTGTTATAAGTATCATTATTGTTATTGTTGATATCACTATTATATTATTATCATCATCATCATTATTATTATCATTATCATTATTATCATTGTTGTTACATCACTATCATTTTCATTATCATTGTTATTATTACTGTTATTATCATCATCATCATCATTCGCATTATAATTATTATTGTTATTTTTATCATTATTATTATCATTGTTGTTATTTCCATCCTTTACATTATCACTATCATTATTTTCATATTCATTATTTTGTTTGTTTTTACTAATATCATCATCATCATTTTACTAATATTATTGCTAACGTCAATATCATTATCCTCATTGCTTTTCTCTTTCAGAAAATGATTAAGCTGGTAAATGTTCATGTTTGTGTTCATCCGTGTCTCCATGTGTGCATCATTTCATAAATATTTGTCTTGCATTGCAGACTCCAAACAGATTGCTTTCCTCCGATCGTTTGATGTAAGTTAGATTCTATTTAATAAATGTTTGTCTTGTATATGAGTTCTAGTTTTTTATTCTGTTTTTTTTTTTTTTTTTTTTTTTTTTTTTTTTTTTTGGTGTGTGTGTGGATAAGTGTTTTTGTGTGCGTTTGTGTGTGTGTATATACTTGTTTGTTCTGGATGTCCGGCATGGATACTTTTATCTATATTCTTGTCTATTTGCGTGTATGCGTGTCTCTCTGCATGTGTATGTTCGCGTGTTTGTTTGTTTGTGTATGTGCTTCGTTGTGTGTGTAAGTACCTGTGTGTGTATTTGTATGAACGTGTACAAATCCGTATGTATCTGCGCATGTGTCTATAAACGATTATTCATCTCCGTACGACCGTGTAATAATATGTCTACACCTGTGTGTGAGTGTATATGTGCGTATGCATGCGTGCACGTATGTGGTATGTAGACGCAGCGAGGTCAACCCGTTACCGCAACTCTTTCAGCTTTATCATCCACGCTTCGTCATGGATTCGAGCTCCGTGTGTTGTGGAGGGAGGGAGGAGGAGGGAGGGAGGGAGGGGGAGAGGAGGGAGAGAGGCGGTAAGAGAGTAGGAGGGAGGAGGAGGAGAAGAAGAAGAGAGGGGGAGAGGGAGAGAGGGGAGAGGGGAGGGAGGGGGACGGTAAGAGAGTAGGAGAGAGGAAGGAGGGGGTGAGGAGGAGGGGGAGGGAGAGAGACGGTAGAGAGTAGGAGGGAGGAAGGAGA
>NW_020870325.1:632382-634882 GCF_003789085.1 Penaeus vannamei
ATATATATATATATATATATATATATATATATATATATTATATATTAATATAATATATATATATATATATATATATATATATATAGTATATATACTACCCGTCTATCTAACGATATATCTGTCGATGTGTCTACTGTCATTTGTCTATCATCTACCTATTCTACTTCTAATTCGTCTTTTTTCAACACGTCACACACACACACACACAACACACACACACACACACCACACACACACACAACGCACGCACACAACACACACACACACTACACACACCACACACACACGCACACACACACACACAAACACACAACACACACACACATAAAAAAAATCTTAAGAATCTAATCACCGTTTCCCTTCGTTAAAGATGCAATCGCCGACCGTATGTTGTCGGTGAGGCAGACTTTAGGACGATTTACATAATGTAAAAAAAGAGAAAGAAAAAACTTATGCATGTTCTGAAACACATGCACACACGCGCACAATACACACACGACACTAACACACACGCACACACACACACACGTGCACTTCGACAACACACAGCACACGCGCACAGCAGGGACACGCACTACGAATTCACGCACGCACGCAGACGCACTCAGACACACATATACACATACACGAATAGACACAATATACAAAGCAAATAGATAAAAAAAGGAAAGAGGAAAAGGGAAGAAAACGAAGAAGATGAAAGTATAGACACAGACAAGTAGAAATACGAAGACGAAGACCAAGCCAAAACAGCGACTGAGACGAAGATGAAGGCGAAGGCAAAACTAAAGAAGACAAAGAACAAAAAAAACAAGAACACTAGCAAAAGAAAAATAAAGACCAAACCAAGACAAGACCAAGAAAAACGGACATAAAAAAGAAAGATAAGACGAGATAAAGGAAGACGAAGACGACACAAAACACGATCTCCCTCCGTCCCTTCCCCCCCTCTTCCCTCCCCCTCCCTCCCTCCTCACACAAGGACCGCGTAGGGAACAACAAACAAATTCTTTTTAATAACGTCAACAAGACCGAGAGATTTTCATTCCGAATTGGACACATGAATGGAAGAGTAAGCGGTCCTCATCCTACGACTGGAAGAGTAAGCGGTCCTCATCCTACGCGAAAATCCTTCAGCATTATATCCTACATCCGGGGACTGACAATGCTCGCTCAACATGTGGGAGTGACTCGCAGGTTGCGAATTCAACTTGCCGAGGGGGTGGGGGATGGGGGTTAGGGGGTGGGGGGATGGGGGGATGGGTGTGGTGTGGGGTGGGAAGATGGGGAGATGGGGGTGTGGATGGGGGTGGGGGATGGAGGGTTGGGGATGGGGGTGGAGGAGGTAGGGAAGGATAGGGGGTGGGGGAAGGGAGAGGGGGCATGGAGGGGGGGGAAAGGGAGGGGGGATGATGGGTGGGAGGAGGGTAGGGAAGGGTACGGGCGTAGGGGGATGGGGAAGGAGGATGTAGGGAGGGGGGAAGGGAGAGGGGCATGGAGGGTTGGAGAGAGGGGTAGGGGGTGGGGGATGGGGGTGAAAGGAAGGTAGGGAAGGGTAGGGGCGTTAGGGGGAAGGGGCATAGAGGATAGTGGGAGAGCTAAGGGTTTTGGGGGGGGGGGGGTAGTAGAAGGAAAGGTAGGGGAGAGGGGGAAGGAGTAGGGGGCATAGAGGGAAAAGGGGAGAGGTAAGGGTTGGGAGGGGGGAGCAAGAAGGAAGGTAGGGTAGGGTGGGGGAAGGGGGAGGGGGCGTAGAGGGTAGGGAGAAGGGTATTGTTGGGGAGAAGGAGGATTGGTGGGAGAGGTAGGAGGATGGGGAATAGGAGGCGGTGTGGGGTGAAGGAGGTACGATTGGGGGTGGTAGGGGTAGGGGGCATGGGGAAAGGGCATGAGGAAAGGGTAGGGGGAAAGGTGGATGATAAGGCGAAAGGGAAGTGGATGGAAAGGAACAGGAGGAAGGGATATGGAGGACTGGGGGGTAAGGGGGGTGGAGGTAGGATTGGGGAGGAGAAGGATGTGTGGGGAGGTAGGAGGAAAGAAGGAGGGAGGGAGGGGGCGGGGAAGGTAAACAACTTTGCAAATGTTTGTATTTCTTTTTCAATTTTTTTTTCTCTCTCTCTATGTATGTCGTTCTCTGCTGTGACTGTTTGCTGAAATTCTTGGGTCGAAGATTGCGAAAGTGAAGGTAAGTTTAAGGCGAAGGTAGTATGTTTATATATAGATAAGGATATAGAGGAATGAAAAGAGATATGTTGACCTAAGATAGTTATGTGAATTAATATGACTGATATTATATGTAATATATAATATATATATATAATATATATATATATATATATATATATATATATATATATATATTATATATATATATATATATATTATATATATATATATAATATATATATATATATATATATATATATATATATATATATATATATATATATATTATATATAGATAGGATATATATATAGATATATATTATATATATATATATAT
>NW_020870325.1:639882-669882 GCF_003789085.1 Penaeus vannamei
TACCCTGAATTTGCTGAAATAAAAAAAAAGTGTAGATGGTTATGGTAAATGATTATGACCGTAGAGTAAAATTTGTGTATATGCGAACGGTTCTCCGGATCCATATTTTACGGAAATGATTTAGAAAATAAACTGAGTGGACGCACGTGGCTATCACAGCTCTATATAGAAAGGATGAAAATGTAAAGGTTTCATATCATGTGGTTGTGTGTGTGTGTACGTGTTTGTGTGTGTGTGTACATGTGTGTGTGTGTATGTGTGTGTGTGTGTGTGTTTGCGATCATGATAGATAACCAGGACGTGCGTATGTGTGTATGTATACATGCATGTATATATCTATGTATCTATATCTACCTCTACCTATCTATATCTATATGTCTTCTATCTGTGTATCTATCTATCTATCTGTGTATATATATCCACATACATACATATACATATGTGTGATGTATGTGCGCTGTGCGTTGTTGTGTGTATGTTTATGTGAAAGTATTGTTGTGTATGTTTATGCAGGGTGTGTTGTGTATGTTTATGTGAGTGTGTGTGTGTTATGTTCATGTGTGGGTGCGTGGATGTGTGTATGTTCAATGCCTGGGTGTCGTGTTGTGTATGTATTTATGTCTGAGTGGGTGTGATGTTTATGTGAGTGTTTGTTGTGTGTTGCGTATGTGTGTTCTGTTGCTATACGTATAAAGAGGAGAGAGGTAGTATGTTCATGTGTGTAGCTGTGTTTATTTTGTGTATTCATTGTGCTGGTTGTGTGTATACGCTATAAATAGGAGAGAGGTTGAGTGCTTGTGTGTGTATATGTTCACTAATCCTAGCGTTTATCCTCTCCCTTTCATTTTTTTTTTTCAATCGTTTGCTCTGACAATCCTTTCCCACTTAATTCAACCAACTTATTTTCTCATGAAATTTTTTCACCTGCTTTAGCGCGAAGAGCCGAGAAAGGAGAGCAAGAGTTGGGGAAAGGGAAGGGAAGGAAGAAGGAAGGGAGGAAAGAAAGAAGAAAGGGAAGGGGGGAAAAAGAAGAGTAGCCGAGGGAGAGAGAAAAATGAGGAGAGAGAGCAGGAGGAAAGAGAAAAGGAAAGGGAGGAAGGGTAAAGAAAAGAGAGGGGGAAGAAGAGATAATAAATAAAATAAAATAATAGATTGAATGAATAAAAAAGTAACGGATTTATGATTTTCAACCAAAAACAAATAAGCGAAAGAGACGAAGAGAAACCAAACCTAAAAAGAAATCACAAGAGGGAAGTTTAGGTAATAGAAAGAAAGGAGAAAGGGAGCGGAGGAGGAAGAAGAAGAGAAGAAGAAAGAAGAGCGAAAAGAGGAAGAAGAGGAAGAACGAAAAGGAGAAGAAGAAGAAGAAGAAAGAAGAAGAAGAGGAAAGGAAGGACACGAGGAGGAGGAGGCAAGAAGAGGAAGAAGAACGAAGAAAGAAGAGCAAGGAAGACGAAGAAGAACAGAAGAAGAAGCAGGAGAAGAGAGACGAAATGCGGGACAGTTAAGGTAAAAACAACCAAAATATAAAACCAAGCCACGAAAAAGGGAGAAAGGACGAAAGAAAAGCAAACCGCTGGAAACAAAGAAAGGAAAATATCATAATGATAATAAAAGTCCACAAAAACACAAACAAAATAAACAAAAACAATAAATACAGAAATAAAACAAACAAACCAACCCCTAAAATACCCCCCCCCCCTCTAAAAAAAAAAAAAAATAACATGGATAAGAACCAAAAAAACAGAAGGAGAACCCGTTGTGGAGGCCGGGAAGGAGAATGGGGAGGAAGAGTGGGGGAAAGGGAAGAGCCGGAAGGAGAAGAGGGGAAGGAGAGAGGGGGGAAGGAGAGAATGGAGGGAAGGGAGTGGCCGGGGAAAGGGAGGAGAGAGGAAGGTGAGGAGGCGAGGGAGGAGGCCGGAAGGAAGGAGGAGAGAGTGGGTAGGAAGTGAGGGCGGGGGAGGAGCCGGTGGAAGGAAAGAGAGAGAGGGAAGGAGAGAGGGGGGGGTGGGGTGAGGCGGCGGGAGAGCCGGGGGAAGGAGACGGAGGAGTGAAGGTGAGGGGCGGGGAGGAGCCGCTCGGGAAGGAGGAGGGGGGGAAGGTGCAGAGGGCGGGGGACGGGACGAGGCCGGGGAAGGAAGGAGAGGGGGGAAGGAGAGAGGGATGGAGAAGGTGAGAGGCCTGAGGAAGGAGAGAGAGGGAAGGAGATGTGGGGGAAACGGTTGAGGGGGTCGGGGTGGAGTGAAAGGCCGGAAGAAGGAGAGGCCGCGGGAAGGATGGAGTGGGGAAAATGGAGAGAGGGGGGGAGGGCTGGGATCGAATGGATGTAGGATCACCACCATCGGTTTGTAAACGAGGATAATGAGTAAGTACTTGGTATTAAAGGGTTTACAGCCTTCCTCGCCTCCGGTGCCGACCGTCGTAAGCCTTGGTCCCGGGTATCCCCCGCTCTCCGGTGACGCATCGTACGCTAAGCCTGGCGTCCCGGGTATCATTATCATTGAGTGTAAGCAGAGGGAGAGAGAGGGAAAAAGGGAGGAGAGGGAGAGGAGGAAAGGGAGGGAAGGGGGAAAGGGGTGAGAGCGAGAAGGAGGACGAGAGGTGATGGGAGAACAGGTAGGAGAGAGAGAAGGGAGGGAAAAGGGAGGGGAAGTGTCTTCGGAAGGTGACGAGGGAAGAAAGGGAGAGAGAGAAGAAAGGGAGAGAGAGAGAGGAGAAAGGAAAAGGAGAGGAGAGGGGAGAGGGAGAGGGAGGAGAAGCGGAACAGAGGGAAAGGAAGGGGGGCGAAGAGAGGGAGATGGAAAAGGAAGGGAAGGCCGGGAAGAGAGAGGGGAGAGAGAGAAGGGGAGAGAGCGAGGAGGAAAGGGAGAGCAGGAGGGAGGAAAAGGGAAGGTAAGGGAGAGGGGAGAGAGAGAGAGGGAGGAAAAGGAAAGAGGAAGGGGGCGAGGAGGGAAAGAGAGAGAGAGAGAGAAGAGAGAGAGAAGAGAGAGAGAGAGGAGAGAGAGAAGAGAGAGAGAGAGAGAGAGAGAGAGGAGAGAGAGAGAGAGAAGAGAGAAAGGGAGGAGAGAGAGAAGGGAGGAAGAGGAAAGAGAGGGAAGGGAGGAGGGGAGAGAAGAGGGAGGAAAGGGAAGGAGAGAGAGAGAGAGAGGAATGGGGGGGGGAAGAAGGAGAAGGGGAGAGAAAAGAGGAAAAGGGAGGGGAGGGAAAGGGGAGAGAGGGAAGAGGGACCTGGGGGGAGGAGAAGAGGAGTAAGGGAGGAACGAGAGAGAGGGGGAGAGGGAGAAAGAGGGAAACAGGAAGAGGGAGGGAAGAAGGAGGAAAAGTGAGGGTAAGGGGAGAAGAAGAGAGATGGAGGAGGAGGAGGAGAAAGGGAGAAAAGGGAAGAAAGAGTAAGAGGGAGGAAGGACAGGGGGAGGAGGAGAGAAAGGGAGGGAAGGAGGAAAAGGAGAAACGGAATAGAAGAGGCGACGGATATAGAAAGATAGGAGAAAAGGGAGGAGGGGAGGTAAAAGAAAGAAAGGGAGAGAGGGAGAAAGATGGAGAGGAGATAAGGAGGAGAGAGAAGTCGAGGGACAGAGATAGAGAGAAATGAGAAAAGGTAGAGAGAGAGTAAGAGAGGGAAAGAGAGAGAGAGAGAGAGAGAGAGAGAGAGAGAGAGAGAGAGAGAGAGAGAGAGAGAGAGAGAGAGAGAGAGAGAGAGAGAGAGAGAGAGAGAGAGAGAGAGAGAGAGATGAAAAGAAAGAGATAAATACAAAGAACGTCTTGACAAAGAAAGACGGAAAGAAATAAAGAGACAAGCGGAAACAAAAAAGGAATAGATATAAAGAAATATTAAGAAGAATGGGGGAAGATAAAGGATACAAAAAAAAAAAAAGAAGAAGAAAAAAAACAGGTGATAACGATGACCGATGAGGAGGAAACGAGAAGTAATAAAATAATGAAAGAAAAGAAATATGAAAAGAGAAGGAACGAATATAAGAGATTCAACAGGTTCTTCGAAGTCAGAGAAAGGGAAAACAAGGAATCGTAAAAAATAAATGATTAAATCAGTAAATTTATGAATAAGATAAACAGGTTAATCAAATATAGACAAAAAAGAAAAAGAAAAAAAAAAGTAAGTAATCAGATAAACGTCAAATAGAGCTATAAATAGGTAAATCAATAGATAAAGGCAAATGAATAAATAAATGAATAAAATCAAAAGACGAACAAAAGAAAACGAAATATCAAAATGTGTAAAAAAAAAAAAAAAAAAAAAAAAAAAAAAAACGCTGGAAAATAATTGGGAAATTCATAATATTTTTTTTCTTTTTTTTTTTTAGATTCGAATCGCTAACGACATCTGTTTTTCCTGGGTCTCTCCAGAAATCATCTAAAAAGGTTTTAAATGAGTTTGCCGGAATTACCTCCTCTGTCTTATGAGTTATTTTTTTTCTGTTTTATTCTCTGTTATCATATTACTCCAACTTTTTAAAAATGTAAATAATTAGTTCACGGAAACAATGCCATAAAAGTTACAACACACTAATAACATCTTTCAGAATTTCAGAATCTCGAACTTATTCATTTTTCTCTCTTTCTCTTTTTTTTCATTTCTTTTTCCTTTTTTTCTCTCTTTCTCTTTTTTTCATTTCTTTTTCCTTTTTTTCTCTCTTTCTCTTTTTCATTCTTTTTCCTTTTTTCTTTTTTTCTCTCTTTCTCTTTTTGTTCATTTCTTTTTCCTTTTTTTCTCTCTTTCTCTTTTTGTTCATTTCTTTTTCCTTTTTTCTCTCGTTCTCTTTTTTTCTTTTTCCTTTTTTCTCTCTTTCTCTTTTGTTCATTCTTTTTCCTTTTTCTCTCTTTCTCTTTTTTTCTCTTTTTCTTTCTCTTTTTCATTTCTTTTCCTTTTTTCTCTTTCTCTTTTGTTCATTTCTTTCCTTTTCTGTTCATTTCTTTCTTTTTCTTATTTCTTCTCTCTTCTCTTTTTGTTCATTTCTTTTTCCTTTTTTCTCTCGTTCTCTTTTTTTCATTTCTTTCCTTTTTCTCCTCTTTTTGTTTTCTTTTCCTTTTTTTCTCTCTTCTCTTGTCATTTCTTTCCTTTTTTCTCTCTTTCTCTTTTTGTTCATCTTTTCCTTTTTTTCTCTCTTTCTCTTTTTGTTCATTTCCTTTTCCTTTTTTCCTCTCTCTCTCTTTCGCCCAAACTTTCTTCTCCTCTCCTACGTACATCATGAAAGAACGAATAACCATCAACATGAATCTATTTCATTGCTATCCAAACTCTCGTATCTTCCTTTACGCTCGTAGACCCCCAGGTAATGTGATGTACGATAATCACACACGAAAGACCATTTCCACCTAATTACCTATTGGATTAAGGTTTTGGAACCGCCATCGGTGAACAGGATTCGATTCCCTGTTAATCCTCCAATCTTTGGGGCTTGTATCGAGATGCGTATTGTTGTAAGAGAAGGAAGAAATAAGTAGAAAAGGGAGAGAGGAAAAGAGAGAAAGAAATGATGATAAAAAAAAGAGAGAGAGAGAAGTGAAGGGTAGTTCCACATCCGTAAAAGAGCTCGTAAAATTTACAAATGTTCGGAAGCGTGTGGGATCGTTCGTCACTTGTTTTTGTTGTTGTTTTTCTGTCTTTTTCTTTCCTTTTTTTGTTCTTTTTCAAAATGGCCGCCGAGACTGTCCATATTTCACGTCCCTTCGTCGAATCTATAATGAGAGTGGAGGCGATGGAGAGCATCCCCCCTCCCCCCCCCTCCCCCCCCCCACGCCCGATTGCAGGTAAGGAACAGGTGAAAGGTCTGTGTCGCGTGCCGTGGCTTGTCTCTCCCCTGTTTTTGCTTGAACTGCGTTTGAAATACGGTGCAACGAGCTGTTTTGCTATGTCTGGCATAATGTTCTTTTCCTTTTCGCTCTCTCTCTCTCTTTCTCTCTCTCTCTTTCTTTCTTTTCTCTCTCTGTCTCTCTCTCTCTCTCTCTCTCCTGTCTCTCTCTCTCTCTCTTCTCTCTCTCTATCTCTCTCTCTATCTCTTCAGCATCTTTCTCTCTTGGTATATACATGAGTGTGTATTTCTATTACGTTCACACAGACACAGACACACCCACACACACACAGACACACACACACACACCACACCACACACACACACACACACACACACACACACACACACACACACACACACACACACACACACACACACATATAAATAATATTAAATATATAATATATATATATATAATATATATATATATATTACTATATATATATAATATTATATCATGCCATTCATTCGCCTGATGTGTATTTCTTCCTTCCTCGCTCATTCTTCTACCCCTTCTCTCCCTCTCCTCCACTAAATGGTAGCTCCTCCACTGTCACCGCCTATTCTCTTATCCTTTTCCCTTATTCCCTCTCTTCCTTTTCCTCCTCTCTCCGTCTCATTACTTCCTTCTTCCACTANAAAATGCATCTAATGAAATAGGGTGGTAACAAATCATATATGGCCTTTTGTGTATAAATATCGGCGTGATACGTATACGTTATACTGAGTACGTAAGTATTAGCCGAAGAAAATACAGTCGAAAATTGCTATATTCAAAGAAATAGTTTGCTTTATTAATAATCGGTATCTCATAATACAAAATACACACGATAGATTATTCAGTGGCTATACAACTGCGCCATTAATCACTATCAATTAGTACAGAACACCAGTAATTCTCAATAAACCTTTCGGTAAAAGCGCAGGTATAATGAGCAAAAAGAGATGGTTATTTTTCTTCACCACCAATACAATTCTACATCAAAGACCGAATTATTCGCCACATACTGAAGAAAACAAGTCTCCATGAGCAACATATATCGAACACCATTAATCTTTCTCCATCTTCCATTCTCTCTTTCTTCCTCTTTCTCTCCTCTTAACGGAGTTCGCAATCTCGTTTTGTCAGAGGTTTCGCCCAATCACCCTGCCATTCCCTTTCGAAGGGTGATAATTGAATTCATGATCCTCGCTCGCATTGTCAACAGCCCCCCCCCCCCCATGGCCTCCCCCGCCAGCCCCCACCGCCTCGGGCCTCCTCTCTCCTAGCTGTGTGTGTGGTGTGTGTGTGTGTGTGTGTGTGTGTGTGTGTGTGTGTGTGTGTGTGTGTGTGTGTGTGTGTGTGTGGTGTGTGTGTGTTGTGTGTGTGTGTGTGTGTGTGTGTGTGTGGATGGATGGATGGATGGATGGATGGATGGGATGGATGGAGATGGATGGTGGACGGACGGACGGCGGACGGACGACGACGGGCGGAACGGACGGACGGACGGACGGACGGGGCGACGGGACGGACGGCCGACCATAGATATACAGACGAACAAACAAATGAAAAACACATCTATACACAGGTCCGCACGCCATGTACGCCCATATCACCACAAATCCGTCCCGCCACTGGTCAACAATAATGGAATTCCGTTCCGTTAATAAGCATCAACCCGACGCGATCACCAAAAGAGGCGAATGATGCGAACGGTGAAACTACCCAACAGACATTATATATTTCCGACCCGACACGTAGAAGTTACCCTTCCCGACAAGGGGGAAATTACCCCTAAACGAAAAAGGAAAAAAAGTCCCCCGACACGAAGAAATCTCCCTCCCGACACGGAGAAATTTCCCTCCCCGACAAAGAGAAATTCCCCTTCCCGATACGTTATAATTCCCTCCCGACACGTAAAAATTCGCTCTCGACAAGAAGCTACCTAGCTAGCAGAAATTCCCCTCCCGACATATAGAGTTCCCTCCCGACAAAGAGAAATTCCCTCCCGACAAGGAGAAATTCTCCCGACAAGGGAGAAACTCCTCGACACGTAGAAATTCCCCCGAATTCGCGCCTGCCTGGACTGAGAGCGGAATACTGGGAATTAAAAATTGAAGGAATAATGCCGAGGTACTTGAACATGACGAAGGAATGCGAAGATTAGTGGAAGTGGGAGGAGGAGGAGAAAATGGCAGAAAATACTCGAATGTGATTTAAAAAGGAGTTAGAAAGAAATTTGAATGAAATGAAAAAAAAAAAAATGAAAAAATTAAATCAAACACTCAAAGACTGGATTGCACTAACTTATAGTTCGTGTATTCATACGGCCGGATTTTTTAAATTGTGCGAGACACGACCCAGTTAATATTCATTATTTACAAAGAAATAAATGCATACCTATCATCTACCGGATACGACAATAGATGAATATATATCTACCAAATAGACAGATATATAGGTAATTATTTCTGTGTAATTGCAAAACCGCAAATGTAAATATTCTTGACGTGATAGGTTGTGATGGGATGCGATACGGTCAAGATGGGATCAACCATAAAAAATACCGTCATTAAAATATTCGACTTGACTTCATTTAGACACGACTTGATTGCACAGACAGCAAAAGTTAACAATCAGTCCAAAGTATGATTGTTTAGCCAAGTCCAGAGCGTTGCTCTGGTAAGTTTCCAATCTTTTCAAAATGTTCAATACAAAAACAATTGTTTGACTACTACCATCGTAATATCATCCACAGACGGACGTCTCTCTCTGTCTCTCTGTCTCTGTCTGTCTCTCTCTCTCTCTCTCTCTCGCTCTCCTCTCTCTCTCTCTCTCTCTCTCTCTCTCTCTCTCTCTCTCTCTCTCTCTCTCTCTCGTCTCTCTCTTCTCCTTCTCTCTTCTATGTATGTATGTATGTATGTATGTATGTATGTATGTATGTATGTATGTATGTATGTATGTATGTATGTATGTATGTATGTATGTAGTATGTATGTATGTATATATATATATATATATATATATATATATATATATATATATATAATATATATATATATATTATATACAAGCAAGAAATATTTCCAGCACGTTAAGGACTCGAGTTGGATCTCAATAATGAGCGCGACTACAAAAAATGAACAGCATAATAACAAAAAGTTGATACTAATATTACATGAAATTCTCACAATTATACTGATATCATTAACAGTACTAATTACAGCAATGCTAACAATATCGGTGCGAATGCATAAATCATTACAATAAATGCAATTATGAGGGAAAATTGTAAGAATAAAAGTAATGAGTTGGAAGTGGAAGGGGAGGTTGAGACAGAGGTGGAAGGGGAGGCTGAGACAGAGGTGGAAGGGGAGGTTGAGACAGAGGTGGAAGGGGAGGCTGAGACGGAGATGAAGATTGAGATGAAGTTGGAGGTGGATGTGAAGGTGGAGATGCAGAAGGACGTGCCGGTGAAGGTGGACGTGGATGTGGATGTGGAGTTTGAGATGGAGGTGAAGGTGGAGCTGAGGGAGGAGGTGGAGGCACTGTTCAGCGTGCCATCGACTGCAACACGCTGGCACACCTGATACCTTATTGCTTTCCCCGCGGTCACCTTACGCTTATCGGAGGAAAACGACACTGAAGAAAACGAAGGAAAACGACGCTGAAGAGAACGAAGGAAAACGACGCTGAAGAGAACGAAGGAAAATGACACTGAAGAGAACGAAGGAAAATAACAATGAAGAAAATGAAGGAAAATGACAATGAAGAAAATGAACAATGAAAAAACGAAGGAAAAGAACACAATGAAACGAATGAAAATGACACTGGAGAAAACTAAGGAAAAGAACACAAAATGAACCAGAAGTAGCAAACAGACAAAGAAACTATGCTGCAGAAAAAGTTTACATATCTATCTCTTAATCTGTACATCTATATCTATCAATCTATCAATAAACCTATCTATCACTCTTCTTATCTTTCTCTACCTTACAATCTATCTATCTACCTTTAAACACATAAAAAATAAACAACAAAACTTATATCCACGTCTGTTTTCAAGAATCAAACTTCCAAAATCTCCTTGAACTTTACACCGCTGGGATTTCGAGGAAGAAGAGAAGGAGGAGGAGGAAGACAAGGAGGAGGAGGGAGAGAAGGAGGAGGAGAGGAGGAAAGAGAAAGGAGGAGGAGGAGGAAGAGAAGAAGGAGGGAGGATAGAGAAGGATGAGAAGAAGAGAAGGAGGGTAGGGAAAGAAGAAGGAGGAGGAGGAAGGAGAGGAGAGGAGGAGGGATAGGAAAAGGGGACGGAAAAGGAGGAGGAGGAGGAGGAGGAGAAGGTGGAAGAGGAAAAAGAAGGAGGAGGAGGAGGAAGGAGACGAGAAGCTGAATAAGCAGGAGTAAGAAAAGGAGAATGGGAAGAAAATAGGAAAACCCGTAATAGTATCAATAAAGAGGAAGAATAAAAAGGAAGAGGAGGAAAGAGGGCGGCGAGAATGAGACAATGAGGAAGATGAAGAGAAAGAAAAGACAAGAGAAGGTGGAAGGAGACGACGAGGAGAGGAAGAGACGAAGAAAGAGAAAAAGGACAAGGACGAAGATGAAAAAAACCCGTAAAGAACGATAAATAGGGACAAGGACGAAGAAGAAACAAAAAAAAAACAAAAGTACGAACGATAAAAAAAAAAAAAAAAAAAAAAACAAAAAAAAAAAAAACGACCGCCCCATAATCCTGAACTACAGCGATTTCTTCCCCCGCACCGCGAGGAGAGAGAGAGAGAGAGAGAGAGAGAGAGAGAGAGAGAGAGAGAGAGAGAGAGAGAGAGGAGAGAGAGAGAGAGAGAGAGAGAGAGAGAGAGAGAGAGAGAGAGGGAGAGGGAGAGAGGAGAGAGGAGAGGGAGAGAGGGAGAGCGGAGAGAGAGAGAGAGAGAGAATCGAGAGTTGAGAGAGAGAGAGAGAGAGAGAGAGGGAGAGAGAGAGAGGGAGAGGAGAGGAGAGAGAGAGAGAGGAAGAGGGAGAGGGAGAGGAGAGGAGAAGGAGAGGGGAGAGGAGAGAGAAGAGAGAGAGAGACGAGAGAGAGAGAGAAGGAGAGAGATGAGAGAGATGAGAGAGAGAGAGAGGAGAGGAGACGAGAGGAAGAGAGAGAGGACGCGACAAAACAAATCAACGTGATCAGGGTTAATCGGCATTTTTAATCACTGTACCTTCGCTCTTTACGGGACTCGTGTCATTGGATAATAGGTCTTAAAGCAGCGACGTCCATTTGCCTACCAGGTGTTGCGCCCGCTATGAGGAGGGACGGGGGAAGAGAGCGGGGAAGAGGAGGGAGGAAAGGGGAGAGGAGGGGAGGAGAGGGGAGGGAGAAGGGGAACAGAGGGAAAGAGAAGAGAGGAAGAAATGGGAAGAGGAGGGAGGGGAGGAAGAGGAGGAGGAGAGGGAAGAATGAGGGAGGAAGGGAAGAGGTGGGAGGGTAGGAGAGATGGGGGGGAGGGAAGAGGGAGAAGAGAAGGGGGGGAGATGGAGAGGAGGGTGGAAGAGCGAGAAGAGGGAGGGAGGGGGGAGAGGGGGGAAGAGGGAAGGGGAAGGGGGAGGAATGTGGGCAGGGAAGTAGGGTGAGAAGGTGGGGGTATAGCGGGAGGGAAGGAGGAGGGAGGGGAAGGGGGTAAGGAGAGGAGGGAGGGGGGGGGGAAAGGTATGGAGGAGGTGAGGAGGGAGGGAAGGGGAAGAGGATAGGGAGGAAAGGGGGGAAGATGAGGGGGGGGGGGAGGGAGGGAAAGGGGAAGAGGAGGGCGTAGAGGGAGGAGAGAGGGGAGGAGAGGTGGCAGAGGGGAAGAGAGGGAGGTTGGGGGGAAAAACGGAGAGGGGGAAGAGGGTGCCGGAAGAAGGGAAAGGGAAGAGAGAGGGGGAGAGGAGGAGGTAGGAGGGGGAGATTAAGGAGGGGAAGAAAGGGGGAGAAACAGAGGGGGGAAAGGAGGGGAGAGGGAAGAGGGGAGGAGGGGCAGAAGGAGGAAGGAGGGGAGAGAAAAGTACGGGGCGGAGGAGGGGGGAGGGAAGAGAACGAGGAAGGGGGGAGGAGAGGGGAAGGAGAGGAGGGGAAAGTGGGGGGAGCGTACGACGTGAAGAGGGGAAGAAGGGGAGATTGGGGTGGTTGGGAAAAAGGGGACATGGACATGTACGTGTACGTGTACTGAACGTTTACATTGTATATGTCGCGGTGTACGTGTGAACGTGAACGTTTACATGGTAGTATGTCCGTGGTAGTGGTGTATGTGTGGCGTGTACCTGGTGCGTAAATGTCTGTAAGTATCGCCGTGCGATGTTATAAGGTATTGGTAGCGCGCTTTGCGAGAGCACATATATTGTAGGGTTATATGTTATTTTACATTGTGTGTGAGTGTCTATGAGATGAATGCATGGGGGGGACTTGTGCATAGGAGGGGGCGTGAGGGTACCAGGAAGCTGGATTCAAGAGTCCGAGCACAGGGACGACGAGCAGCAATCCCGTAGACACGGGGGGGCAGTGGGGGCCGTGTCTGATGGAAGCAATCTCCGTCGTACTGGACTGGGCATCGTATCGTGTCGTTGGGGATCACGAATACGGAGGGTAACGTAGCGGGGGGTAGAAACGTTTTTTTAAAGTTTTAGTACCATTTTCCTCTAATCTTGTCGGCGGGGGGGTTGGCAGCAGAGGACGACGGGTCCGCGGCCATCGCTCACCTAGAGGGCAGGATTATAGAGATGAAGGCTAAAGAGGCACGAGAAGAGGGCGATAACAAGGAAGGGTGGAATAAGCAATCTGAGAAGGGGAGAGAGCCATGGGAGGAAGCACGAATGAGGAGAATGGGAGGTAAAGAGATGGGAGGAGGGGGGAGCGGATAGTTGGGAGTGGGAGGGAGAAAGGGAAGGGAGGGAAGGAAGAAGAAAAGAGTGAGAAGGGATAAGAGGAGGGATAGGGGGAGATGGAGATGGAGATGGAGAGGAGAGAGGAGAAGGGAGAGGGAGAGGGGGAGGAGGGGAGGGAGAGGAGAGAGGGGAGAGGGAGAGGGGAAGGGAGGAGGGGAGAGGGGAGAGAAGAGAGAGAGAGAGGAGAGAGAAGAGAGAGAGAGGAGAGAGAGAGAGAGAGAGAGAGAGAGAGAGAGAGAGAGAGAGAGAGAGAGAGAGAGGGAGAGAGGAGAGAAGAGGTGGTGTAACACTGAATGTATTCATATATGTAATGTCACAGAATCATTCTTTGTAATGCATATTCGACCAGGTGTTTGCATCCACGTGGAGCGTTTATGAGAAGTCACTTGACCTGAATTGACCCTCCCCCACCTTGACAATCGGCGGACCTGAAAACACTACAATAGGAGTGCACGCTTTACTCGAAAAGTGAACAAAAACCCCTTCCCAAGCCAGTCTTTTGATTCAAGCCTGAGTCAAGCCAGATCCTTGAATCAAGGCAGGGTCCAGAGCCAAGCCAAATCCGCCAGTCAAGTTATATCGGTAAATCAAGCAAGGCCCTTGAATCAAGCTTGCCCGTGAGTAAGCCATGCCCTTGTCAAGCCAGATCCGTTAATCAAGTCAGATCCGTGAGCCAAGCCAAGCTCGTGCCCCATCGAAGGCGGGTGCCGGCAGTTATGGCCTTGGGTCTCATTCACTCTTCGCACCACTGAACAAGCACTCAAGTTATAACAATCAACGCTATTCTCCTCCTACAGCAATAAAGATTCAGTTTTCATTCCTTGGCAATAATTACGAGAATATAGGACAGGGAGGACAGGGATAGAGCAAGAGGTAGATGCTAAATTACGACAAAAAAGAAAGAAAAAATAGCCCTTTTATTCCCGTGCTAAATTCAGACTGCAAGAGATTTCCTCCACGTTCAGAGAGGGAAAACACGATAGCTGTTACGACATATTTAGACTCTTCTACTCATAAAGCAGAATCGAAAGGTAGAGAGGAAGAGAAAGGCTTCTTGAAAAAACAACGCTACTTCGACCTACATTTATTACTAAATAAAAGGAGGAGGAGGAGGAGACGAGAATGTTCAAATTCGGAAGCGGGAAAAGAGGGGCCCAGGAGCGCCGCACTCGCTAAATTAAAAACCCCTTTTTCCCAGTTCGCGCTATCAATAGTTGCAACAAGAAGACTCGGAAGAGTACTCAGGAACTCCCTTTTTATCCAAAGTTTCATGGAACCAGGAAATATTCTCCCTTGAAAATCCTGGCCGATCGTTTGCCTAAGGACTTTCCTTCACGGGATTCGGGCCATTATTTCACCGAAGAAAGCCTAATCCACTACAGTTTCAGAAGTCCACTAAGTCTTCTCTGCACTATTTATGGCGTGAAGGGCCTTGCATCTGCCACGGAAGCGTTATGTAAGTTATGAGAATCCGAAAAGAAAAGTGCCATAATTTCCCTACGCGTAATATATATTTACATAAAATCTCGAAAGAATACCAGCTACTTCATCCTGCAGCTCGAGTCTTATGCTGTACGCTAATATCACGAAAAAATATTACACACAAAAAAATATCCCTACAATGGCCCCTTGAGAAATTTTCGGGTCTAGAAATATGATACAGAAAGGGAAGCAGAAATAAGTCATGAACAAAAAGGATATCTTGAGCAAGAAATAGGGGGCGGCCATAAAAATGCTCTTCAGTTCCTCTACACACGAAATGAAAATGCTAATAAGCCGAACTTTTGCTTCCTCGCAACAGAAATCACGAGGCGGGTTGAACCGGCTTGATCACAGAGTAAAATTAGCATACGCTGTGAATAGTCTTTTGAGATTTATAAACAAGGGATTCTATTTGAAATCTTGCCTGATACCAACAGGACTGAAAAGCATGAAACACATTACTTAATTAAGCCACATTCCCTCCACTATCCACTAATATTGCTTTGCTTTCTGAAAATTAGTCAAGGAGGGGAAAAAAAGATGGCTGGTATATTGTTATCTATGGCACGCAATCTCTCTCTCTCTCTCTCTCTGCTAATGGATCTAGGCCTTATCACATTTCTCTTCCCGACGACCGCCTAAAGAAGATAAATGAGAATTATAATCAGAACTGGAAAATAAAACCAAGGTTCGGCTTCTCAGAAAGGCACATATTTTCTGCCTCGCGATGCAATATCCCCGCCACCAAAAATACCCCAAGACAAAGGGAAGACGAGGGAGAACGGGGCTTCCCTTCAAGGCAAGAAAGAGAGGCGGGAAAAAGAGTTCCCCTTTCAGTCCAGCGAGGCCGGAGGGGCGGACTAGGCGAAGGAAGAAGGAGCCGCCGCCGCCACACGTGTCCGAGGATCCGCAAACAAAGAGCCTGCGGGAAGGACGTCCAGCAATCCTAATCCAATCTCCCTTCCACTCCCTCCCCAGACAAGGCCGGCGCTCTCTCGACCTCTTAATGCGCTTCCTCTCGCTTACTCGATGAAACTCACCGCGTCACGCCAGCGCACGCACCAAAGCGGTATGCAAATAGGTGAACGTACTTTCCATATTTTCGTGTGTACATGTTGGGGTTTATTTACAGATTTCCCCGAACGTCCTACAACAGGATTAGCAAAACCACTCACGCCTTCGGGTCTATGGCGGCAAGAGGAAGTTCTTCCAAGAGGATTAGGCCGATGCTTGATACGGAGGTCAGGTGTACTTATGTTAAAAAAAAGAATCTTCTTTATTTAAATAATCTTATCCAGGTAAAATATACTTACCAGTATGTGTACATGTGTTACACCTATATATTTACATATATACATATATGCATACATACATCCACATTTGTGTGGATGTATGCGTATATGTATATGTGAGTGTATGTGTGTGTGTGTGTGTGTGTGTGTGTGTATATGTATGCGTGTATGAGTGTGTATATGTTGGTATGTGTCTGTAAGTACTTATTATATGCGTATGTGTGTACGTATGCATGTATGTGTGACACACACACACACACATTTATACATACACACAATGTGATTTCCATCGCCGTCCGGTCCCCCACGACTTACCTGTGGAAAGAAACAAAGAACCAACGTTAATACAAATCATATACATCGTAGATCACTGATTGCACCGATTAACGACTACGTAATCAAATCAAATGACATTAAAGGACAGAGACGGACGGCAACAAATAAGAGAAAAGGGATAACGAGGTCATTAATGTTACGAATTCTGATGAGAAGGGGAGTGCCACCGAGTGAGGGCCATTTGCTCTCCTCGCAGACTGATGGCCGCGGCAGGTGCCTCAAAATCCTCGCGGATGTACGTGTTGGAAATAATGTACCTGGAAGTGGATGTTGGAGTGGAAGGGAGAGAGAGGGGGTGGGAGATAGGGTGGAGGGAGAGGGAGAGGGAGGGAATAGGGAGAGGGAGAGAGGGAGAGGAGGGGGAGGGAGGGAGGGAGAGGACGTATAAGATGGAAGATAAAGGAAGGAAGAGGAGGAGGGGGTGGAGAGGGGATGGGGGAGGGGAAGAAGTAGAAGAGAAGGAAAGGAAGTAAAGGAGGCGGAAGAAGCAAAAGATAAAGAGGAAGAGGAGATGGAGAAGAAGGAAAAAAAAGAAATAAGGGCAAGGGGGGGTGTGAAAGTGGCAAAGGAAAAAGATAAGCACCGCAACCCGGCAGAGTCATTCGGCTAAGCTGTTATAGGCTGTTGAGGAGTGTCAGGTGGGATACGTAGGCTCTGTTGCAGCACAGGTGTTGAGGGATGGTGAAAAAGGGTAATGAAGTTGGGGAGGTAAAACATTGGGATGACAAGGTAATGAGTGTGGTCCGAGTTGTTTAGTCCTATGCCTCCACATGTTTAATAGTAGGGTGTTATTGCATGAAAGAGACTAATGTTATAAAGTTTGCTGATGTAGTGATCTGTGGTGTGCAGGGAAGGGGGCTGATGTCTTTGAAGGCATAGCGCACTTAAGATGAGAGTAAGGGGAAGTCTCGAGAGAGCATGATGAGTGACTGTTCCAATCGAGACGTGATGTTCGGGTTCCGGATCCCCCAAAAAACAAAATAAATAAAAAAAATGAAACGCAGGGCAATTCCAACTTGACGCTATACAAGCACGAACACACACTTTAAATTCCATTGGCGTTTTATCAGATCCAGAGTGTGTCCCGCACCCAAGCTTCAATGGAACAGAGGTAATAGAATCAAAGAGCTGGGCTGGGCTGGCGCTAATTATGTGCATGCAGACATAGCAGAGGGAATTGCATGAGGGACCGGGGGGGGAAGGGAGGAAGGGGGGCATGGGGTTGGGTTATGGAGGGGAGGGAAGGGGTTGGTTATGGGGAGGGAAGGGAAGGGTTTGGAGGGTGGCTTAAAGGAGGGGAGGGGCTGGAGGCGGTAGGGCTGAGGAGTGACATCGCCGCCCCCTGGCGCGCGCCTTCGCTGTCCCAGAGCCTGCTTGCCCACAGACGATACTAGTTTGCGGTTATGATCGCGGCGGTGCACCGTCCGCGCCGACACCTCCGTTCCTTTCGGACTTCTTCTTGTGCATGTTGCCCATCGCCCCTAGCGCAGCGTTACCCCCCGATAATCCCCGCGCTTCACTCGACAGCTTCGATCGCTCCAGACCGAGTGTTGCTTGCGACGCAGCCCCCGAGACCATCGGTATGGGCGAGGGCACGAATGCCCCCCGATGCCTAGCGCTGATGGTCACGAGGCCAGGTGTCGGAGTGGCCTCAGGGCGCAGTACGGCCACTGGTGCCGCCCGCTCTTAGGTACCAGTACCGCCGGCCTGCTGCCCCCACCGGGTATCCTGGACAGCTGCCATTAGTGGGTTGCCACATCCACTAAGTAGGCGTGCCCCCAGAGACTGTAATTGGCGCTGACTTGTGCTAACGTTCGACGCGCTAGCGTTCACAAGAAACGGTAGGAGGGGAAGGGAACTGGAGGGTAGGGGGCTTAGGAGGAGGGAAAGGGACTGGAGGGGTGGCCATAGACGGAGGGATGGGAATGGCTTAGACGGCGGGTAGGCTCGGGGGAGGGAAAGAAAGGAGAGTAGGGTAGGGGAGGGAAGCTGAGGGTAGGCTAGGGAGTAGGGAGGAGGGAGTGGGTAGGCTGAGGGAAGGGAGGGGAAGGGGCAGGGGCAAGTGGGCGAGGAGGGCGAGGGGAGGAGGGGGGGAGGGGAGGTGCAGGGACAAAGACACCTGGTCCAGCCCAAAGGACGGCAGACTAATACGTTCATTGCACTGCGTTTAATGCAGAGGAGATAAAGCTAGAGGGCTGATGTTGGAATTAAATGGGTAGGCCAGTTCTCTCTCTTTATCTTTCTCTCTTTTTCTTATCCTTTCTCTCCCTCTCTCTCCCCCTCTTTTCTCTTTATCTATCTATCAATCTCACTATCTCTCTCCTCTCTTTCCTCTTTATATACAATTATATCTCTCTCCCTCTTCTTTGTTCTCTCTCTCTCTCTCTCTCTCTCTCTCTCTCTTGATTCTTTCTCTCTCTCTCTTCTTTGAGATTCTCTCTCTCTCTCTCTTTCTTTGATTCTTTTCTTTCTGCTATCTCTCTTTCTTTGATTCTTCCTCGCTATTCTCTCTCTTCTTTCTTGATTATTTCTCTATCTCTCTCATTTTTCTTTGATTCTTTCTTCTCTCCTCTCTCTTTCTTTTGATTCTTTTTTTCTCTCTCTTGCTCTCTCTTTCTTGATTCTTTCTCATTTCTCTCTCTCTTTTTTTGATTCTTTCTCTCTCTTCTCTCTCTTTTTTGGATCTGGGCTTTTTCTCTCTCTCTCTGCTTTTTCTTTGAATTCTTTCGGATATCTCTTCTCCTTTCTCTTCTCTTGTGATTCTTTTCTCTCTCCTTCTCTCTCTCTTTCTTTTGATTCTTTCTTCTCTCTTTCTTTGATTCCTTCCCCGTACTTCAGCTTTTCGACTTCTCTTTCTGCCCTTTCTCTCTCTCTCTCTTTTCTTTCTTTGATTCTTTCTACTCTCTCTCTCTTTCTTTGATTCTCTCTCTCTCTGCTTCTTTCTGTTGATTCTTTCTCTCATCTCTCTCTCTTTCCCTTTGATTCTTTCCTCTGCTACTCATTTCTTTGATTCTTTCTCTCTCTCTCCTCTTTTCTTGATTCTTTCTCCTCTCTACTCTCTTTCTTTGTCTTCTTCATCTCTGGCTCTCTCTCTCTCCTTCTTTCGATTCTTTTTCTTCTCTCTTTCTCATCTTTCTTTGATTCTTTCATCTCTCTATATCTTTTCTTTCTTTGGATTTTCCTTTCTCTCTCTCCTAACCTTTTTCTTTGATTCTTTCCTCTCTCTCTCTCTCGTTTCTGTTTTCTCTTTCTTTCTCTTCTCTTAGTTTCCC
The DNA here is from genome assembly GCF_003789085.1 of Penaeus vannamei. Classification (NCBI taxonomy): domain Eukaryota; kingdom Metazoa; phylum Arthropoda; class Malacostraca; order Decapoda; family Penaeidae; genus Penaeus; species Penaeus vannamei. The sequence continues at coordinate 658,964 of NW_020870325.1, forward strand.
TCTCTTTTGTTTTTTCTCTTTCCTGTCTCTCTCTTTCCCTTTTTGGTATTCCTTTCTCTTTCTTTTTTCTTGTTTTCTTTCTCTATCATTCTTTTCTTTTGTTTCCTTTTTCCTCTCTCTTTTTTCTCCTCTTTTCTCTCTCTTCTTTTCTTTCTTCTCTTTTGCGTTCCTCTTCGTTCTCTTTCTTTCTTCTTTTCCTTCTCACCTTCTTCCTCTGCTCCTTACTTTCTTCTTGTGTTCCAACCTTCTTCTAAGTCTTGGTCTTCTTGGGTCTCTTCTTCTTCTTCTTTCTTCTTTCCATNGTGTGAAGCAGGAGTTCGTAAATTGTACGCAGTTTATAGACTGTCTCTAGAGGCTGGGAGGGTTTTTCCGGGTATCATGCGTGCTTAACTGCCTCATAGATGCTTGAAGGTTCGGGGCATGACGCGTTTAACTGTGCATAGATTGCTGAGGTTTGGCCCATGACGTGTTTTTTAAACTGTCCATTAGTATGCTGTGAGGTGTGTCGGTATGACGCCGTTTAACTGTCAATAAGATGCTTGAGGGAAAGTCGGGCCCAATGACGCGGGTTTTTAACGTCAATAGAAATCCCGAGGTTTCGGGCATGACGCGTTTTAACTGTCATAAGATGCTGACGCGCCGACATTTCCGGGCATGAACCCGCTGTTTTAACTGTCCCATAGAATGCTGAGGGTTCGGGCATGACGCGTTTTAACTGTCATAGATGCTGAGGGTCGGGCATGACGCGTTTTAACTGTCATGATGCTGAGGGTTCGGGCCATGACGCGTTTTAAACTGTCATAGATGCTGAGGGTTTCGGGCATGACGCGTTTTAACTGTCATAGATGCTGAGGGTTTCGGCATGACGCGTTTTTAACTGTCATAGATGCTGAGGGTTCGGGCATGACGCGTTTTAACTGTCATAGATGCTGAGGTTCGGGCATGACGCGTTTTAACTGTCATAGATGCTGAGGGTTCGCATGACGGTTTTAACTGTCATAGATGCTGAGGGTTCGGGCATGACGCGTTTTAACTGTCATGGATGCTGAGGGATCGGGCATGACGCGTTTTAACTGTCATAGATGCTGAGGGTTCGGGCATGACGTGTTTTAACTGTCATAGATGCTGAGGGATCGGGCATGACGCGTTTTAACTGTCATGGATGCTGAGGGATCGGCATGACGCGTTTTAACTGTCATGGATGCTGAGGGTGGCATGACGCGTTTTAACTGTCATAGATGCTGAGGGTTCGGCCATGACGCGTTTTAACTGTCATAGATGCTGAGGGATCGGCCATGACGCGTTTTAACTGTCATGGATGCTGAGGGTTCGGGTATGACGCGTTTTAACTGTCATAGATGCTGAGGGTTCGGGCATGACGCGTTTTAACTGTCATAGATGCTGAGGGTTCGGCCATGACGCGTTTTAACTGTCATAGATGCTGAGGGATCGGCATGACGCGTTTTAACTGTCATAGATGCTGAGGGTTCGGTATGACGCGTTTTTAACTGTCATAGATGCTGAGGGTCGGGCATGACGCGTTTTTAACTGTCATAGATGCTGAGGGTCGGCCATGACGCGTTTAACTGTCATGGAGCGAATGACGCGTTTTAACTGTCATAGATGCTGAGGGTTCGGGCATGACGCGTTTTAACTGTCATAGATGCTGAGGGTTCGGGCATGACGCGTTTTAACTGTCATAGATGCTGAGGGATCGGGCATGACGCTTTTTAACTGTCATAGATGCTGAGGGGTTCGGCATGACGCGTTTTAACTGTCATAGATGCTGAGGGTTCGGCATGACGCGTTTTAACTGTCCATAGATGCTGAGGGATCGGCATGACGGGTTTTAACTGTCATAGATGCTGAGGGTTCGGCATGACGCGTTTTAACTGTCATAGATGCTGAGGGATCGGCCATGACGCGTTTTAACTGTCATAGATGCTGAGGGTTCGGCCATGACGGGTTTTAACTGTCATAGATGCTGAGGGATCGGCCATGACGCGTTTTAACTGTCATAGATGCTGAGGGTTCGGCATGACGCGTTTTTAACTGTCATAGATGCTGAGATGAGTGTTTTAACTGTCATAATGCTGAGGTTCGGGCATGACGCGTTTTAACTGTCATAGATGCTGAGGGTTTCGGATGACGCGTTTTAACTGTCATGGATGCTGAGGGTTTTGACGAACTGTCATGGATGCTGAGGGATCGGCATGACCGTTTTAACTGTCATAGATGCTGAGGGTTCGGCCATGACGTGTTTTAACTGTCATAGATGCTGAGGGTTCGGCATGACGGTTTTAACTGTCATGGATGCTGAGTTCGGGCATGACGCGTTTAACTGTCATAGATGCTGAGGGTTCGGGCATGACGCGTTTTAACTGTCATGGATGCTGAGGGTTCGGCATGACGCGTTTAACTGTCATAGATGCTGAGGGATCGGCATGACGCGTTTTTAACTGTCATAGATGCTGAGGGTTCGGGCATGACGGCTGAGCGGGCCGTTTTTAACTGTCATAGATGCTGAGGTTCGGCCATGACGCGTTTTAACTGTCATGGATGCTGAGGGTCGGGATGACGCGTTTTAACTGTCATAGATGCTGAGGGTTCGGGCATGACGCGTTTTAACTGTCATAGATGCTGAGTCGGCATGACGCGTTTTAACTGTCATAGATGCTGAGGGATCGGGCATGACGCGTTTTAACTGTCATAGATGCTGAGGGTTCGGCCATGACGCGTTTTAACTGTCATAGATGCTGAGGGATCGGGCATGACGGTTTTAAACTGTCATAGATGCTGAGGGTTCGGCCATGACGCGTTTTTAACTGTCATGGATGCTGAGGGTTCGGCACGTGTTTTAACTGTCATAGATGCTGAGGGTCGGCATGACGGGTTTTAACTGTCATGATGCTGAGGTCGGCCATGACGTTTTAACTGTCATGGATGCTGAGGGTTTGGCCATGACGTGTTTTAACTGTCATGGATGCTGAGGGATCGGCCATGACGGGTTTTAACTGTCATAGATGCTGAGGGTATGACGTGTTTTAACTGTCATGGATGCTGAGGGTTCGGCCATGACGGGTTTTAACTGTCATAGATGCTGAGGGATCGGCCATGACGTGTTTTAACTGTCATGGATGCTGAGGGTTTGGCCATGACGTGTTTTAACTGTCATGGATGCTGAGGGATCGGCCATGACGGGTTTTAACTGTCATAGATGCTGAGGGTTTGGCCATGACGTGTTTTAACTGTCATGGATGCTGAGGGTTCGGCCATGACGCGTTTTAACTGTCATGGATGCTGAGGGTCCATGACGGTTTTTAACTGTCATGGATGCTGAGGTCGCCATGACGGGTTTTAACTGTCATAGATGCTGAGGGTTTGGCCATGACGTGTTTTAACTGTCATAGATGCTGAGGGTTCGTTTTAACTGTCATGGATGCTGAGGGTTCGGCCATGACGCGTTTTAACTGTCATAGATGCTGAGGATCGGCCATGACGGGTTTAACTGTCATGGATGCTGAGGGTTCGGCCATGACGCGTTTTTAACTGTCATGGATGCTGAGGGTTCGGGCTTTGATTTTAACTGTCATGGATGCTGAGGGATCGGGCATGACGCGTTTTAACTGTCATAGATGCTGAGGGTTGGGCCATGACGTGTTTTAACTGTCATGGATGCTGAGGGTTCGGCCATGACGGGTTTTAACTGTCATGGATGCTGAGGGTTCGGGCTTGACGAGTTTTAACTGTCATGGATGCTGTCGGCATGATTTTAATGTCATAGATGCTGAGGGTCGGCATGACGTGTTTTAACTGTCATGGAGGGTTCGGCCATGACGGGTTTTAACTGTCATGGATGCTGAGGGTTCGGCCATGACGCGTTTTAACTGTCATGGATGCTGAGGGTTTGGCCATGACGGGTTTTAACTGTCATGGATGCTGAGGGATCGGCGTTTTAACTGTCATGATGCTGAGGGTTCGGGCATGACGGGTTTAAACTGTCATAGATGCTGAGGGTTCGGGCATGACGCGTTTTAACTGTCATAGATGCTGAGGGTTCGGCATTTTTAACTGTCATGGATGCTGAGGGTTCGGCATGACGCGTTTTTAACTGTCATGGATGCTGAGGGTTCGGGTATGACGCGTTTTAACTGTCATAGATGCTGAGGGTTCGGCCATGACGGTTTTAACTGTCATGATGCTGAGGGTTCGCCATGACGCGTTTTACTGTCATGATGCTGAGGGTTCGGCATGACGGTTTTAACTGTCATAGATGCTGAGGGATCGGGCATGACGCGTTTTAACTGTCATAGATGCTGAGGGTTTGACGTGTTTTAACTGTCATAGATGCGTGAGGGTTTTGATTTTGGATGCTGAGGGATTCGGGCATGACGCGTTTTAACTGTCATAGATGCTGAGGGTTTCGGGCATGACGTGTTTTAACTGTCATAGATGCTGAGGGTTCGGCCATGACGCGTTTTAACTGTCATGGATGCTGAGGGATCGGCTGACGGTTTTAACTGTCATGGATGCTGAGGGATCGGGCATGACGCGTTTTAACTGTCATGATGCTGAGGGTTCGGCCATGGAACGCGTTTTAACTGTCATAGATGCTGAGGATCGGCCATGACGCGTTTTAACTGTCATGGATGCTGAGGGTTCGGGTATGACGCGTTTTAACTGTCATAGATGCTGAGGGTTNATATACCACACACACCCACGACACACACACACGACAACACACAGGCAGCAGATAATATAATATAGTATAATATAGCATATATATATAGTACTAATATTAAATATATATAATTAAGTAGTATAGTATATTTATATATAGTAGATATTATCGTAATTCCACACTTTATATTAACATTTCCAGTCTCGTATCTATAGTCTTACCGGTAATATCCGTGCTGGGTTTTATTAATTTTCTCGGGACACCAAGCGCGTTGACCTCTCCTCTCTGCCGAACTTGTCCTCCATGAGCTCGTTGACGTTCACAGGGATGATGCCCTGGGTGCTCAGAAGCATCAGCTGCGTGGCGACGGAAGTGAAGATCATTCCCTTGGGGTAATTGCCTCGACTATGCGACTTTTATCTTTTATTGTATGATTTATTTGATTTCATTTTTATTTATTTGTGTGTTTCATCTTTGCATCAGATTGCTATATTCTTTTGCAGTTATCTTCTAATTTACAAGTTGAATTATCTAGCTAATCACTATTTGACTAATACTGATATTCTTTATTCAACCCATTAGCACCTCCCATATTCTGCTTTACAAGATCCATTATATATCTCCGACACACTGATCAGTGTAGACGCCTGCCAGTAAACTGATGCTGAGGAATATAGCTGATTGTAATGACCACAAAAAAGCTTCTTTTGCTTCAAAAAACAAGGTAGTACAAAGAGTGGGCAACCGACCTTGACGAGGGTGAGGATGATGAGCAAGGCGCCCGTCTCGCCCACTTCGAGGGCGTCGATGCCCATGGACACGAACGTATAAGTGATGAAGGAGGTGGCCAGGGGCAGCACCACCCCGAGCGCGCATACCCACCAGCACTGGCGCATCTTGGCTCTCACGGGACGAGGCGAAGGGCACAGCGCGTTCTTCGGTCCTCAAGGGAGAGGTGTTCACGTCAGGCAAATGGGGTTTAACTGCTCGTGGGGTTCGTCTAGTGTTATACATAACAGGAGAAGGGAAAACAGTGGCATATTGCTTGTGTGCTTCTTGCAAGAAAAAGAGAAGAGAGGGAAGAGAGAAATCCGTACATAAACACCGATACACACACACATACATAAACAAACGAACACATCCCCGCATGCCCTAGCCACGCTCATGCTGCACACACACACACACACACACACACACACACACACACACACACACACACACACTACATAGAATCCCTTTGCTAATGAAAGCGATGATATTAGAATTATATTGCGTATGGCACACACACATATGTGTGTATGTGTGTATTTACATATATACATAAATAGATATAGAGACACATACATGTGTGTGTGTTTCTGTAGATAGATAGCTGTGTGTGTGCATGTAGGAAGATAGTTGTGTATGTGTACGTGTGTGCTGTTTTATATGTGTGTGTGTGTGTTTGTTTGTTTGTGTGTGTGTATCTATGTGTGAGTGTTTGATAGTAATAATAACAATAACAATGCTGATAATGACAGTAATAATAGTGATACTATTATTGATATGGTAATTATAATAATTATACAACAATTATAAAAATAACAGTATCATTGATGATAATGATGATATTGAGCCTAAGGATAATGCTCATGGTAGCAGTAATAATAATTGTAATAGTATAACTATGAGCATCATAGTAAGAATGATAATAATAACAACAATAACAACAACAATACTGCTGCTACTACTACTGCTATTAGTGATAATGATAATTGTTTTGATAATGATGATAAAATAATAACAATAATAATAACAATGATAGTAGTAATAATGATAATAATATCAACAACAACAATGATAATAATAATGATAAAAGTAATAATAATAGTAATGAAATAATAATAATAATAATGACAAAAATAATGATAACAACAATAATAACAATGGTAATAAAAATGACTTTATGAAGGAGACAAACCAGAATGATGATGACATTGATTATAATCAAAATATTAGTAATGATGATATCCTTAATAACAATGATAACAATAATGGTAATAATGATACTTGCAATGGCAATGATAATAATGGTGATAGTAATGATTATGATAATAATAACAAAAAGAACCATAATGCTAATCATGATAACAATGATAATGATGATAACAATATTGATGATAATGATAATAATAATAACAAAAATGATAATAATGATAATAACTGCAATAAAAATAATAATGATAATAATAATAATGGTAATGACAATAATAACAATAATGATAATAATAATAATAATAACAAGGATAATAATAATAACAATGATAATGATAATCATAGTAATATGAATGACATAACTATAATAATAAAAATAAATGATAATGAAAATTATAATGATAAAATAATGATGAAATAATAACATGAAACAATATAATAATGATGATAGTATGATAATAATATAACAATAATAAAATGATAATGTTGACAATAAATAGTGATGATGATGATAACGATAATAATGATAATGACACTATGATAAGGATAATAACAAGATTGATAATACCAATATAAAGTAATAATAATACAACAACAATAATAATAATAATAATAATAATAATAATAATAAAATAATTATTAATAATTATTATTATTATGATAATAATAATAATAATAATAATAATAATAATAATAATAATAATAATATAATAATAACTACTACTACTACTACTAATAATAATATCAAATATGAAAACAATAATGATGCTGATGATGCTAATAATGATAATAATAATGATGATGATAATAATAATAATAATAATAATAATAATAATAATAATAATAATAATAATAAAATAATAATAATAATAATAATAATAATAATATAATAAAATAATAATAATAATAATAATAATATAATAATAATAATAATAATAATAATAATAATAATAATAAATAAATAATAAAATAAAATGATACAATGATAACAATAATAATGATATCAATGGTAATAACAATAATGATTATAATAATGAATTTGAATATAATGTTATTAGTAATAGTAATAACATTACAATTAGTATTGCTACTTATAAGGATAATTGTGATTGTTATAATAATAATAATATTGATAATAATAATAATAATAATAATAATAATAATGATAATAATAATGATGATGATGATGATGATGATGATGAAAGCAATGATTGCCATAATAATAATGATAATTAAAATGATATTCCTTACCATAATCATATGAGAAAAAAATATTGATCATGTTCATAATGATAACAGTAATAATTATGATATCAATGGCAATGATGACGATAATGATGTAAGTAATAATAATAATAAAAGTAATATAATTAACAGCAATAATAATAATTATAAAAACATAATAAAGTCAACAACAACAACAACAGCAACAACAATGATGATGAAATAATAATAATAATAAATAAAATATAATAATAATAATAATAATATATAATAATAATAATAATAATAATAATAATAATAATAATAATAATAATAATAATAATAATAGTGATAGTAATAATAAGAATAAGAATAACAATAATAATAACTATGATAATAATAACAACGATAATAATAATGATATTGATGATAATTGTAATAATAACAGTGACAATTATAATGATAATGATGATAAAAATAATAATGATAATGATAATGATAAAAATAACAGTGTTAATGATGGTAATAACGATAATAACAATGATGATAATAGGAATATTAACATTAATAATACTGATAACAATGATGATAATAATGAAAATATATAAAAAAAGAAGCAGTGAATGATAATAATAATGTTTATAATTAAAGTGATATCAATAATAGTAATAATTTTGATAATAAAAGAAATAATAATAATACCAACAACAACAATCATAATGTTGATAAATTGCCAATGATGATGATGATGATGGTATCAATAATAATAATTATAATAATCATGATAATAATAACGATAACAGTAATAATGGTAATGATAATAATAACAATGATTATGATAATGATATTCATAAGCATAATGAAAAACAATAACGATAATAATGATAATGGTTAAAAAAAATAATATAATAACAATAGTAATAAGAATTATAACAACAACACTAATAATAATGATAACATCTGCATACACGTATCTCACACTACGCTGGAGTATTACTGTCATCGAGGTAATAACCAAAGGTCCTTAGCACTTGGAGCCTTCGTCGTCAAATCTCCCTTACTGAGGTCACTCTCACCTCTATTTCTATGTTCATTCCTCACACATGTTCATATCCATTCCAAAATCATATTCTTTCAACCAATCGTAACACCACTTTGGTTCACCGACGTCATTCTACAGTCACCTCAATGTCACTACTCTCATCACATCACCAGTCACCACAAGCATCCCCATCACTACTATCATCACATCCTTCCCACCGCCATTGGACACCACATTCCCCACCGCCACTGGACACCATCGTGGCACCATCAGTCTCGCATCTACTCCAAAGCCTTCGTGTTACCTTGAGTTGCTCTGCAGGAACACTAACAAGGCCTGGGTCCTCGACCACGTCCCTCTCGGCCTATGCAGAGAATGGCCCGTCGCGCCGCCCTCCCCTTCCCTTAATTCAACACTCAACCCTTTTTTCAGTGTCGGTTGTTTCAGCTGTCGGGGTCCGGAGGTGCTTTAATTAAGCCTCTTGACGGTAGCTTTTGGCATTTATCTGATGTTTTTATTCTATTTTATTTCATTTATATATCATTTCTACCTGCATCGAGATTCAGTTTAGAATTTATGCGCCGATATGGTAACTGGCAACATATGGGTGTACCGTTGAGGCCCATATCTAGAGCGAAATGGGACGAGGTCGAGGTAGGTTAGGGTTATGTAGGGGTGGGAAGTCAAGCTCTCTGTTGTTAGGGAGATTCTTTTGATCGCTTGTCGGTCAGAAGAATACTTGTTATCAGCCTGATTTGCTCTTTAATGTGTTCCAAAACACGCAAACGTGCAATAGTATGATTAAGTGCAAGACTCCTTTTTAGTAAAGAAGCCTCCAATAAAACCCTCACCCCTATACTACGGGAGCATAAAAATACCACAACCTGTTTCAGTAAATCGAAGTAATCTTAGCTGCATAAGGTCTTCATCCGTTATGATTTATTCAACATAAGCTTAAAATCATACCGCTCGTCTTTTCTGGTTCATAATGCCCTAAGATTACGACAGAGAACACACCTTTTGGGTTCATAATACTACTAAATTACAACACAATGTGCTCGGCATTGCAGCCGCACGGACAATTTAGAGGTTTGCTTAAAAATTCTACACAGTCGCTCACACTGCCTGATACGCCCTTTTGCAGTAGCAACATATAAAAGATCTCTTATCCCATTTCTTAATTCCTCTCTTTCTGTTCTTTGTAATACATTGTCTTCTCTTAACTCGTACGCAATGCCACAAACCGCGTATTATTACCTTCTCATATTCAGCTGCCGTCACCATCCTGGCACACACCTCGTACACAGAGCATAAATTTCCCGGTAATAATACTTGCTCACTAACCCCCACTCATCCCGTACCATATCACATGGCTTGAGGCACTCCTTGGAAGTGCGCCTTGCTGCCCCTCCATTCTAGGCTGTGCCTTTTTCTTCTTCAACTTCCTCAGAATCACCTTCATCTTCCCCATCATCTCCATCTTCAACTCCCTTATTATCTCTCCCTTCTCCTTCCTCCTCATCAACTTTATCTTCCTACTCGTCTCCATTTTCACCTTCCTCATCCTCTCTATCTTTAAGTCTTATTTTCTCCCCCTTCTCCTTCCTCTTAATCTCCATCTTCTCCTTCCTCACTATCTCCACCTTTCTCTTCATCCTCCTTATTATCCCCAATACGTCACAACGCATTACATTTAAAACTGAGGCCGAACAATAAATGGATATCAGCGCCAACTTCCTCGTCTTTGAAGCTGGCAGGTTACACAGTGACCCGGTCAACGACGGAATATCGCCAGTTCAAAAAGCCCCTTGCAAGACATTGGTAACTGCGGCGATTTTTGTTTCTGTATTCGACAACCGGACTGATAGCATTTTGCAACTTTTAAAAGGCCGTTAACACACACACACACCCACATACATACACACACAGACGCGCACGCGAGCGAAGAAGTGATTTTAGAAAATTTGGTAATATATAAGACACACATCCGTCCTGTTGTGCAAGCAAGACATTCCTTGC
>NW_020870325.1:682382-689882 GCF_003789085.1 Penaeus vannamei
AGGAGTTGAGGTGAATGCCCTCTCAGAGGTGAGGAGACCTGGCAGTGGCACGATCAGAATGAACGGGTACTCCTATTACTGGTCGGACCAGGCCTATGGTCACCATCTCCAGGGAGTAGCCATTGCCATCTCCAGCCAACTTCAACCTTTGGTAGTAGAGGTGTCTCCGGTTGATGAGCGTATTATGGCATCGAGAATGAAGCACGCTTTTGGCTTTGTCTCTTATTGCTGTGTATGCCCCTACTAATATATGTATACTTGATGTGAAAGAGGCGTTCTATATTAAATTCACATCTCTGGTAGACAAATACCCTAAGTGAGACATTCGCATTGTACTGGGGGACTTCAATGCAGTATCCGAGCTGGCTACAAGATTTAGATTTGTTCAGTTCCTTAGTAAAGAGGGTTAGGACTCACCTGAGAAGGGATAAGGAACAGTTCATCAGGAATCTTGCGAGGAGGTAGAAAGCCATTTTTTATTAAATGACTTTTGTCCCACCTACCAAGCCCTGAGAAAACTGAACTCCAATTCCTCTTCACGGATGTCTGCGGTCCACTCAGTGGATGAGCGGATCATCTCAGATCATGTTGGGGTTCGTTAATGTTGGACTGAGTATTTTGAGCAATTGTATCAGGTAGACCCTCAAGCATTTAGTAGATGCCAGGGATGTCGCAATCCCTGTGCCTCACCCAACCATCAATGAGGAACCCCTACCCTAGCTGAGGTTAGGGAGGCGATCTCTAAACTGAAGGGTGAGAAAGCTGCAGGCGATATCCCTGCTGAAATGCTAAAGGCTGGAGGTGAGCCTATGGCATGGGGCTTGCATGCTGTCCTGGCTGCCATCTGGCAGTCCGGTTCCATTCCCCTGACCTGTTGGGGCGTGGTCATCCCTCTCTGGAAGGGGTAAGAGGATCGTTGGGACTGTAGCAACTATCATGGCATCACAATGCTTAGTATACCAGGCAAGGTTATCGTCCACATTCTTCTGAAACGGATCCGTAGCCACTTGCTAAAGCACCAAAGACCAAAGCAATCTGGATTCACTCCTGGAAAATCCACAATAGACCATATCCTAGAGCTTCGAGTCATTGCAGAACGTCGTCGTGAGTTTGATCATGGGCTACTCACAGCCTACATCGACCTCAGTGCATCGTGAATTGTTGTGGGAGAACCTGAGACTTGGAGGAAGTCCAACACGGATAATTGGATTAATAGCAAGCCTATATACTGGTACTGAATGTGCTGTAAAGTGTGGTGGGGGCCTGTCGAGCTTCTTCCCTGTTTACTCACGAGTGAGGCAAGGCTGTGACCTTACTCCAACACTTTCAACACTTAAATGGACTAGATAATGGGCAGACTTCCCCAAAGTCAATGTGGAGCAACACTGGGTAATATCAAGGTCACAGACCTTGACTTTGCTGACAATATTGTAATTTTGTGTCCCTGGAATCTCTGGTAGTGGCTCTTTATGCATATATCAATGAGGTGAAGCCTCTGGGCTTGCAGGTCTCCTAGACTGAGACCATACAGAATTTTGGGGGCCTGCTAGGAGAACTTGTTCAGTCGATATATGCTTGTGGCAAAGACTCAGTGAGCTAGAGTATTTAGAGGTGTTGGTAGCTATGCAGAAGGACTAAGTTACATGTTTCCAAGGCCATGATACTGCCAGTTTTGCTTTATGGAAGCAAAACCTAGACGCTATCTAGTGCCTTGATGTTACGTCTCAATGCCTTTTGTAACTACACAGGATGATGGAGTACAGTTGGCAGGACCATGTGTACAACCAACGACTCCACTGTGAGACTGGTATGGGACCTGTTACTTGCATAATCCGGGACCGCCAACTCAGGCTATACAGGCACCAATCTCGTTTCCCTGTGGGTGACCCTGCCCATCAGGTTGTTTCTTTACGATACAATCCTGCGTGTGGTGCCTATGGGAAGACCTAAGGAGCTTGGGCAGCACGACCAAACCTGTCGTGAAGAACTAAAGATGGGCCGAGAGCCTGCCAAGCGTCTGGCCATGAGGGACTCCCGAGGCTTGAAGCGAAGGGTGGATGCGGCTATGCGCCCCAATCTGCGTCGACCCCTTTGATGATAATGATAATTATAATAAGAACAACAATGATAATGATAACTGCATATGCTTTTCTCACACTAAGCTGGAGCATTACTATCATCGGTGTAATCACCAAAGGTCCTTACCACTTGGAGCCTTCGTCGTAAAATCTCGTGAAACCTTTCTGACAAAATCATATTTTTCAACCAATCGTAACACCTCATTGTCATTACTCTCATCACACCACACCCAATCACTATCCTCAAATTCTTCCCACCACCACAGTCACCACACTCCCCACCGCCATTGGACACCATCGTGGCACCATCAGTCTCGCATCCACTCCAAAGCCTCCGTGTTACCTTGAGTTGCTCTGCAGGAACACTAACAAGGCCTCGGTCCTCGACCACGTCGCTCTCGGCCTTTCGGAGAATGGCCCTAAGCGCCGCCCTCTCCTTCCCTAAATTCAACACTCGTTCCTTTTCCCCCAGTTTTGGTTGATTCAACTGTGTGGAGGCCCTTTAAGCTTTTATTATATTTCATTTAATTTGTCTATCATTTCTACCTGCATCGAGATTGAGAGCCATATCCAGAGCGAAATGGGACGAGGGCGAGGTAGGTTAGGGTTATGTAGGGGTGGGAAGTCAAGCTCTCTGTTGTTAGAGTCCTTTGCTCGCTTGTCGGTCAGAAGAATAGTTGTTTTCAGCCAGATTTACCCTTCGATGTGTACCAAAATACACAAACTTGCAACTGTATGATTAAACGCAGGACTCCTGTTTTAGTAAAGAAGCCTCCAGTAAAGCCCTCATCCCTACACTACGGGAGCATTAAAATACCACAACCTGTTTCAGTAAGTCAAAGTAAACTTAGCTGTCTTCATCCGTTGTGATTTATTCAATGTTAAATCATACTGCTCGTTTTTCTGGTTCATAATACTCTAAGATCACGACAGAGAACACACCTTTTGGGTTCATAACACTGTTAAATAACAATGTGCCTGGCATTGAAGCCACACGGACAATTTAGAGGTTTGCTTTAAAATTCTACACAGGCACCCACCCTGCCTGATACGCCTTTGTTCTGACATTTTTGCATTTATTTTTACAGTAGCAACATATAAAATAACTTTAACTGATTTCCCAATTACTCCCTTTGTTCTTTCGTACACAATGCCTCAAAGCGAGCATCGTTACCTTCTCATATTCAGCTGCCGTCACTATCCTGGCGCACACCCCGTACACAGAGCATAAATTTCCCGGCAATAACACTTGCTCACTAACCCTACTCACCCCGTACTATATCACATGGCTCGAGGCAGTCTTCGGACGCGGGAACAGCGCCTTCCTGCCCCTCCATTCCAGGCTGTGACTTTTTTCTTCTTCAACTCCCTCAGTATCTCCATCTTCATCTTCCTCATTACATTTAAAACTGANAGGTGAAGAGGGAAGAGGATGAGGGAGAGGAGAGGAGGGAGAGGGAGTGGGAAGAGGGACTAGGCGATGAGGAGAGGAAGAGGGAGAGGAGAGGGAGGGGAGAGGGTGAGATCGAGTAAGGAGGAGAGGACGAAGAGAGAAGGAGAAGGAAGAAGAGAACTGAAAGGAAGAAAGGAGAGATGAAAGAGAGAGAGAAGAGAGAGAGAGAGGTGAGAGAGAGAGAGAGAGAGAGAGGAGAGAAGATGAGTATTAAGACAGATCGAGGAGAAGTACCGAGAGTATGAGAAGCGACCGAAACAGAACGTAGAAACACTAGGAGAGGAGGACTCAGACAGTATACGCAGAGAGATCAGAGAGGATGGAAGAGAGCAAGAGAGAGGAGGAGAAGACGGAGAAGAAAGCTCAGGACAGAGAGAGAGAGAAGCGGAGATAGACAGACAGAGATGAGAGAGCAGAGGAGAGTCAAAGATGACCCGAGAGGACGAGAGACGAAGAGAGACAGAGAGAGGAAGAAAGAGAGGAGAGAGAGAGAGAAGAGGAAGCAACCGAGTCCAGAAAGAAGAAGCGAGAAGAAGGAGAATGGAGAGAGGAGGAGGACAGAACAGACAGGACAGACGAGACAGACCGACTGAGAAGGAGCGAGACACATCAAGAGAAGAGGCAACGAGAAGTGAGAGAGGAGACCGAAGTATCTCACTCGAGATACCAGGAGAGACGATGAGACGAATCGAGAAGGAGAGAGAGACTGAGGAGAGACAGGAGAGAGAGGCGAGGGAGGGAGGAGGAGGAGAGGAATAGAGGCGAGAGAGAGAGAGAGAGAGAGAGAGAGAGAGAGAGAAAGAGAGAGAGAGAGAGAGAGAGAGAGAGAGAGACGAGAGAGTAAGAGAGAGAGAGAGAGAAGAGAGAGAGACAGGGAGGAGGGAGGGAGGGAGCGGAGGGAGGGAGGGAGGAGAGAGAGAGAGAGGAGAGAGAGAGATTAAAAGGTTTGAGCGGAAGTGGAAAGAAAAAAGAGAGCGAAAAGGAAAGAATACCGTGTATGTCCGAAGGGGAAGAGAGGAATAGAGGGGAGAAAGAAAGATCGTACGAAAGGAAACAGAAGAAAGAGAAGAAGAAAAGAGAAAGACGACGAGACTAATAAAAATAACGAAAAATAATTCGATAGGAGTATATGCATTGTTATACAGAGTGATATGTCTTATTAACGAAATGATAGAACAAAGGATCGGATGAGAATATAGAAGCATGAAAAATGAATAGGAATGCATCCGCTCGTTTCTTTCGAAAGCTTTCTCAGAACATTACCAATGATCTTCTTCCATCTATTTAACTATTCACTTTATTCATTATTATCTATTGCAATCTTATTCTTTATTTATTTCTTTCCACTCGCATTCACGTTCAGTGTTAGTTCCATTCTAATGTTTTCTAAACCTAGTGTGTCTGTGTCTTTGATAGTATATAAATAATTATATATTATCGGTGGGTAGTGTGATCGGTCAAGGTGCATTCTGCTCACCAAATGTTGTGTTGTGGTGCTTTGCTGTTGTTTGTGCTGCGTCTGGTGTGTCTTGTTGGTGTTCTTGCTGGCCTCGTGTGCCGGTTGTGTGTGCTTTAACCTGTGTGTGTGTGTGTTGTAATGTGTGTACTGGTGTGCATGTGCAGTGGAGTGAGTGTAGTGATGTGAGTGAGTGAGTGAGTGAGTGAGTGAGTGAGCTGAGTGACGTGAGTGAGTGGGAGATGAGAGATGTGAGTGACGCCTGATTGAGTGAGGGTGAGTGGTGCGTGAAGTGAGTGGTGATGAGTGTATAAAGTACGCATGAGTGACGTGAGTAGAGCATGAAAGTCGAGGAGATGAGAGAGTGCATAGATAGAGTGAAATGTGAGGTGGAGGCTAGAACAGGTTGCAAAAGCAGCTGTTGTGTGAGATCGAAGCGGATGAGGTGAATGACGCGTGACCGCCGACGGGGCGAAGCGAGCGACCTCCGTGAGTGAGTGAGTGAGTGCAAGATATAAGTCGCCCACTCGTCTATAATTTTTTCACCCCTCTGTGAGTCAGAGACTGTCTGGTTACACAACGAGGTGAGTGTGAGTGTTAGTGATGTTGAGTGATAGTGAGTCTGAGTGTGACGTGAGTGAGTGACGTCGCAGCGATTAGTCCGAGTCTTACGCTCGATTGTGTGGGAACGTAGTGCAGGTGTAGTGATGCTGAGTGAGGCGATCGTGATCCAACTATCGCGTTCTCCCTTTGTTCCTGCTGTCTCCGTGCTCTTAAATGACCTCATAACGTGAACAGAAATTTCCGACTGTACTCTCCGCATCGACCCGCCGTGCCCGCTCTGTGGAAAACGGGCGTCAGCAAAGGAAATGTACTGTGAATAATCGTGTAGCAATATTGTCCAGGGGCGGCTTTGGGCCACGGTACGAAACTTCTTGGAACAACCGGGACGAACTTTGGCGCCAAGAACCGGAAATTCCTGGACTAGAGACGAATTTGGGCCAAGAACGAAATCCTGGACTAGGACGAATTTGGGCCAAGAACGAAATCCTGGACTAGGGACGAATTTGGGCCAAGGACCCGCAAATCTGAAACAAGCGACGACAATCTTAGACAAGGTACCTCCGTCATGAGATATTTACACGAACATCTTCGACGTCAGGATACGGCGCATATTGCATAGACTTGGATGAAAATAAAGGACCCGTGACACCCAGAATGCTGGCGGCTCGGCACCTCAAGGTACACTACAGTGGGTGTGGCGGGAGGTTGGAGTGAGGGGGAGTGCGGGAGGCGAGTTAAAGGAAACTTCCGCTGTCGGTTAGTACTGCGCGTAGCCATGAGCATGGCGGGGCGTCCCAGTTGTAGCGGCTGCGAGCACGCTGTCCTGTGAAGAGGGATGAGGGAGGGAGAGGGGGGGGGGAGATAGAAAAAATTGAAAACCAACGCGCGCGAAAGACAAGACAACATACATATGTGCTATAATGCGGTACAATATTACATACATTCTATACATATACATACTATACATAAATCATATACATACATTTACATACATTACACACACACAACAAAACCCCAAAAAACCCAAAAACACCCCGCCCCAACCCCCCCCAATCACCCCCCCCCTTAATAACATACACATGTGTGCGTGCGTGCGTGCTCTCGTGAATGTATGTTATGAATGTATAATACTAATTATTACATATATACATCTATATATGTAAACATATTCTAGGTCTATCTATATATAATTATATCATAATTATAAATATATATAAAATAAACTATATTATAAAATATAATAATGAAAACAAGATAGCCTAAGTTATACGATATATATAACTTATATCTATATATATATTATATATATACTATATACACTGGCCGCCCATAACTACTACTCCCCGAGGGTATATACGTATATATAATATTTATATAATATATATAAATAAATATATAATAAATATTATGTTACCACTGTATACATATATATATATAGCGTATTATATATATATATATATATAATATATTATATACCTATTATAGGTATTACATATACATATATATAAATACTATATAAATAATATTTAGTACCAACTATATATACTTCTATACCAGATTACCATTAATTCACCTCATATATATAACTATAATATATAATAAACTATATCATATATAAATAATATACATATAAAACTTATAAAATATATATATATGCTATAACTTACTACTATATATATTATATAAATGTATAACATATACAATAAATATATATATGAATCAATAAATTTAATATGCTACATTATTATATTAAAGGTATATATAAATATATTCAATATATATCTATATATCAATATATAATATATATATATCAATAATATATATATATCAATATATTATATAATATATAATGTATAGTCAATATATACTCAATCTATATATCCTAAGCATTAATATATATAAAACTATACACAATATACAATATGACATTATATATACATATACATGTA
>NW_020870325.1:694882-699882 GCF_003789085.1 Penaeus vannamei
GGGGAGGGGAGGGGAGGGGGAGAGGGAGGGGGAGGGAGAGGGAGAGGGAGGGGAGGGGAGGGAGGGGGAGACGAAGTTCACATCTGCTGCCCGAGTGACAACCGAGGGGACCCGGGTGGAAATGACCCTTTTGGCGGTGACCCCGCGGGACCCCCGGCGGTGACCGCTGCAAGTGCCTCGGATGGAATTGGTTCTCTCTCCTCGTTTCTTTTTTCCATTCACTTTCTCTTCTTCCTCTCTATCTCTTTCTTCCTCTCTATATCTTTCTTTCTCACTCTTTCTCTCTCTTCTCTCTCTCTCTCTCTCTCTCTCTTCTCTCTCTCTCTCTTTCTCTTTCTCTCTTTCTTCTTTCTTTCTTTCTTTCTTTCTTTCTTTCTTTCTTTCTTCTCTTTCTTTCTTTCATTCTTTCTTTCTTTCTTTCTTTCTTTTCTTTTCTTTCTTTCTTTCTTTCTTCTTTCTTTCTTTCTTTCTCCTTAACTTTCCTTCTTCTCCCTCTCCCCTTCTTTCTCGTTCTCCCTTAACCCTCTATCCCTCTACCAAGGCAGCGACGATGCCATTGCAATTAAGCTTATTGCAAATGTGCTTCGATTGGCATCACTATTTCAGCATTAATAGCAGTGGGGCCAGCTGCGTATCACTATCACGGTCTTACACTACTACTTGCATCACACTTGCTATTATTACTATCATGAGTTTCACATTATAATCAATATCGTTATTATCGTTGTCACTACCAGAGCAATAACAAAAATAATTATAATAATAACAAAAAGATGATAATAACAATAAAAATAAATAATAATAATAATAACAAAAAGATTATAATAACAATAAAATCAATAATAGTAATAACAACATTATCAAAACAACAATAATGGTGATGATGACGATGATATGATGATTATCACCATTAACAACTCCATTATCATAATCACAGAATCAGTAACAGCACTTAATACCGTCACATTCCTACTGCATGGAAAATTCCCGAGATTGCGATTGCAATTCGCATGGCCTGAACAAGAGCTAGAATGAAAATGAACCTGTCAGTCAACGAATAAACACATTTATGCACATATAAATACCTTAATATCGCTGCATATTTTGGTGCAATTAAATCAACAAGTTTCATCTGTTTCTAATATACTCGATTAGGCCCCACTTGGAAAATGTGGTGATCGTTGGTGATTGACGATGATGATGGATGTGGATTATGATGATGATGATGATGATTGATGATGATGATGATGATGTATGATGGATGATGATGTTGATGATAATGAATGGTGATTGTGGTGAGATAAATAGCGATGGTGTTGATGATAAATGGGATGGGTGATTGTGGTGATGATAATGATAGCGATGGTGTTGATGATAATGATGGTGATAGTGGTGATGATAATGATAATGCGATTAATAATAAGTGGTGATGGTGGTGGAGACAATAACAACAAATAAACAGAAAACCGCTATACACAACCCCAATATTACATTTTCCGTGTTCCTATCTCCGTGTTTGCACTTCGCCGCCGCCGCCGCCGCTCCGAGTAATGGAATTCGAGCGGCGAGGGACGGGTGAGGGAGGCGGGTGAGGGCGTGAGAGGAGGGGCAGGCGGAGGGCGGGGCGAGGGAGGGTGAGGCAGGCCGGAGGGCGGGCGGGGGGCGGAAGGCAGGGAAGCGGGGGCGCGGGCGGGGAGGGGGGTGGGCGATGAGGCGGCGGGAGGCGGGCGGAGGGCGGTCGAGAGCGGCGAGGCGAGAGGCGGGTGCGAGGGCGGGCGAGGGCGGGTGAGGGCGGGCGGGTAGGGCGGGGCGAGGGCGATGGGAGGGCGGGCGAGGCGGGCCGAGGGAGGGCGGGGGATGGGCGGGTGAGGGAGGGCGGGTGAGGGAGGGCGGGTGAGGAGGGCGGGGGCGGAGGGCGGGTGAGGGAGGGCGGGGCGGGGGGGCGGGTGAGGGCGGGGAGGGCGGGTTGGAGGGAGGGCGGGCGAGGGCGGGGATGGGGGGAGGGGAGGAGATAAGGAGGGAGGGCAAGGGGGCGGGGAGGGCCGCGAGGGCGGGTGAGGGAGGGCGGGCGAGGGCGCGGCGAGGGAGGGCGGGAGGGCGGGCGAGGACGGGTGAGGGCGGGGCGAGGGCGGGCCGGGGGAGGGTGGGCGAGGGGCGGCGGGAGGGCGGGCGAGGGCGGGTTGGGGAGGGAGGGGGCGAGGGAGGGCGAGGCGAGGGCGGGTGAGGGAGGGCGGGTGAGGAGGGCGGGCGAGGGGCGGGTGAGGGAGGGCGGGGGGACGGGGGGGCGAGGGCGGGTGGAGGGAGGGCGGGCGAGGGCGTGGTGGAGGGAAGGGGGGCGAGGCGGGCGGGCGAGGGCGAGGGCGGGTGAGGGGGAGGAGCGGGTGAGGGAGGTGGAGGGCGAAGCGCGGGGTGAGGGCGGGTAGGGAGGGCGGGGAGGGCGGGTTGAGGGAGGCGGCGAGGGCGGGTGAGGGAGGGCGGGGCGGAGGGGTCGGGCGAGGGCGGGCGAGTGGCGGGCGAGGGCGGGCGGGCGAGGGCGGGTGCGGAGGGCGGTGAGGCGGTGAGGAGGCGGGCGGAGGGCCGGTGCGAAGGAGGGCGGCGAGGCGGGTGAGGGACGGCGGGCGAGGGCGGGTGAGGGAGGCGGGCGACGGGCGGGGGAGGAGGGCTGGGGTGGGATGGGGACGTGTGTTGTGCGGGTGAGGGAGGGGTGCCCTCTCGCCCGGGGGGGAGGTGGGGGCGGAAAGGGGGGCCCCCCCGGGTGAGGGAGGGGCGGGCGAGGGCCGGGTGAAGAGGAGGGCGGGGTCGAGGGCGGCGAGGGAGGGCGGGTGGGGCGGGCGAGGCACGGGTGAGGGCCGGGCGAGGGCCGGGCGAAGGTGAGGGGCGGGCGAGGAAGGGCGAGGATAGGGCGGGCGAGGGCGGGTGAGGGGAGGGAAGGGCGAGGGGGCGAGGGGCGAGGGCGTGAAGGGAGGGCGGGTGAGGGAGGGCGGGCGGGGGGTGCGGGGGGCAGGGGGAGGGGCGCGGCGAGGGCGGCGAGGGCGGGTGAGGAGGGGCGGGTGCGGGAGGCGGCGGGGAGGCCGACGGGCGGGCGAGGAGGGCGGGAGGCGGGCGAGGGGCGGTCCGAGGCGGGGCGAGGGCTGGTGAGGGCGGCGGGTCGAGGGCGGGCGAGGGCGGGCGGGCGAGGGCGGTGAGGGAGGGCGTGCGAGGGCGGCGACGAGGGCGTGGGCGAGGGGCGGGTGAGGGAGGGCGGGTGAGGGAGGGCGGGTGAGGGAGGGGCGGGCGGGCCCGGGTGAGGGAGGGCGGGCGGAGCGAGGGCGGGTGAGGGCGGCGAGGGCGAGGGAGGGCGGGTGAGGGAGGGGCGGTGAGGGAGGGCGGGGCGAAGGGCGGGTGAGGGAGCGGGAGAGGCGGGCGAGGGCGGGGAGGGCGCGGAGGGCGGGTGAGGGCGAGGGCGGGCGAGGCGGGGCGAGGGAGGGGCGGTGAGGGCGGGACGAGGGACGGGTTGAGGGCGGGCGAGGGCGGGCGAGGGAGGGGGGCGAGGGCAGGGGGGAGGAAGGGCGGGCGAGGGGCGAGGGAGGGCGGGTGAGGGAGGGCCGGGTGAGGGGCGGGGCGAGCGGGTGAGGAGGGCGGGCCAGGGCGGGCGAGGGAGGCGGTGTGACGGGCGGCGAGGACGGGTGAGGGGCGGGCGCAGGGCGGCGAGGCGAGGGCGGGGCGAGGCCGGGCGAGGAAGCGGCGGGCGAGGGCGGTGAGGGAGGGGCGGGCGAGGCGCGGGCGAGGGCGGAGGGCGGTGAGGGAGGGCGGGTGAGGGAGGGCGGGCGAGGGGCGCGGTGAGGGAGGGCGGGCCGAGGCGGGTGAGGGAGGGCGGGCGAGGGCGGAGGTGGAGGGAGGGGGCGAGGGCGGGCGAGGCGAGGGCGGGTGAGGGAGGGCGGGGTGAGGGAGGGCGGGCGAGGGCGGGTGAGGAGGGAGGGAGGGAGGGCGGGCGAGGGGGTAGGGCCGGGCGAGGGCGGGTTGAGGGAGTGGCGGTGAGGAGGCGGCGAGGGCGGGCGAGGGCGGGCCGAGGGCGGGCGGGCGAGGCGGGTGAGGAGGGCGGGTGAGGGCGAGGGCGGGCAGAGGGCGGCGAGGGAGGGCGCGGGCGAAGGGCGGCGAGGGCGGGCGAGGGCGGTGAGGAGGGCGGGCGAGGGCGGCGGAGGGAGGGCGGGGAGCGAGGGGCGAGGTGAGGAGGGCGGGCGAGGCGGGGTGAGGGAGGGCGGGCGAGGGCGGGTTGAGGGAGGCGGGCGAGGCGGGCGAGGGAGGGCGGGTGAGAGGCGGGAGAGCGGGTGAGGCGGGCGAGGGCGGGCGAGGGGCGGGACGGGCGGGCGAGGAAGGGGAGGAAGGGCGGGCGAGGGCGGTGAGGGAGGGAGGGTGAGGGCGGGCGAGGGCGAGGGCGGGTGAGGGAGGGGGGGGGAGGGCGGGACGGGGCGGGTGAGGGAGGGGGGCGAGGGCGGGCGAGGAGGGCGGGGGGCGGGTGAGGAGGGCGGGTGAGGGAGGGCGGAGGGAGGGCGGCGAGGGCGGGTGAGGGAGGGCGGGCGAGGGCGGGTGAGGGAGGGCGGCTGCGAGGGCGGGTGAGGGAGGGCGGGCGAGGGCGGGTGAGGGAGGGGCGGCGAGGGCGGGTGAGGGAGGGCGGCGAGGGCGAGGGAGGGGCCGGGTGAGGAGCGGGTGAGGGAGGGCGAGGGCGGGCGAGGGAGGCGGGTGAGGGTAGGGCGGGCGAGGGGGGTGAGGGAGGGCGGCGAGGGCGGGTGGAGGGCGGGCGGGCGAGGGCGGGTGAGGGAGGGCGGGGGGCGGGAGGGCGAGGGCGAGGGAGGGCGGGCGAGGGGCGGGTGAGGGAGGGCGGGTGAGGGAGGGCGGTGAAGGGAGGGCGGGCGAGGGCGGGGGGAGGGCGGGTGAGGGAAGGGCGGGCGAGGGCGGGTGAGGGAGGGGCGGCGAGGGCGGGTGAGGGAGGGCGGGTGAGGGCGGAGGGGCGGGCGAGGGGG
>NW_020870325.1:717382-739882 GCF_003789085.1 Penaeus vannamei
TTGATCTCTCACGTATATTTTTTTCTATTTTCATCCCCCTTTCCGTCTCTTCCTAATTCTCCTATTCTCCCCTCACACTCTTCTTCTTCCGTTTCCTTATCCTCTTTCGCTCCCACTTTTCGCGCCAAACCGTCACCTTCATTATCGATCTTTCGCGTGATAATCGTCAATGACCCAATTACTTCGCTTTTCGAGTCGCTCCGGCTTGGCCTTGCCTCGCGCCATGCTCTCTTGAATTCTCGCGGTTATTTTATTTCCCTTTCCCTTTCCCTTTCTTTCCCTTTCCCTTCCTTCCCTCCCTCTCTCTCTCTCTCTCTCTCTCTCTCTCTCTCTCTCTCTCCTCTCTCTCCTCTCTCTCTCTCTCTCTCTCTCTCTCTCTCTCTCTCTCTCTCTCTCTCTCTCTTTGTCTGTCTTTCCGTGTGTCTCTCAGATTCATTTACTTACTCATTCACTTATTCACTCGCTTGCTCATTCACTCACTCACTCACTCTCTTAACGATTTCTAATGACAAGCTTTTTTTGCCTCGCAACTTTTTCGGTTTATCTCCCTATTTTCACCCCCTCCGTTTCCTTTTGATTTCTCTTCCTTTTTTCTTCACTCCTTTTTATTATCCTTCCTTTCTCTTTCCTTTCCTACTACTGTTCCCTACGGTTATTAACTTAATCTGTGTTGTCCATCTAAATCATGGATAAACATGCAACATTCACACTGCACACATTGCAAGCTTCAGTAATATTTGTGAATCTTAGATTCTATTTTCACAGGACCAATTATATCAAACGCTATATATACTGATATATATCCTATATATCCTAATTCCTGAACAACCACTTTCTTGCTTTGTAAAATCCGGGAAGATAAAACTAAGGATCTGAAAGCCTGGTCCTCCGCTCCCTTTGCGCCTCAAGAGACAACTCGCTCCCTTAACCTCCCTGCCCCGCGGCGCCCTCTCCCTCCGGCCGAGGAGGCTCTCCTCGGACACGGAAGGCCCGGACGCCCCAACCCCCCTCCGCGGCGGCTCTTCCTTCCTGACGAGGCCGCCGTGTCCCGCCGGCGTCTCAGCACCTGATGGATTCATACAATCACTGAATCCCCCCCCCCCCCTCCTCAGAGGCCGGTCTGCACGCCTCTCTCCGCGGTGTTCGTGCTCGCGCCGGCGGCACGAATCCGAGCGGTGGCGGGCGGCGGCGGCAGGCAGGAGTGGCATGCCATCGATTACGCGTCGCGCTTAACGGCCGAACAAATAGCTCGCGGAGCAAGGCTGACGCGCGTCCGTTTAGTGTCATAGACAAGCTGTCACGCGTCCGGCAATTAGGCCGCTTCTCTTATTAATCAAGTCGTCAATTCATCCCTGCGTTTCGCGATCTGGCAGGACATAATCAAGGGCACGCGGCGCACACACACACACGCGCGCGCGCGCGCACACACACACACACACACACACACACACACACACACACACACACACACACACACAAACACACAACACAACGCACAAAACACACACGGGTGAACACAAAATAGTTGCAGTAAATTACAACGACACTTTATCCCTCTCCCCCTCCCCTCTACTTCTCCCTCCTCACTCCCCCTCCGCCCCTCCCCCTGGGCCCCCATGCCCCCGCCGCCCCCGCTAAGCCCGCCTTAATCCAGCGGGAGCGGAGTAGGCTGCCGGCGGTCCAGGCGGTTCAGGGGATTTAGGGATCGAGGGGATCAGGCGTCAGGGACGGGGGGGGGGGCGTCCACGGCTGCCCGGAGGTCAAGAACGTGCACAGACTGAGCTGGCAGGTTGGCGGAGCTCGACGCGACCCCGACCGAGCTGCCGACCGCGCCCTCGGCCGCCCGACGTCAGCTCCTTCGAGTCCGAGGAGCTGCCTTCCGCGGCCGGGCCAACCCGAGCCGCGGAGCCGCCATCGACGCCAGTGTTCCCCGCGAGGCCGCCCTCCCCGCGAGCCCCGGCCGCCCGCTCCTCAGCCCGCCTTGCAATTCAATA
The DNA here is from genome assembly GCF_003789085.1 of Penaeus vannamei. Taxonomy (NCBI): domain Eukaryota; kingdom Metazoa; phylum Arthropoda; class Malacostraca; order Decapoda; family Penaeidae; genus Penaeus; species Penaeus vannamei. Next base: position 719,377 of record NW_020870325.1, read on the forward strand.
AAAAACTCATCTTCGCTTCTCCCAAAGGCATCGGAGAGATCTCTCTATCGCTCTCTTCGTTCCTCTCCTTCGCTGCCCTTCTCTCCATCCCTCCGGCCTCCTCTTGTTTATCTCTCCCATCGCCCCCTCTTCTACCCCCCCTCTCTCTGCCTCTCCTCCTGCCTCTCTCCTCTCTGCCTCTTCCCTCTCCTCCAACCTCCCCTCTCGTCTTCCTTTCTCCCGCACCCTCCCCGTCCACCTACCTGGCCCCCTCTTCCCCTCCCATAAACAGGGGTCCTCAACACAACCATCATCACGCCCAGATCGATACCAAATCATGATCAAGAGCATAAGCAGTGGGCGGATGCCATAATCGACTCAATGCCACTGTGAAAAATACGACTCGGTGCCATAACCAGGAGTAATGGGCAAGTGCCACAGTAAAAGAGCGAGGGGAGTGGAGCTACAGTGGCACTAAAAACCGGTCACATACAGCGAGATGAAGCACGCCTGGCCACAGGAAAAAAAAAATCGTGAAATAAAAGATAGAAGAAAAATCAGAAACCAAAAGCAATTCCGCCTCTATACATTGTCTATTTCGGCAATTATTCCACGCCTTTCCCGCCCAACTATCCCCCGGCGCCTGGGTAGCTGCCCTCGTAAAACTCTGGCGTCCCCCCCCCTTCCCCCCCACGCCCTCTCCCTCTTCAGAATTATGACCCAAATAAAGGGCAGTTCCCATGGGCGTGGCTTCCGTTTGCGACCCTCACTTCTCTTCTTGCTTCCTTGACAGGGCGGGCGTGCGGTCAAGGCCGTGCACACGCGCTATATACTAGTGCTGATAATGATAACAACAACAGTAAATGAATAGTGGGAGTGGTGATGGTATAATAATAATAATAATAATAATAATAATAAATAATAATAATAATAATATAATAATAATAATAATGATAATAAATACATAAATAATAATAAAATATATAATAAATAATAATGATAATAAATAATAATAACTAATAATAAATAATAATAATATAATAATAATAATAATAATAATAATAATAATAATAATAATAATAATAATAATAAAAATAATAATAATAATAATAATAACAATAATAATAATAATAATAATAATAATAATAATAAATAATAATAATAATAATAATAATAATGACAGCAACAAAACACAATAATAATAGCAATGATAATAACAAGAACCATAATATTTACAATAATAAAATCAACAGCAGTAGTAACAACATAATAATACAATTAAAACAACTATAATAAAAATAATGATAACAATAATAACAAGTATAGTAATAGTAATAATAATAATAATAATAAAATAATAATAATAAATAATAATAATAATATAATAATAATTAATAATAATAATAAAACACCCTGCTGATTAATCCCTTAAAGAAATCCTGGATCCGGATCAACGCCAAAAATTAGTGCCGTCTAAGTCGGCCGAAGACGCATCGCTGGTGAACATTTCATAAAAAATAAATCTGTTCATCACTACTGGAATTACCCTGCGAACTAACCAACCAATAGCCTAACTAACGCTCCCAGAAACACCTTCCTTGGCGGAGGTAATGGTAATAGAAATAATAATAATAATAATAATAATAACAATAATAATAATAATAATAATAATAATAATAATAATAATAATAACGATAATGATAATAATGATAATAAAAATAACGATAACAATATCAATATCAATAACAGCAATAATGATTAAAATAATAAAACAATAGTTCTCATATCAATAATGGCAAAAAACAACAATAATATTAACAATAATAACGATGACATTACTAGTAATAATAGTAATAGTAGTAGTAGTAATAATAATAATAATAATAATAATAATAATAATAATAATAATAATAATAATAATAATAATAATAATAATAATAATAATAATATGAACAACAAAAAACGATAATTATCATCATTACTATAATGACCAATAACAAACAAAACTAAAATAATGATGATATCAATAACAATAATAATAATAATTATAATAATAATAATAATAATTATGACAATAATAATAATGATAATAATAACAATAATGATAATAATAATAATGATAATAATAATAACAATAATAATAATAACAACGATAATAATAATAATGATAATAATAATAACGATAACAATAACAATAATATCAATAACAACAATAGTCATAAAAAATGATAAAAATAATAAAATAGTTCTCATATCAATAATGTCAACAAACAACATAATAATAACGATGACAATAATAGTATTATTATTAATAATAATAACACTATAAACAACAAAAAATGATAATTATCATTACTGTAATGACTAATAACAAACAAAAATAAAATGATGATGATATCAATAACAACAACAACAACAACAACAACAAAACAACAACAACAAAATAATAATAATAATAATAATAATAATGAAAAATAACAATAATGATAAAAATAACAATAATGATAAAATAAAAAATAACAATAATAATAAAATAACAATAATTATAATAATAACAAAAATGATGATGATAATAATAATAATAATAATAATAATAATAATAATAATAATAATAATAATGACAGCTGACAAAAAAGCAAGGCAATGAAAAGCAATTATACCAATATCCTGAAAACCAGCGATAACATTGATAACGAAAAATAACTGATGACAACCTTATCAACAGCACTAGGGGTGATGGTGGTAATGACAATAATAATAATATTCGCGGATCGATAACAAACCGATAAGAAGAGAGCGCTTCGCTACCAAGTCACTGAATAAAAGAGGTGATATACAAGTAAATAAAAAAATAAATGTTATTTATTTAAAAAGTATCTATTCCTTAAAATGCCGACCTGCCAATACTTGAAGAACTTTGAAAATGATCTTCGCATAAGCCCTATGCGTGCGGGCGTGTATGTGTTTGTGTTTGTGTGTGTGTGTGCGTATGTGAATGCTATGCGAATTGAATGAAAGAATGGATGGATGTATGTGGATGATCTATGATAGTACAGTGCAAAGGAATCCCAACTGATGCAGATCTCATTACCCGCCACAGGAAGACTTATCTGGCAATTAATACTTCATTCGGCATTCCGCTGATACGGGGTGCTGGCCTTGAAAATGCCTTTTTACCGAGACCATTTCACTCAGTACTCAATTTCAAATATCGTGCAATATTTGAATATATCTAAACAGCAAGTCAAAGTCGCACCGACGCTCTGAAGTAGCAATAAAACATTTTCAAAACGAAACAAATGAATGTTTGTTTACAGCGGTTATGGATTACCGATAATTACGCAGCACATTCCTTTTAACCCTTTAAGGCGGGCTTACTTCGGGCGCGGGGCTGAGTGCGAGGGCGCTGTCCGACACCGCCGAATGGCTGACGCAAGCAGACCGTAGAAGCCTGCGACGCGTTTTGTGGAAAAGCCTGCAGTTTGCAGCATTTAGCAATACCAGCTTTTCCTTGTTTAATCCTTTACGTAATGCTCTGCAAAATGCACTGGCTTGGGGAACCTTTTATACGTCTGGTTTATGGTTATAACACAGTATTACACTACAAATTTAGTGTAACATGATTATTCTTTCCAATTCATAGACTGAATAAAATGTGAACCTTGATTCTTGCTATATTTGAGTTATGGTGATAACTTCATATTGCACTCCGACTTTTTGGATATAACGCCAGCATATTTGCCAGGAACTCATCCAACTCTCCTGTTCCTCACGCACGGTAGAAAAAAAAGTTTGTACTATATTACACTAAGATATAATGTACAAGTGTTCATTTCTTTTCTTCAATGCAGCTTTCACAGTTTTTCTTACATATTGCATGTTTCACGAATCCGCCAGCCTGTATCCAAGCATAGTCTTCGCGGTCACACCATTACACTGTCCTGCCTTGTACCCTAGTTACCAGGTCTTTGAGCCTTTGAGCCTTTGAGCCTCTGAGAGGGAGGGAAGTACGAAAAGCGCGCGCAATCCCAGCAAAAAGCGCTCCAAGGTCATGTTCGTATTCTGATAATCTCACGTAACCTTGCTAGACGATCAGCACTGTTATGTTTACGGAATCAAAAATGCGATTTTGTTCACGTGAGATGTATAGTAAGCTTTGTTTTTGTGCGTGATGTATCTTTACTATGATATCCTTTGCAATATCTATAGCATTTCTATCGAGAGTATTCGGGGTTATAGAGTCGTAGAATATGACGTCCTAATAGTTAAATATGGGTTGTGACATCCGTAGAGTTTAGACACAAGATTACCATGGAGTGTGTGGTAATTATGACGTCGCCTCCCCTACTCAACGTGCCTCATTAACATCCCCTTCCCTCCCCAGCTACAGTACGTTTCAATTAGCGCGTCCTGCGGAAATGTACCAACTGCGTGCTGTATCAATATCACACATACAATGCATAATGCAATAGTGGAATACATTCCGGCTTTCGCTGTGAGGCAAAGTACGAAAACTGTCTCCCTTTCGGCAAAGTGTGTTACCACATGTGGCAAAGCAGATCAGGGTCACGGTGCGCTTCCTGCTGTGTCACATGTTACGTCAACAAAAACAGGCGACTGTTGCAAGAGGGGGTGATACAGCGGGAGTTGGGGGGACAGACAGCACACCATTGGCTTCCATGAGCGCTAACTCCGGCTGATCTTTCGTTACACCAACCTGCTGGGTTGCCTTGACCTCATCGGACACAGTTTCCTAATCTCTATCCCTCCCCTTTCCTTTTTCCTTCTTTATCACCTTTCATCCCTCTTCGCGTATTCCGGGGCAGCCCTCGCCATAAATCGGCGCAGCCCCTGACGAGGCCACCGCTCTCCTTTTCCAAAACGAAACCTCCCCAACTGCTGCCCTATTTCGCTCCACACAGCGCACAGGCGACCATAGCAGCGACCACACGCCGCTCCACATAACAATGGCCCAATACCAAGGCCATTCCACGCGTGGCGGCCGTTTCCGCGTGACTGGGCCCGTACTGTTTACTGTCTCCGTGCACGGCCGCTGTAGAAGCACGCCCTCGGAGGTGCGCCCGCGAGGCTCTACACTGCGTGTCTGGACTCGAGTGCCATTCAACGCCTGACTAATATATTCCCATAAATGTTACGCGGCCCCTTCCTGGCGCGCGTACACATGCAGCTGCCTGGCACGCCGCATCCATTAAATAATGTTTGGTTATTTTGGTCCGTTCGCCTGTAACTGGTGAACCTTCTGCAGCGCAGAACGGCCGAGGCAAGTGTTATGGCGCGAAGCACGATTGCCAGCAGTTTAGAGCTAAGGACACTGAAGCACAGGCAGGCAGGCTGCAACAACAAGTCATCTCCACCAACAAAGCACAGCCCGCACCGCACATGGGCTGCGAGTACTCCCTCCTCTTCACTAACGCCGTCACGATCGCCAGCGGCTCCGCCGAGGGAGCCACACGACACCGATTCGCAGCGAAACAAACCGAGCGCGACGCAGCACGGAATCCGCGTCTCCCGTGCCCGCGATCGCGGCGAAATGCGGCGGAGTGTCACTGTCACTTTAACTTCAATACCATCAGCACGTCCTCGAGGGACGGAGGCCTGGCTCGGCACAGCACGTCAGGGCACGGCACGGCGAACGGCACGCAGCACAGCGAGGGTAAAGCGCCACCACGACTAACGCGCGCGGAATCTTGCACTCCAAAGCGAAGCAGCCGAGGGCTTCACCGGCAGTCGCTCTACTGGGTCACTTCCCACCCGCGCCTTCCCTCCCTCCCTCCACGCCCCTCGCCTCCCTCGCCCCCTCTCGCAACCTCTTTGCTCATCATCCTTCCTTCCTCCCTCCCCTCCCTCCTCCTCCCCCCTCCTCCAGTCTTCCTCCTTCACCTCGCCCAGGCCCTTCGCCCTCTCCAACTCCTCTCCTCCAATCTCAAGACCCGTCGCCTGCCCTCTGCCCCCCCCCCGCCCCTCGCATCTATCAGCTCAACTCATAATCTCTTTCGACCTGCTCTCCTCGCCCTCACTGCCTCTCAGCCTGTGCGCATCTCCCTCTACTCCTCCCTTCTCCCTGCGATCATCTAAATTAGCATCCATAAGCAGAACTCCAGACAAACAAGTCATCCTGACACAGCACCCCCCCCTCCCCCGCCCAACCCACGTGGGTCGCATATCCCGGAGCTTTCCACTTCACCTCCTGGTTCCCCCCCCCCGCCCCCTTCGCTTCATGTGCCTCCGCCCTTCACCCGGGCTCTTCTTCCCTCCCATGAAAACCCTGGGGCCGGGCTATCCCTTGTAGCTCCCTGGGACTCAGTCTCTCCCCTAGAGTTTCCCTTGCCACGTCTTTTCCCCTCGGGTTCCCTGCCTTCACCTGGCTCCCCGCCGCTCGCCCAAAAGCCGGTTCATACCAGCAGTCATCCTGCGACGTAACGACCGGCAAAGACCTCGCTTCCCTCCCCTCGCCGATGCCTAATTCCATTGCTGTTCGGAAGCGCGGCTTTGCCACGGGCGACTTCGGTACACATGTCACGCCTTATATAAGTATTATATATTGATCTCTGATGTCGATATATGGGATGGAGGGAGGGGGAAGGCAGAGGGGGAGGGGAGGAGGAGGGGAGGAGGTGCATGATGACAGGGGGTGGGGTCGGGTATGGTGGGACTGGGAGAACCAGAAAGGGAAGGGGGTAGGGTTAAAGAAAGGGAGAAGAGAAAGGAAGGAAGAGAAGAGAGGAGAGAGGGAAGGAAGGAAAGAAGAGGCGAAGAAAGAGTACGAATATTTGAGAACGAAAATGGGAGCAATAGATATGTATTAGTATCCAAAGAAAAATATGATGAAGAGAAGTAGAAGAAAAGAAAAGAAGGAAAAGGAAATGGCGATGATGATGAAGAAAAGAAGAACAAAGAGAAAGAGAAGTAGAAGTAGAAGAGGAAGAAAGGTAGACGAAGCAAAAGCATTCACGCCCACATCCGGTGGGGGCGGTAACCCAGTCCCAATTTCCCAACCGAACGGAAGCCACACGAGGCGACGCGATCAAAAGAAAAACACTTTAAAAAAATCTCTTCCGAACGCTCGCCTCTGTTGGCCCTCCCTTCGTCCCCTCTTGCAGTGTGTGCTTGTCCACTTTCCCTCCACTCACCTTTCGACAGCGCCCCTCCCCCCCCTCCCGCCCCCTCTTTTGCCTGTCGACCCCCTCGCAAGCCCCCGCCCGCCCGCCCGCCCTCGACTCCCAGTTTTCGGGGCTGGCAGCGCTCCAAGGTGGGACGCTGCCACGACTCACGACTCCCGCTGCACGACGCCGACTTTCTTCCGCTGGCTCTTCGTCTTCGCTCCGGTCGCCTTCTGCGCCTGCTTCCTTCTCTCTGTCACGCGCTGGCTGTCTATTCCTCCGTTTATCAAACTTGATTTCCATGTCTACTTGCTCCCTCCCATCTTCCCTCTTCCTATTCTCTCTCTCTCTCTCTCTCACACACACACACACACACACACACACACACACACACACACACACACACACACACACACACACACACACACACACACACACACACACACACACGCACACATACTTATATACATACTTATGTATATATGTGTGTGTGTGTGTGTGTGTGTGTGTGTGTGTGTGTGTGTGTGTGTGTGTGTGTGTGTGTGTGTGTGTGTGTGTGTGTTGTGTGTGTGTATGTATGTATGTATGTATGTATGTGTATGTATGTATGTATGTATGTATGTATATGTATGTATATATATATATATATATATATATATATATATATATATATATATATATATATATATATATATATATATATATATATATATACAAACACACACACACACACATACATATTTACACATGAACATATATATATATATATATATATATATATATATATATATATATATATATATATATATATATATATATATATATATATGAACACCTTTATACCTCTGCCTGCCTGTCCCTCCCTTTCTCTCTCTTCCTCTCCATTCTCCCTTCTTATATCTCTCCTTTTCTTTCTTCTCTCCCTCCCTTCCTGTCTCTTCTTCTCCCTCTTCCTCTTCCTCTCTCTTCTTCCTGCTCACCTGTTCAACGGGTTTCCTAAACATCCCTCGTCTGCGTAAATAAATATCCGAAAAGAACAACAAAAATAAGAAAAAAACTATTATAAACAAGTAAAAATAAATAAATAAATAAATAAATAAAATAAAATACGAGGAAAAAACTAAACATCAAAACATGAATGAAAACAAGAAAAAAAGTAAAAATAAATATGAAGAGAAGATAAAATATTTAAAGATATTTAAGTCCAACCTGAGAAGTCAAGAGAAGGCTCAGGAAGATGAAGGTCAAGGAATGAAGGTCGTGGGCGGGCGAGAGCGGGCCTGGGCTTCAAAGGGGATGTGTAGGAAGAGGGAGGAGGGAGAGAGGAGGAGAGAGGAGGAGCGGAGGAGGAGGAAGAGGAGGAGCGGAGAGAGGAAGAGGAGGAGGAGGATAGAGGAAGAGGGGACGAGAGGAGGAGAGGGGAAGAGAAGAGAGAAAGGAAGAGTAAAAGAGGAGGATACGAGGAGGAGAGTAAGGGAAGGGGAAGAAACGCTTGAAAGACTGCATGGCAACAATTTGCCATCAGCAATACAAGGCAACGTAGGAAAGGCAATAGATAAATGTAAGCACTTTTGAAATCTTATGTGTAGGCCTATACTGCACAGTCTAAATACATGTGTTCGTATGAGGGAGGGAGGGAGAGGAGAAAAGAAGAAAGAGAGAGAAGAGAGAGAAGAGAGAGAGAGAGAAGAGAGAGGAGAGAGAGAGAGAGAGAGAGAGAGAGAGAGAGAGAGAGAGAGGAGAGAGAGAGAGAGAGAGAGAGAGAGAGAGAGAGAGAGAGAGAGAGAGAGGGGAGAGGGAGAGGGAGAGGGAGAGGGAGAGGAGAGAGGGGAGAGGGAGAGGGAGAGGGAGAGGGAGAGGGAGGGAGAGGGAGAGAGAGAGAGGAAGAGAGAAGAGAGGGAGGGAGGAGGGAGGGAAAACAACGAAAGAAACAGAAGCAAAAAAAAGAAAGAAGAAGAAGAAGCAGAGGCAAAGGGCGTCTCAAATCCCCCAAATGCAAGGCCAACTCCGCCGCCATTTTCGGATGACCAGCCCAACAGCCCAGCCGTGAGGACAATGAGACCTGCCCTCGTTAACCTACATACGGCCAGACGTATGTAGGGAGGGTGTGGGAGAGGGGGTAAGAGGGGGATGAGAAAGGGGGAGGGAAGGGGGAGGTGGGAAGAGGGGGGAATGGGGAGAGGGAGAGGGAGGAGGAGGGGGAGAGAAATGGGGAGGGGGAGGAAAGAGGAAGGAAGGAGGAGGGGGTTAGAGGATGCGGAGGGGGAAGGGAGAAGTAGGGTTGGGGGAAGAGAGCAAAAGGGAGAGGGAAGGGAGAGGGAAGAGGAAAGGGAAAGTGTAAGAGAAAAGGTTGCGGGGCAGGGGAAGGGGAGCGTGAGAGAAAAGGGGGAAGGAAAGGAAGAGAGGGAAAAGAAGCGTGGATAGGCAAGAGAAAAGGAAAGTGAGGGGTTGACGAGATGGGGCATGGAAATAGAACGGAAGTGGAAAAAGAAAGGCAAACAAAGACGAAAGGGGAAGACGGAAAGCGAGAAAAGACCAGAGTCGGCGTGCGGGGCAAGAGGATGGGGAAGTGGGGGGGGGGGAGAAGGGCGAAGGGGAAGCAGGAGGCCGGGAGGGGGCGACACAACCTGCCGACACCTGTTCCGAAGAACGTCCCGGCGCGCCGTGTAATTAAGTTCACCCTCGCCGCCGAGAAGAAAAGTTTGGGCGTTCGGCTCTGCGAGGAGAACCAATATTCGAGAGCCAGTTTGCCGAAGGGCGGGCTCTGCGGGCGTCCCAAGGGGTGGATATTCGGGCGAAGGCGAAGCCGGTGGAAGGAAGTCGATTTCGTCCTTGGAATCGATAGAGATAAAAAAAACTTGAAAGGAAAGAGAAAAAGAGTTTGAGGAAGGAAGACTGCTGAAGAGGAAGAAATGTCTATAAAGAGGCTTTTGAGAGTGAGACGAACACTCGCCGCCTAAGAAATTTCGAGGAGAATGTTCAAGGAGACTTTGTTCAACTGGAGACGAGGAGAAAAAAACAAATACGAGAAAAGTGAAAAGTGAAGATATATACAGCAGAGACGTGGGAATTGATGAAACGGAGAAACAATCGCAAAAGATTTTTTTTCATACTATAGGCTTTTCGACGAATAACTTGGCTGAATGCCTCCAGAACAGCAATTTGCATGCATTTCCCTCCGAGAAAGAATTCTAAAATGGCCCCAAGCAGAATATAAGGCAGTAAAACCCACCCGTGAGGAATTTGCACGAATCACCATAATGTATAATCCTGCGAGACAATTACGAACACTCGCTCTTGCATAATGCATGTCCTCGGAAAGTTTTTCAAAAATATCCAGCGCGCCCGCCCTTTCACGGAATCGAAGGCGTTTCTCGATTCAGACAAGTAAAATTAAAGAAAAAATAATAATTATAAACGACAGCGTAACATCCACACACACTCGCACCCGAACGGAAGTAAAACGCAGCTCTTTGAGATTCGGGTCAGTATTACCACACTTAAGGGAATTGCCTCCGAGACTCCGAAACAGGAATACCCCCATTAAATCTGCGGACTTCGCCCTCCTTGTTTCACTAACATTCGCACGAGTAGACTTGCGACGCGTTCCGTAATCAAACGTCCCTCGCTGCGTTGCCGCTGATGGCCGAATTAGGAGGCATTACCGCCCCGACGACGAAGTAATGGAGCCGTTACTTCTTCTGCCGGATTACTGCCAGCCATGATGTCGCACGCATGGGATATATAGGAAAAGGGGGAGGAAGGAAGGAAGGAAGAGAGAAGGAGGAGGAAGGAAAGAGGGTAGGAGAGGGTGGAAAGAAAGAGGAAAAAGAAGAAGAGAAGAGGAAGGAAGAGGAGGAGGAGCGGGATGGGGAGGAAGAAGAAGAGGGAGAGAGACACGTATATGAAGATAAAGTTAAGAAGGAAGCGCAGTAAAAAGAAAAAAATTCCTCCGAGTAGGAAGACGACGAGGAGGAGGAGGAGGAGGATACGGACGAAGACTAATCTCCTGTCTCGGACCTCCAGCCAGCGACATGTTTCTGCCGCCCCGACTTTTCAAAAGAAACCTCGCAAGGCCGAGTCTCCATCGCCCGTCGCGCTAACAAGCAGGTCACAATCAGCGCCGCGACGAACGCTGACGAAGGGAGGGCTCGCCATCGTCAGCAGAACCGAAAATCAGCACCGGCCATCGCCACGCAACGCCGTAGATCTGCCAGCTTTCATGTGTGCGTGGCCGTGTGTGCGTTTTCCTGCCTTCCCCTGGGTCTGCAACTGTCCGTTTGCCTGCCTGTCCGTGTGTGTCTGGGATTCCGTGGCTATCTGGGATTGTTCGTAAGTCCCGGATCCAGTACTCAGCCCCGGCCGTGGTTTCAAAGCCACCTAAGACCGCCCTAAGTTTTGCTTTGACTGCAAATACAGTACGCCCCATCTGCCTCCCCGGGGTTCCGAAGTCACAGCCTGCCCGAGGACATTGCCCCCCAGGAGATCTGCTTCAAGAATGCGTTCCAATAGTAAAATGTAAGAGAAAACGTCACGAATATCTATATATACACACATATAGCTGGCGTTCTCTCGTCCCGCCATGTCGGCAACAGTAACTGAATCGTCGTAGAGAAGCGTTACGTGCCGATGAAGGAGAAATAAAAATGATGGAAAGATAATCACACACGAGACTGCACGCCTGTCACTCCGAAAGATAAGATCTGAAATGGGACAGTCAACGCAAGTAACACGCACACGAACTGTTAGTTTCAAACACAGCATTCTAACACCCTCGGAAAAAGAAGAAAAGTCACAATGTAACCCACAAGTAAAACAAACTCGCTCCCCCTCAAAAAAAAAAGAAAAAGAAAAAAAAAATCCCGGCTCCAATTACTCTACGATTACACAACAAACCCTTCCCCATTAGGCCACCTCGGCTCCGTTGTTAAAAAAAAGAAGAGAAGAGAGAAACAAAACAACCCAAATAAATGAAAATAATATCCACACACACACAAAAAAGAGAGAAAAGAAGACCTACTCAGTTACATGACTTTTGGTGATCAAAGCAGGCGCTAACAAGATGCCGGCGAAGAACAGGAGATGATGCCGCTGATCAAAGGACGGGGGAGGGGGGAGGGGGGGGCTCTCACTCACCTGCGAGGGGGGGGGGGGATAAAAGGGCAGGAAGGGAAGACAGGGATAAAAGGGGAGACGGAAAGTGATAAAAGGGAAAGGAGGAGGAGGAAGGGAAGGGAGAATGGGGATAAATGAAAAATGGGAGCGCGGGATGGAAAGGGAAGATAAGAGGAGAAACGGGGAAAGAGGATAAAGGGAGAAGGAAGGGGAGAAAGGGGAGAGAAAGGATAGAAAGGAAGAAAAGAAAAGAGAGGTAAAAGGAAAAGAGGAAAGGAAAAGAAGAAGGGAGAAGAGAGAAAAGAACGGGGAGAAGGGATAAAAGGGAAGGAAGGGGACAGGAGAGAAGTATAAAATTGTAAAGGAAGGGAAGAGGAGAGAAAAATAGGAAGATAGACACAGGGGTTGAAAAAAAACAGCGGGGAAGAAAGAGAAAAATGGGAGAGAGGTCTGAATAAAAGTATGGGGGAGGGAGAAGAGGAAGAGATTATTAAGAAGAGAGAGGAAGGGAAGGGGGGGGATGGGAGATAGAAAGCAATGAAATTATAATCAGATGGAAAGGATTAAGTTGAGACTGATGTGAGATTTGTTATAAATGGGCGTACAGGATTTAATAGCGTGAGCACGTGATGATTAGATAAGGAGACGGCGGTTTGAAGGCGAAGAGAATAGAAGCAGAGGACGATGACGAACACAAGAAAAGAAAGGAGAAAATGAAGGGAAACACGACGAAGAAAATGTGACTGACAATAGAGTAACGAAAGGAGGAACGAGAGTAAGGAATGTTCGATGAGCATGAAATTAACAATGTAAATGGGGAGAAAGGACACCGAAGAAGGAAGACAGGAAAGAATAGAAGAGAGAGAGAGGACGCGAAGAGAAAGGAGGAGGAAGAGGAAGAGGGAGAAAGAAACAGAAGGAGAGAGAGGAGAGCAGGAAGAAAGAGAGCGCGGAGACAGACGACGACGGAAGAGAAATGAGCAACAGAAGAAGAGAGATACTCAGAAAGCATAAATTCGCCCCTAACCACCGCCCTTCAGTCATGCGTATCGCGGCTCGGTTTTCGTCCCTCGGTGCGCAGCGGCGAGAGAAGGGAGGGAGTGGAGGGAGGGAGGGAGGAGTGGGAGGGGAAAAAAGGGAGGGAAAGGAGGGCAGGGAGCTGGGAGAGAGCGAGAGGGAGGAGGGGAGGGGAGAGGAAAGGATGGGGGGTGGAAAGGAGGGAAGAGGAAAGGAGGGAGGGGAGGGGAAGGGGGAGGGAGGGGAAAAAAGGAAGCNGAATTAATTCCGTATTTTACAATGAAAATAACAATAATGATGATAATAATGTTAATAACGACAACGATAACATTAAAAATAACAATTACAACAACAATACTAAAGACGATAACAACAACAACAACAATAATAAAGACGATAACAACAACAACAAATATGGTGAAATATAAACAATAAGAAATATATTCCACTGAAAATAGTATCAGTATTTACATTATCTAATTTGCATTTCAGTGGCATTCGGTACCGGTAGATAATAGGCGATAATAATTAATATTATTATACTGATAATGGCTTATTGGATGTCAGAATTTTATTATTAAGGTTTTGATGCATGTTGGGATATTATCAGTAATGTTAGAATTATTATTTCTTTAATTATTTTGTCATTACTGTAAATATCATTGGATGCCAGAATTTTATTGCTTGCTTTGATAATCATCTTTATCAGCATCGTTATAATTATCATCGCTATCCTTATTATTTTAATTTCTATTATTATTAATCAGTATTAGCATCAGTATAAGTACTAGTAATGTTTTTTTCTTCATAATTATAAGTAATTATAAGTTATTATTACTACTGCTACCTCTGTTACTGCTACTAGTCAGTATTATTACTATTATTACTATTATCAAAAATATTACTAATATGTCATTACTATTTCTATTATGACTATCATTATCATTATTAATATAATTATCACCATTATTATAATCTTCATTATTCAATATCATCTATCATTTATCAATTAAATTAGCACTATCATTATCACTTTAATTATCATTATTACTTTAGTTATCACCATCATTATACCTATGATTATTACTATCATTATAAGTTTCATTATCAATGTAATTATCACTGTCATTATCATTATTAATAAAATCAGCACTATCATTATCTCTTTCATTATCATTATTACTATAATTATCACTTTCATTATCCTCCTTATCTCCACCACCACTGTCATCATTATCATCATCATTGTTGTTGCTGCTGTTCCTGGTCCTATTGTCATCATAATCTATTCATTATCAATATTACCATTATCTGTCACATGATCAATATCAACATCCTAATCATTATCATTATTATCATTTCTATTATTATTGCTATTATCATAAGTATTTTTTTGTTAGTACTATTATCATCGCAATTATTATTATCATTATTATTATACTATTATCATTATCATTAACTATTGTCATTACTATTATTGTCATCATTCATTTTGATTATAAATTATCATCACATCATTATCATTAGCACTATCATTATCATCATTACTATTGTTGTATCATCATTATAACTATAATCACTATCATTAAGATTATTATTATTATTATCATTACTGCTATTATCATTATCATTATTACTATTATGATTATTATTATAGTTATAATTACTCCTATTATTATTTTTATTATTATATTATATTATTATTATTGTTGTTGTGTTGTGTTGTTGTTATTATCATCATTATCATTATCATTATTATCATTATTACTTTCATTACTATTATCATTATCATTATTAGCATTACAATTATTATCATAATCATGTTGATATTATAATGATAACAATAATATCAACAGCATTGATAATAATATCAGGAACAGTAATAATAATAATAATGATATTAATAATAATAATGATGAAAATAATAATAATAATAATAATAATAATAATAATAATAATAATAATAATAATAATAATAATAATAATGCCATTAATGATAATGCTAAAAATGATAACATGATAACAACAACAATAATATCAACAACAAGAACAGGACCAATAATAACAATACCAATAATGAAAATGAAAATAATGAAATAAACAACAATAACAACAATCATAAGAATAGTACTGATAGCAATACTAACAATAATAATGATAATGATGATAATAATAACGATAATAATAACAATAACAGAATGATTACTCTTATCATTATCACTATTATCATTATTATTATTATCATTATTATTATTATCATCATCATCATCCATTATTATTATTATTATTATTATTATTATTATTATTATTATTATTATTATTATGATTATATATTATTACTCTTATTATCCTTATCATTTTTGTTATAATTGTTATCAGTATTGCCATTATCATTATCATCGTTATTATTGCAATTATCATTATCATTATCATTATCATCATTATTATTCAGTTATCATTATCATCGTGTTGATGTTGTAATGATGACAAAAAATCTATGATGATGATGATGATAATGATGATAATAATAAATAATAATGATAACAATAATATCAACAAGAAAGAAAGAATAAGAAGAGGAAGCAAGGAGAACAGAGAGGAGAAGGAGGCGGTGCGAACGTCGTAGTCAGCTGGACGAACCATCACAGTTGACAAAGTGTAAGGAATCACTATTTTGGTTTCCTCCTCTCCCTTCCTTTTCCTTTCTCTCTCGCTCATTTATCTCTCCCTCTTTTTCTCTTTTTTCTGTTCTTTTGCTTTTTTTTTTCTCTCTCTGTTTCTGTGTCTGTTTTGCTTGCTTGTATCTTGCCTCTCTCTCTCTCTTTCTTTCTTTCTATCTCTCCTCGCTCTCTCTCTTTCTCTTCTCTTCTCTCTCTCTCTCTCTCTCTCTCTTCTCTCCTCTCTCTCTCTCTCTCTCTCTCTGTGTGTGGGTGTGGGTGTGCTGTCTGCTGTCTCTCTGCGTCTCTATCGCTCTCCGCTTCTCTTCTCTTGTCTTGCATCATTCTTTCTCTCTCATCTAACTCCACCCATTCTTTCACTCTCCCTTCCCTCATCAACACTTCTCTCCCTCTTTCTCCACCTCCTCTTCCCTTTACTCTATCTAATCTTCCTCCTCCTCCTCCTCCTCCCCTCCGCTCCCTTGAGTCCTACTCTTCCTCCTCCCCCTTATTCTTTCTAATCTTCCACCTCCTCTCCTCCTCCCTCCGCCCCCTCACCTCCTCCTCTACGCTCCCCTCACCCTCCTCTACGCCTCCTCCTCCTCCCCTCACCTCCTCCTCCTCTCCTCCCCTCCCCTCCCCCTCCTCCTCCTCCTCCCCTCCTCCTTCTCACCTCCTCCACTCCACCTCCTCCTCCTTCTCTCCCCCTCACTTCCTCCTCCTCCTCCTCCCCCTCCTCCTCATCCGTAAGACAAATACGAGAATGCATATTTCACACTTTAACAGTTACCAGATGCCAACTTGATCAAGGAAAGAGTACCAGGGAATCTTATACTTGAACAGGCGGGGATGGGAAGGTACAACTGCCGCCCGGGTTTGGCAACAGTGGCGTGGAGTGACATGGGTAAACAGTAAGGTAAATAAGGCTGTGTTTGTCCTAGCAAGTATAGCCGCACACCTACCTGCCTTTCCTCCTCGTCCCTGGGCCCTCCTCTTTCTCCTCCTCTTTCTTCCTCCTTTCTTCCTCCTCTTCTTCTCTTTCTTCCTCCTCTTCTTCTTCTTCCTCTTTCTCCTCCTCCTTTCTTCGTTATCGTTCTTCCTCTTTATTGTTGTGCTTCTTTTATTTTTTTCATCTTCTGTTCTTCTTATTGTTGTGATTATTATCCTGCTCTTTCTTCTTCTTCTTCTTTTTCTTTTGGTGTTGCTGCTGTTATTTTCCTTGTCGTTCGCTTTTTCCGGTTTTCTTGTTTCTTCTCTTTCGGTGTCTATGTCTCTTTTCCTCTGTGCCTTTCCCCTTTTTTATCCATCTTTCTGATTTACCCGTCTTTCTCCTTTTATTTTCTATTGCTCTCGCTTCTCGCCATCAACCAGTTCTCACAGAAACGAAAATCAAAAACACACAAAATCGAAAATGTTCCCAAATAATTCCAAAACAAAGCTCCAAGTCAAATCCAAGCTATGGTTCACACATCCTTATTCGGACACTCATTTCAACACTGCTTCGTGTCTGCTTCGTTCATTAGCTTCGGGACCGTTCTTTTCGTGTATTTTTTCCCTGTCTTCTTTTTTTCTTGGGTTATATGTTTGTGATTTTTTAAGTCTGTATTTTGTCTTTCGTTGATTCTGTCGTAGAAAATGTATACATAATTTTTTTTTAAGTATTATGCTTTATTTCATCTTCGAACGCAATTTTCGAAGCGGCTTCTCGACTTCATTCAGTCTTTACTACAAGCTCCATTCATAAATTCTAAGGAAACACCGCCGATGCTTCATTCACTTACATTCTTTCGAAGCAAGAACGAAAACAACAACAAAAAAGCATAAACAATAACATATAGATAACAGATAGGTTACTCTAGAGCATTAGTACGTAGCTTAGGTTTGAATAGACAGCAAAAAAAGGCGCTAAAACACTCAGAACAGAAGAGGAAGACAATAGAAAGATAAAAAGGGAAGAAGGGAAGGGGAAGAGGAGTGGAGGAGGAGGAAGAGAATGAAAGTTAAGATGAAGGATGGAGAGAAGAGGAAGATGGATAAAGAATTAGGGGACGAGGAGGAGAAACAAGAAAAGTGGTGAGAGAAAAGAGAAAACATACAACGAAAGAAAATGACAGAGAGAGAGAGAGAGAAAGAATGAGCGAATGGGAGAGAGAGACAGATAGAGAGAGCGAAAGAGAGAGAGAGAGAGAGAGAGAGAGAGAGAGAGAGAGAGAGAGAAAGAATGAGCGAATGGGAGAGAGAGAAAGATAGAGAGAGCGAAAGAGAGAGAGAGAGAGAGAGAGAGAGATAAGGAAAGAATGAGCGAATGAGAGAGAGAGAAAGATAGAGAGAGCGAAAGACAGAGAGAGAGAGAAGAAGAAAAATGTAAGAGAAAGAAAAATATCGGGAAATGGAAGAATGAAGAGAAAGGAGAACCAAGAAAACACAAGAAGGAAGTGTAGAGCGGAAGGAGAAGAGAGGGAGGAGGAGGAGGAGGAGGAGGAGGGGGGTAGAGCTTATAGGTGATCCTCTTGTGTTTGTCTGTTAGTCTCTCTCTCTCTCTCTCTCTCTCTCTCTCTCTCTCTCTCTCTCTCTCTCTCTCTCTCTCTCTCTCTCTCTCTCTCTCTCTCTCCCTCTCTCCCTCTCCCTCCTCCTCTCCTTCTCCCCTCTCTCTCTCTCGCTCTCCCCTACCTCTCTCTCCTCCCCCTCTCTCTCTCTCTCTTCTCTCTTCTCTCTCTCTCTCTCTCTCTCTCTCTGTCTGTCTCTCTCTCTCTCTCTCTCTCTCTCTCTCTCTCTCTCTCTCTCTCTCTCTCTCTCTGCTCTCTCTCTCTCTCTTCTCTCTCTCCCTCTCTCTCTCCCTCTCTCCCTCTCCTCTCCCTCTCCCTCTCCCTCTCCCTCCTCCCTCTCTCCTCTCCCTCTCCCTCTCCCTCTCTCTCCTCTCCTCTCCCTCTCCTCTCCCTCTCTCTCCTCTCTCTCTCCCCTCTCCCTCTCCCATCCCCTCTCCTCTCTCTCTCTCTCTTTAGCTCAGAATTCTCTTTGTCTTCGATTCTGATGCCGCCATTTCTATGCAGAAATATCCTTGTCTTTCACTTTGTTTTGTTTTCTTTCTTTTTTTTTTTTTTTTTTGTTTTTACTTTTTACTCTTACCCCCTTTATAGATTTGTTATTGGGTGAGTGTTTGTTCGAGTATTCATGTTGACACTTTTCTTCTGTCTAATCTTTGCTTAAGTATATGTTATACGTATAATTTTGAATTATTATTGACCTAATATTTTTTTTTCTTTCTTTTTTAATCTGCAATAATTTGGTTTTTATATTATTTCTATTTTTTTTTCTTGATTTTATCCTTTTATTTTGAATTATTATTGACCTAATATGTATTTTTTTAATCTGCAATAATGTACTTTTTTATTTTTATCTTTTTTATTTTTCTTTTGTTATTTCTTTATTTTCTTTATTTTTTGTATGTGTTCCAATGGTTTATATACACGAATAATTTTTTTTTCATCTCTCGTATTTATATTTATTTCGGATGTTTGTTCAACTTTCTCGTCCCAATTGTTTTCAGTTTCAGAGACAACAAAAATAACAGATGTTTTTTTTATTCTAATCTTGTTCTGGATTTTTTTTTTTCTTTTCCTATTTCTTTCTGGTCATGTCTTTTTTTTCGCATTCCTCATCTCTGTGTTCTCTTTCTTTCTCTCTTTCTACACCATATTGTTTTCTCTCTTTCTGTCTCTCATCTTCTTCAGGCTCTCTTATCTCTTGCTCTCTCTGGTCTCTCTCTTTCTCTCAGTAGTCTTCTGCTCTCTCTCTGCTCTCTCTCGTTCGTCTCTTCATCGTCACACATCTATCGCCTCTCTCTCTCTCTCTCCCTCTCTCTCTCGTCAGTCTCATTATCTCAAGACTGATCTCGTCTCTTCTTCTCTCTTTCTCTTAATATCTTTATCAGTATCTTTTTCTTCTTTCGCTCTCTCTCGCTTACGTCTTGACTCTTTTTCCTTCTTGCCTTTCTCTTCTCACTCACCTCACTTCTTATCTATCTGTCTCTCCTCTCTCTATCCTATTGTTATTCTGTCTGCCCTCTCCTTTCTTAATTCTATCTATCTATCTATCAATACTAATTTCTCTCTCTCGTCCTGCTCTCAGACTCTCTGCTCTCTCTCATCATCCTCCGTCTATCGTCATCCCTATCCCCTACCACATAACCTCCCTATCCCTAAAATCGCCATCCCTCCGTCTCTCCACCACCCCTCTCTCTACGTACATCCCTCCCTTCCTCCACTTGACTCACCTCCCATCAAAATGAATCCCTCACCGTCACCTCCCTCATATCCTTCCCTCCTCGAGCATGCCATCGACCTCCTTCCCATTAATAAGCGTACCTCAGTCGACATCGCTAGAGACTATAATGATGACGGTGGTGAGATATATAGTCGCTCGCACGCTCCATCCCTCGACTCTCCCCCCTGTCATCGGTCATTCAATTGCCTCCGCTCACCCCATTCTCTCTCAATCCCTCACGCTCCCTCCCTCACTTAACCCAAAATCCATCCATCCCCTAGTTCCCCCTCCACCCTCCAGAACCCTCTCCCTGCACTCTCCCCATACATGACCTACCAATCTCTATCCCGAGCA
>NW_020870325.1:744882-752382 GCF_003789085.1 Penaeus vannamei
CGGAGCCGCGGCCCCTCCGCTGCGTCCAACTTGGTTCGGAATTTTCCACCAAAATGCTAATCCGCTTCGGGCGCGGAAGGAGCAGCGCCGAGGGCGACTTGCGCAGCGCAGATGCCTCCCGCCGGCGCCCGCACGGAGCTCGGCCGCGGCACAGAACCGCAGAATAATAATAATAATGTTATAACGATGATGAATGATGATGGTGATGATAATAACAACAAAATCATCACCATGATGAGAACAACAATAATATGATCAATGACGACGATGATTAAGATTGTGACTGCGATACTGATGATGACTAATGACTGATGACAGACGATGATAATAGAGAATGACGACGGTTGGCCTCGACATCAAGTGAAACCAAAATACAAAAGAACTTCCTTCCCTTCCTTGCCTCACTCACTTCAGGCGGCCGTCGTTTGTACCAATGCCTTTTTGTGACCTAATTTCTTCCCGATACTGAGATGTGGCGTGCAGTATCATGGCCTGTGTGTTTCTCGTTCAGAAATTGAAAAACTTCGAACCCAATTTCGGTAAAAGTAACGCCGGTTCGTGAAAACGGGGACGAATTATCACCAATGACCTCTCTTCCACCCGCGGGTGCTTCCCCTCCTTGACCTGGGGCAATGTCAACGACACGGAGGTCACTTTATTCACGCTAACTTCGCCGCCGCAGAACTGGCCCCGAAGTCGCCCATCTCGGGAAGTGGTTGGTCCCCACGAGTCTATTTTCCCCAAGTTCAGACTCGCCATCGCTTTGTTCTCCTGAGACTCGGTTTGGCTCGCTTTCGTTTTCGTGTTTTGTTTCTTCCATCCCACTTTCCTTGTGTTCCAGACACTCGCTCTCTCTCTCTCTCTCCCTCTCCCAACTCTTATTTTCACGGGCAAATTGGTTACCTACTCCGTCAACTCACAAAGTATTATTTTAAAAATATATGTAAAACAAGATATTTGTAGTCGTTTTTCCGCTTTTTGAGGAGACGGTAGTGTGTCTATAAATCCTCTACTTCATCTGCTTTCCCATTCTGTGACCCGACCAATGTATAATAAATAATAATTCAATTATCAGTAGCCATGGGCTTATAAGGGAAAACTCTGCACTGAGTCATTCCAATTCGCTATGTCCTTAAATATTAGCTGCAGGTACTGTAGCGGGAGGCAACAAGTTCAGTTCGAGTTGCTCATTCCCAGATTGGTCCCTGGCTCCCGAGGGCGCCTCGGACCACGGCCCCAGGGAGGGAATTCCTGCCGTGAGCCCGCCCTGGCACCGAGGCCTCCCCGCCGGTCGCACCTTCCGCCATCGACCAGTAGGCCCGCGGCACAAGAAGCCGTCGGCGCGCGGCCGGTGCCTCGTCCTTCCGCTCCGTCGACTCCTGATTGGCCTCTGCGGCCGGGCGTGACGGACGATTTCACAGTGACTGCTCAATCGGGTTATGGATTCATTAAGGAAAAAAGAAAAGAAAATACAGACGTGCGCGAGGAGGGCGCTGTGATTTTGAGAAAGGCTCTGATCTGTCACGGGGTAAGTGGCCACGTAGACGGGGGATGGGAATGCTGATTCGCTGGTGAGAAGAGGCGGAAGACGCCGATAAAGGCGGCGAGTGCCATCCGACGCCGCGGTCCCTCGTGGCGTCACTCCAACGGCGGCGGCGACAGGGGATCGCGCGAGAAGGGCCTTCATCGGCGCCGAGTAGGAGGGAGGCATTCAGGAGGCGAAGGCGGCGTCCGTGAGGAGCCAGAGTGAGCTCATTACGACGAAGCCTCGCGGCCTTCGAGGTGCGGGGCCGTCGCTCCGCTGTCCGGGGTGCGGAGCGCCGTCCTTCAAGCGGAGGAGCGATGGCGGCGGCGAGGCACGCGAGGCCGGGCAGATCATAAATGCATGACCTTTGACACTTCATCATGAGGAGTCTGTGAAGTAGCTGGTCGATACGCGAGCTGCGCTGCGTCACGCTCAGCGGGCGGGCGTCACGCGTCCTGTCACGCCGGCGGTCGAGGAAGCCACGCAGGGAAGGGCGCTTGGACTCGCGAAGGAAAAGGGGGCACGACCTCGGGTTCTCGTCAAAAAGAAAAACGTAGATCAAATGACCTAAATAAATATCGATTTCCGCTTTAGTGTGCAGTGACGGCAGAAACTCACCAGCGCGACCCCATACCCTAAAGAAAACACGGTTAAAAACAAACTTAAATTGGGGTCCTAATCAAATTTAAAAAATAATAATAATAAGAAGAAAAAATATAACAAAAATAAACATTCAAAGAAATGAAGAGCAATATAAACTTATATCGATGTCATCATTACAGCTATAAATAGATAAGGATACCATAAAATATAAGAACTAAACATTCAGAAAGATGAAAGCCCAAACCCAACCCACAAAAGACAGCCATCAGGAAGAAAGTGGAGCGAAGGAAGTGCGATTTCGCCGCGAAAAAGGTCGCCGAAGAGGGACGCCACACCAGCACGCGAATCGGGTTCCTCTGCTCTCCTCGAAGCAAATACAAATCGGCGATTGTACATACGACATCGAGAACCCCCCCCCCCCCAATAAAAACAAACAAACAAACAAGTATACAAACGAACGGCCAAACACGTCGCAAGGGCCACAGGAACGCAAACCAGTCATCAGGCGAGGCGCAGGACTAGCACCTCGGGCCGCCACCGCGAGGCCAACGGTCCGCTCTTAGGACCAGGGCTTTGCGCGCCCAGTCTCGTGAGCCGGACGGAGACAGCGCGACCCTGACACGCTTAAAAAATGCAATCGGGGGGCGGGAGGGAGGGAGGAGGGCGAGGCGGGAAGGGGAGGGCGGATTGGTGTAGGAGGGGGGGCGGGGAGGCACAGGGACAAGGGAGGGTGGAGGGGCGAGGGCGAGGAGGGAAAGGGGGGTAGGAGAGGCGAAGAGGCGGAGGGAGAGAAGAGGGACGAAGAAGAAGGAGAGGATTGTCACGAGAGGAAGGAGTAAGATGAAAAGGACTAAAGAGAAAGGAGTAAGAGGAAAATGAATAAAGGGAAAGGAGTAAGAAGATATAAGAAGCCAAGGGGAAAGAGAAATGAGAGAGGAATAAGAAACGAAGGGGACAGGAAAAAAGAGGAGAGATGACAAAGGAGGAGGGGAAGGGGGCAAGAGGGGGGAGAGAAAGAAGTGTGTGGGCAGAGGAATGAAAATAACACCTAATATCATAACATCTATAAATAACATCAAAGCCACCAGGAGCGCCGGTTCTTGGGCAAAATTATTGAAATGTGGTCATAACGCAACATATGCTGGGCGGGAATGCTGCTTGACGGGGATCTTTCGGTCTAAGAATAAGGAACGGTTAAAAACAAAGAAAACGGAAGGGAGAGAGGGGGGTGGAAGAGGGACGGGAGGAGGAGAAAAGGGAGGGGAGGGAGAGAGAGAGAGATACAGATAGATAGATAGAGAGAGAGAGACTGAGTGTGAGTGCGTGTGCAAATAAAATGAAATGAATGAAACGCGCATCCTCAATAATTCCGTGTCGTGCGTGGGACGCCCGGCACTGCCGTCGGCGAGGAAGCCTTTTTGCGATACGAAGCACGAGGCGCGGGGGGGGGGGGGCAAGAAGAGGAGGAGAGATGGCGGAGTTGACGACGAACACCCAAGGGGGCTTCCGGCAGCAGCACGAGGAAGTCATGAAAATGATCCTAAGCAACATGAGGAACCTTCGGGACGGCCTGACGAGGGTACCAAGTAACGCAAGGGAGTCCTTGACATGAGGTTGGTACCGAACGCTACGAGGAAGTCGTTGGAAAGAATGAGGACCGTCCTAAGCAACAGGAGGAAGGGCGGCCATGAGGACAGTCGCAGGCATCGCGAAGGAGGCATTCGACGAGGCACGGAGATCCTCAAGAAACGAGAGGCCAACCCTCGAGCGAGACGAGGAAATGCCGGTCGGGGAGGCATGGGAGAGCCTTGTCAGGCCGTGAGGTGTGGGGCGCCGAGCCTAAAGTAAGACTAAGATGAGGTGCGTACGTGCGGGGCGGAGTGAATAATAACGAGGCGCTGTGAATGAGGCGGAGAACGGGAGCCGCCGCAAAGGGAGAGCGAAGCGTGAGGTACATACACCGGCTGGGAAAATTCCCTGCGAAATTCATGGCAATATAAATTCTTGTTACTGAAATGAAACTGACACTTGCACTGGATGTTTCATGCTGCTGCTGCTTACACGTGGGGCTCCGCTGCAGCTGCTGTCTTCCTGCTGTGAGGCCATGCAGCGCGGTCTCTTTCCCTGCAATGCGTCCATGTTGCCGCCTTTTTCCCTATGCAATGGGGCCATCTGGCTGTCGCTCATACGCTGCAACGTGGCCATGTGTTGTCTGGCGGCCAGCAAAGGAAGCATGTTGGCATAGCATGCCTGCAGTGCCCATGCTGTTCCTGTTACTTGACTCAGCAGCTGTCCTTCATGTTTTATGGTTATTATGCAAATCAGCCGCGTTACTAGTTGTTTCATTGCAGCATAACGTGTTTTCCTTTTGCACGAAAATAGGCTTTTGACTCCCGTTTATTCCTGCACAAACATTCTTGTCATACGGCCGCTCTGTCGCGTCTATCAACTTCAATCGTGATCTTTAACCCCCTCCTCCTTCCCTCCCTCTCCTCTCCCTCCCCCTCTCCCTCCTTCCCTCGCCGCCCTGGAGTCCAGCCCGCGGCGTATGGGCGTGCCACGGAGTACCCCGAGTTGGCCTCTTGCCCGGGGCTACGGGAGCCTCGCGCTGGCAGAGCTTCGATTCCTGAGGGAGGGCTTCGCCGCCGCCCGCCCTCCGCGCCCTCCTGGTGCGTCGGGATCTCGCGTCCTCCAATAGCTCCGCTCCATTTACCTCCTTCGCGGCCAGACTCGTTACCTGCCTGAGCCAAGCCTTGGCTTCGAGGTGCTGGCGCTGGGCGTCCTCCGCTCCCTCTTGGGCGCCCCTCTCACGCGGCAACACGTCTGCCCTTGGCTGGGCCCCGCCAGTGCCTCATCTTCTTGAGTCTTTTAAACGAAAAGGTTGTGTTTTTCCGTTCGTATCTTTATCACACATTTCTTTCCTTTTTCTCTCTTCGTAAATCTCTCTCTCTGCCATTACGCCTTCTTTTCTGCTCATCGATTTTCATTACCTGGGCCGCCTTTGCCTTCCCCGTTCGCCTTTGTGCGGACGGCAATCGCAGTCCCCGGCTCCGTTTTCTTGGCCGCTCCCGCCTGCGCTCCAAATGCCATTTTCTTCGCCTTCTCGTATTTCTGCCTCGCATTCACTACGGAGCACCAGCCTCGTTTCTTTAGTCAGGAAAAGGAAATGTAAAACAAAGAGGCTTTGTTCGGCCGCTGAATGTGTTCCTTATATCAACATTTATTAAAACTGGAGGCATACTGATAACCTGATAAATACAAGTGAAACTAAGTGGAAAGACAACGGATCTTCTTTATCAAAATGAATAAAGGCGAGCACGCAATCACACTGGGACGACATACAGGCAGCCATGGCGTGCGGTTCGCCGGGAAAATACCGGGCTGTCCTGCTAACCGATACGAATAAGGTTCCCGAAAATGTTGGGCGAGGAGAGGAGAGCGGATAACGAAAGGCCTTTCGTCCCCAGCCAACGGGTTCCGAACCCTCCCCTACCCCACCTGCTTCCTCTATCCCCACCTGCCTCCTTCCCTCTTCCTGCACCCCTCTCCCCCATCCCCCCAAACCCTCCAACCTTCCCCTCCTCTCCCCCGCCCGCCCGGAGTACCATCCTTGGGCGCGGTGGCGCAGTGCTGGAGTACGGGAGGCCCGAAGGCACCCCCACCCCCACCATGCCCGCCCGCCCACCCGGCAAGTCGCTCTCACTTCCGGTGCCGTGAGGACCTTGGCCGCCGAATCGCCTCGTCTGGACGCCATTTTCAGTCGCCAGCGCGCCAAAACAAAACTTCATTCGTTTATGACTTCCTCCTAGTGTAAAGGGAGGGGGGGAGGGGAGGGGAGGGGAGGGGGGGAGCGATCGAGGTCAACGGCCAGGCACTGGCACTGCACGGGCGGGCCAGCTGCGTATTACGGGTGGTGGCAGATGAGAATCTTTCCCTGTCTCTATTCCTCTATATCTCTAAAATTCTCTGTCTCTCGCTCTATCTCTCTCACTCGATCGTCTATCTCCTTCACTTTCCCCATCCTTATTTCTCTCTCCCTACACGCATGTACTCTCTACTCTACCTCTCCCCTCTCTCTCCCTCCCTCTCCATCTTTCTTCTTCCCTTTCTCTCTATTCCCATCCACGTTCCCAACTCCTCTCCACTTTCCTTCCACCCCCTCCCCCCTCCCCCCGTGAGAAAAGCTCCGGAACCGCCAAACTCGCCTCGACTCTCCCAAGTCCCACCGGAAGTCCTTCGCTTCCGGTCACCTCGCTGTCACGCCGCTATAGATGGCTCGGCGGCCAGGTGGGCGCTGCGTTCGGCGACGGCGGGAGAGGACTTCTTGCTTCTATGACGTCACACCTGGAGCGTGATTGCGTACTTTCTTTAGTGACATCACACGTAAGTGACTTCATACACTTCAGTGACATCACATCTGAGAGTGACGTCATACTTTCTTCAGACATCACACCTGACAGTGACGTCATACTTACTTCAGTGACATCACATCTAAGTGAATTCATACTGTCTTCAGTGACATCACACCTGAGAGTGACGTCATACTTTCTTCCGATGCGTGCGATACAAAATCCCATATATTATACAAAACGCCAAAATCCAAAATAAAAAGAAAGAAAAATGAAAGAAAACAAAATAGAGATGAAAAAAAAAGTTTGCCAGCATCTCCCGCGGTTCATTTCCGTAAATACATTTTTGCCCACACTGTTGCCTCTTACAGTGTTGTAAATTTTTATAAAACGCCCCGGAAGAGAGCTCTTTACGCGAATTCAAGAGCTAATTCTCCCCAAATTACGTATTATCTACAACTTACGTGCTTCATAAGGTCCGATTCAGCATATATATTTAAGTGAATAATTCAACACAAAACAAATATAAAATCAAATAAAAACATATAAAAAAGGTGGAAAATAAGATTTAACAAAAGAAATTATCGAAGAAAATGTCAGAGTAAAACAACTAAGAAAACTTGAACGATAAGATATAAAGATGAAAAACGAGAAAACTTTAAATTCCTTCAATTCCATGAAGAAACATGAAATTTAATCAAAGCGACGCGATCCGATCAAAGCCCAAAATAAACCCTGGGCTGACGAACTGCCTCCGGGAGTTTGCAAACCGATTGCAGAGTACATTGCAGGCCACTGAATGCGAGGCTTGGAATGCGACGTTGAGCAGGCGCAGGGGAGCCAACACAATCGCTGAGGCTGCATATTCTTAGGCAAATTGAGCTTTAGTATCATCCGAGATACTATTGCTAGTTATATATACATATAATATATATATACATATATACATATATATATATATATATATATATATATATATATATATATATATATATATATATATATATATATATATGTAAACTA
>NW_020870325.1:757382-759882 GCF_003789085.1 Penaeus vannamei
CTTCTTTCTCCCCGTTTTTAAATTCTTTTTCGTTTATTCTTATCCTCTTTTATCATTTCTTTCCCTGTGTTTTTTCCTCTTATTTTTTCTTTCCTCTTATTTTTTCTTTCTCCCCGTTGTTAAAATTTCTCTCGCTTATTCTTATCCTCTTTCTTTCTCACCTTACCTATTTTCTTTCACACATTTTTTTAACCTCTCCTTCACTGTTTATTTTACCCTTTCATTCTTCTCCTTGTTCCCTTTTTCTAGGAATCACAATGTCCTTCTCCATTTTATTCCATCTATTTTTTACTCTCCTGTTCCCTCCTCCTTTCCCTGTTCCCTCAGACTGTTAATACATGGCTTCTAGATTCTCTTCCTCCAGCCGCCCGACTGTTTTCCTTTTTCATTTTTTTCTATTCTCCTTCTCTATTCTGAATCCCATTTCTCTTAAGAATCCGTATATATATCTCCTATGCTTCCTCTCTCATTCTCTCTGCTCATTTTTCTTTTCTTTTTTTCTTTGGTTCTTCCACTTTTTTTTTTAAATACTAATGAACGTTATCTCTCTCTCTTCCTCCCCTTCTTCCCATCCATCCTCCTTTTCCCTCTCATCCCCCGCCGTTCCCTGGCCGAAGGAGAGGCGCGAGGACGAGGGCGCGCACCCGCCCGCCAGCGCCCTCGACTCGTTAACCTTTACGCGACAACGGCGAATCCTTCCTCCCTTCTCCCCTTCTTTCCTTCCCTTCCCTCCTTCCTCTCCCCTCTTGCCCTTCCCTCCCCCTCCAACCCTTTCCTTCTTCCTCCCGTTTTCCCCTTCCCTTCCCTTTTCCCTCCTTCCTCTCCCCTCTTTCCCTTCCCTTCCCTCCCTCCTCTACCATCTCCCCTCCTTCCCTTCCTCCCCCCCTCTCCCCCTCACCCCTTCCCTCTTTCCTCCCCATCCCCTCTCCACCCCCCCTCCCCCGCATCTGTCCCATTTAGTCCAACTGCAATTTCCTAATGTGCCATTTAAACTTAGCGGCAGAGGCGCAACACCCCCGTTACAAGGGCGTCCCGGCTGTACCTGACGTCGCGCTACAAGCCCTGCTGAGGCACGAGCGGGGACAGGAGGACACTGTCGAAGGGAGTAATGTCGACAAATATTCGACATACAACTTTCTGCCGTTACTGTTCAAGGTGCTGAGGTCTCGATGCGGGATTCTGAATTCATCATCATCTCTTTTGGTCGCCGTCTGACACACACGCTGTCACGCCGTAAAGATTTAATGACGGAACATCAACCCCTTCCTACAGTCCCCTCCCTCTCCCTTCTAGCTTCTCTTTTCCCTCTTCTCTCTCCCTTCCTTCCTTCTCTCTCCTCCCTTCCTCCCTCCTCCCGCCTCGGCGTATTAGCTGCCATTACAGGCGATAAACTCAGAGCCAAGGAGTGCACGGATGCCCCATCCGGGCAACACCACAAGGGCCATGAAAGCATCCACGGTCTCCCCAGCACCACCACCGCCCGCATTCGGCCTCCTTTGCCCCCCCCTTCCGCCCCCTCTCCCCCTCCGCACCACCACCACACAGCCTCTCTCACCCCTCCCTCTCCCACCACCCCTCCCCTCGAGTGCGGTCGGGGTCGCGGCAGCATTGATCCCGACGACACTCAAGCATCGCCCGGGGTCGGCCGCCACCTCGCATAATCTCCCGAGATAATCACGAGAGCGCCTCGATGACCTCTCCAGACGCAACGACCTCTCCGGCGGGCGGGAGGCCATGTCACGGTCGTCCTGACCCTCATTACGCTTCTCTTCGCATCCAGATCCGTTTTTATCCTTGTCTGAGATTATTGCTGTCTTCTTAAGTACATTCAAGACTTTTCCTTATCAGGTTCTCTTTTTCTTCTTATCCGTATTCGCGTTATATTTCCTCTTCCTATTTTGACGTTGCTTCACTTCTGTTTCGGGTCTCCCTTCCGCGGCCCGGCGACCGACGTCCACGAGGCACGTCGCCGCGTCCGGAAGGTCACGCCCGCGCAGGACGTGGAGCTTCCCTCCGCAAATTATAAACGCCTTAAATTCCCGCTGAACAAGTTACAACTTCCTGGCTGGTCATTCGGCGATTTACAGGAGACCGTAGTACATCCCCCTTAAGCCTCGTAAAAGCGAGATATGACGGCCAGTTCTTTCTGGAAAAAAACTTTCTATTCTCTCCTGGAAAAACAACTTCCTATTCTCTCCCTCCCCAAGTTCCCAGGTCCATCATGTTGCATAAAAGGGCGAGAAGAAAAAAAAAGGAGGCGCAAGACCACATTTCAAAGTTATGGTATACAGAAAATTCAGCGCAACGCAAGATCGGGACCCGATCGGGATCGGAACTCTCACCCGAGGCTTTACAGAGGCCGGAGGGGAGGGGAGGGGAGGGGGAACGGAGCATACGTTCCTCATGCCACGTCCACAGGTCATCGTTCCTTGTCCCGGCGTCCGTCCTCCTCGTTCCTCACTTCCCAAAAGCGACCGAGAAACTCACCCGACTGGCCGAC
>NW_020870325.1:762382-767382 GCF_003789085.1 Penaeus vannamei
CAATTTATGAATTCTGGAAAACTCTGCGAAGACGTCTGGATTTGGAGGAGGAGGATGAGGAGGAGATGGAGGAGATGGAGGAGGGGGAGAGGAGGAGGAGGAGAGGAGAGGGGGAGAAGGAGGAGAGGGGAGGAGGAGGAGGGGGCGAGAAGGAGGAGGAATAAGTGGAGGATGAGGATGAGAAGGGAGACGAAGGAGTAGGAGGAGGTGGAGGAGGAGGAGGAGGGAGACGATGGAGGAGGACGAGGAGGAGAAGCAGGAGGAGGAGGCGTAGCAGCAGGAAGAGGAGGGAGGAGATGGAGAGGAAAAGGAGGAGGAGGGAGGAGGGGGAGAAGGAAGAAGATAGTAGAGGAGGAGAAAGAGGAAAAAAAGAAGGAAGAAGAGGAAGAGAAAGAGGTTAAGGAGAAGGGAAAACAAGCAGTCGAGCGTCAAAAATCGCAGCAATAACAATGAAAGCAGTGATAACAGCAGCATTAGCAGTGCCACTTGCGGAGGACCCCCCCCCCCCCCCTCCGAAAAAGGAGGCGGCGACGGCAGTAACCGGGCATTACCAGCAGTAAACTTAACTACTAATGAGGAGCATATCCCGCCGATGAAGTCCCAGTCTCCAGTCGCAGTCTCCAGTCTCCAGTCGCAGTCTCCAGCAAGTCCCCAGTCTCCAGTCGCAAGTCCCAGTCCCAGTCGCAAGTCCCAGTCTCCAGTCGCAAGTCTCCAGTCGCAAAGTCCCAGTCTCCAGTCACAAGTCCCAGTCTCCAGTCGCAAGTCCCAGTCCCCAGTCGCAAGTCCAATCTCTCCGCACCAAGCCAAGGACATACGATCACGGTTCAAAGTCTCCAGTGAAGTCCAGTCTCCAGTCGCAAGTCCCAGTCTCCAGTCCAGTCTCCAGTCCCAGTCAAGTCGCAAGTCCCAGTCTCCAGTCAAGTCCCAGTCTTCAGTCACAAGTCCCAGTCTTCAGTCACAAGTCCCAGTCTCCCAGTCGCAAAGTCCCAGTTTCCAGTCCAAGTCCCAGTCTCCAGTCGCAAGTCCCAATTCTCGCCACCAAGCCAAGACATACGATCACGGTTCACTGAAGTCGCAGTCTCCAGTCGCAAGTCGCAGTCTCCAGTCGCAAGTCCCAGTCTCCAGTCGCAAGTCCCAGTCTCCAGTCGCAAGTCCCAGTCTCCAGTCGCAAGTCCCAGTCTCCAGTCGCAAGTCCCCAGTCTCCAGTCGCAAGTCCCAGTCTCCAGTCTCCAGTCTCAGTCCAGTCTCCAGTCCAGTCTCCAGTCTCCAGTCGCAAGTCCCAGTCTCAGTCTCCAGTCTCCAGTTGCCCCAGTCTCCAGTCGCAAGTCCCAGTCTCCAGTCGCAAGTCCCAGAGTCCCAAAGTCCAGTCAATCTCTCCACCAAGCCAAGACATACGATCACGGTTCACTGAAGGAGACTCAAGTATTTTGTAATAGGCTTGGTGTCAGCTGGGCGAGGCGTCGCAGCGGAGGTATGGCTAGAACAGGAAGCCATTTAAATATAGCAGTTGCGATGGTAGAATAACTGCTACTGCTACTACTACTCCTCTACCCCTCCACCATGTCTGTCTGTGTCTGTCTGTGCCTTCCATTACCCCTTTCTCTCTCTCGCTCTCGTCTATTCCTTTTCAGAGCGCTGTACGACGCTGAAAAATGGCTCCTTCTGAAAACTAAAAGATTTCTTCCTTCCCCTTCTTTCTCTCTTTTCTCTTTCTTTCTTTTTTCGTCAGCTGTTATCTTTTCTCCCGTAACTTTGCCGAGAATCGGAAATGAAAACCCATTTGGAGCATTTGCTCAGCAGACGAAGGGCGGGGGGTGGCGGGCGGACTGCGGGCCGCTGAGGGCGCGGGGCGATCGATCCCGGGGAGGGACGGCAAGCGACGGGAAGGCACGGGGGCGGCGAGGGGGAGGGAGGGACGACAAGAGACGGCAAGGGACAGCGAGGGACAGGGAGGGATGGTGAGGGACAGGAGTGACAGCAAGGGACAGCGAGGGACAGGGAGGGACGTCAAGAGACGGCAAGGGACAGGGAGGGACGGCAAGAGACAGGAAGGGACGGGGGAGGGACAGCGAGGGACAGGGAGGGGCGGCAAGAGACGGGAAGGGACGGGGGGAGGACAGGGAGGGACGGCAAGAGACGGGGACGGGGATGGGAGGGACGGGACGGGAGGGATGGCGAGGGACGTCAAGAGACGGGAAGAGATGGGGAGGGACGGTGAGGGACGTCAAGAGACGGGGAGGGAGTGCAATCCGACACACATCCCAGGTTCGAGGAAAGAGAGGGGCAGGGACGAAAACTGATACGTCTATCATGAGCAAATATCTATCTATCTATCTATCTATCTATCTATATATATATATATATATATATATATATATATATATATATATAGATATAGATATAGATATATGATAAATAATCATACACAGCGAGTACTACATCTATAAAATAATTCCGATAAATATATATAACACATACACGTATAAACAATGACACACAAATACTCTTACACTCTTACACTCTTACACTCTTACACAAACACACACACACACACACATATTTGTCATCCCCATCCCTCCCTCTTACCGTCTTCCCCCCTCTCCCTCTTTCTCTCTCTCTAAGAAAGAAAGAAAACGAAAAACGAAAATGTTAATGATCAACTCAAGTAAAACGAGAAGAAATTCTAAGACTGGTTCCATGTTATCACCATCGTAGCATGTTTCTTGTTATAACTGTTTGTACTACATAACGATGGTTATCTCAACACATCATATTACCATGTTTTCTCATTACCGTCCCAATCATAACCATAATCATTTTTAAATTATGACTTCTGTGCTACTCTTGCTCTCTCGTAGTCCCTTTACGTATTAATTAGTCTTTCTTTCTCTTCCTCCCTTTCCCTTTCCCTCCCTTCATCTCTTTCTCCCTTTCCCTTTCCCTCCCTTCATCTCTTTCCATATCTCCTTCCCTTCCTCCATCCCCCTCTCCCTTTCCCTTTTCCCCTTCACCTCCATCTCTCCCTCTCCCATTTCATCTTCCTCTCCCTGTCTTCTGCCTCTTACTCACCCCTTTCATCTCCATCTTTCCCTCTCACATTTCATCTCCATCTTTCCCTCTCACATTTCATCTCCATCTTTCCCTCACATCATCTCCATCTTTCCCTCTCACATTTCATCTCCATCTCCCTCTCCTTCTCCATCTTCATCTCCCTCTCCTTCTCCACCTTCATCTCTTCTCTATCTTTATCTCCCTCTCCTGCTCCCTCATAATATCCTTCTTTCCTCTCCCCTTTCACCTCCCCCTCCTTGTCTTCTCCCTTCCCCTCTCCCTCTCTCCCTTCCTTCCCGCGGCCAAGGGAGTCCTGGCGGAAGGGGAGGAAATTGACTCCTCCCCCTCCTTCCTCCTCCAGGATTGTCATATTCAGATCGTCTCGCAGAGGGCGCCGAGGGCCGAGATCCTGTCCTCGCTTGGATAGTCCATTTGTCCGCTGGTTCGTTTCCTGTCTCCCTTTCCGCCTTTAATTCTTCTCGATTTCCTTTTAATTCCTAATCTATTTCGTATTCCTGTCTCTTTGCTCTTCTCTTATCCTTCGTCTCTCTCCTTATTTTTCAGTTTTTAAAAATCTTTTTACATGCCTTTCGCCGTCTCTTCATTCATGACCGGTTTTTCTCGTTACGACCCTCTTGCTATTCCTTCCTTTTCACTTTTTGCTCTTCTCTACCATCTTCATCTATTTCATTAATATTTCTCCTCCCTTTCATTATCCTCCATTATCTATTTTCATTTTCTCCCTCCAAGTCCTCCACCATCCTCACCCCATCTCCCCAGCTCCTCTGATCGTTTCTTCCTCCTTGCGACTGAATCTTAGGAAGTAGGGAGGAGAAAAAAATAAGACCAAGAGGAAGAGGAAGAGAAAGAGGCACAAGGGAGAAGAAGAGGAGAGGGAAATGAAACTTGCAGCTGCATGAGCTCGAGGCGCCTGGAGGTGTTGCCTGGCGAAGGGTCCGGGCGCTCGCAGGGGCGCTGGGCAGAAGGGAAGGCCTGGCAAAAGGGAAACGTGGCTAAAGGGAAACAGGGCAGGGGGAAAGCTGACAGAGGAGAAACCTTGCAGAGGGGAAACGGCACCTGGAGGCTGGGTGGAGGGGAAAGTGAGCATAAGGCAAACCTTGCCAAGGGGACACGGGAGGCTCGGAGCAGGGGAAAGTGGACGATGGACGGGGAGGAAAAGTCGGGAGGGAGGGAGAGGCGGGGATATCAACAGGGGGAGGCAACGGCGGGGAGGTTAATGTTGACAGGAAGGCAGATCTGAACAAGGGATGAGGCGCTGATGTTGACTTGGAAGGGGAGAAGTAAGACGGAGGCTGGCGGCGCCTTCATCGCAGGGAAGAGGGTCCCAGCACAAACACAATCGGGAGCTGCGTTCACTTGTCAGGGACTTAAAGTTTCAGAAAGAGGTTTGGGCCAAATCTGATGCGTCACAGAATAATATTCGAACTGAAAGAAAACAAGCCCATAGCGACGGTTGGCTGATCCCCCACCCCCAACACAACGAATTTAAACACAAAACACACACAAAGACAAACACACAAGCGCATCCACACGAACAAGCCTAGAACCCCAGCCTCGTGAAGCCCTCCGTTGCCCTATCACGCCCATCTCTCCCTTAATACACTTGCCTCTCTGTCCCCTCCCCCTCTCCCTCTCCCTTTTACACAATAGGCTCCCCTCCTTCGGCCACTACAATGATGCGCCACGTTAGCCTACATTTGATGATGTAAGGGCATATCGACCTTGAGGGGAGGGGGGGGGGACGCAGGGGAGAGGGGTCGGCACACTGTTGCTTAATACCCTTCGCATGCTTTTATCCGTTTACTATCATATTATCACCTCCCTTTTCTCTCATCCGTCTGCCTCCCTTGTCTTTAACCTTTGCAGCCAAGGCTCTCGTTCCCGACTTTTAAACGCCTTTCCTGGTTGCTCTCCTTCTCCTTATCTTT
>NW_020870325.1:779882-807382 GCF_003789085.1 Penaeus vannamei
TAATTTTCTTGTGTGATCATCAACTATTGTATTCACATATACATTATTTATGCTCAAAGGAATTCATGAAGTTCTTTGCGCACGGGAGTCAGCCTCTGCGAGCAGCCGAGCGGAAAATACACTCACGCGACCATCGAGAAACACAGCTATGGTCACATTAGCCCAGACAGCCACGAGGCAGTACATGTTTCCGCAGAGTGCAATTCCACCAGTATCGCTAATTGTGCGATACAGTAAACGATATGCAAGCCAACAATCAGAAACACATACTCTCCATGAATCCCATCTCTTGCCTTATCCTTCTCCCTCTCTCTCTTATACTCCCTCTCCTTTTCTCTCCCCTCCCTCTCCCTCCCTTTCCCTCGCGCACACCAACGCCGGCCTCCCTCCTGCCAAGCCGCTTTCATTCTCGCCGTAGATCACCCGCGCCACTAGAGTGCTACGCCGCCGCGACCTCCGCCTCCAGTAATAAACATGCAGTCCAAAAGAACGATAAAATATCAGCCCAAAGAGATAATCCTCTCGTGGCAATTACCCTCAAAGAGCCGGGCCGAGTGGCTGGCGTCAGGTGGAGAGCTTTTAACCTGAAGAGCAGCGGCGCCACCTGCACTCTGTTTACCTGACAACGCGCGCCGTCAGCTGGTCCTCCAATTAAACACTTACCTGAAAAGAAAAGAAAAAACGTTTTAAAACATTCTGAAAAGTAATCAGACCGCGAGAGAGCATGGGGGTTTCTGCTGGAGTCGTAATTAAGGGAATGGGTGCTCTGCTATCGCAATAATTCTGATGACAATGTAGATGAAAACTGAAAAGAAAAGCGGTTTGAAATATTGCAAAGCCTGATCTTAGCAAACATGAAGGTTCTTAGACTCTTCTTACAAATGAAGGGAGGAATCCATATCGCAGGAACGAACAGCACTGCAAGGGCAAAGAAGTCTGCCTGTGAGTACATTCATTATAGATAATGAAAAATGAAATTCCTCACGCACGCAACCACAACCTTGGCGGTAAAAAATATCATCATGAATTCGCGTCATACATATAGACATTCCATCGCGCCCAGACGCCCCAGGGCACTGACGGAAATACAGCTCCACACTTCAAAACCTCAAACAAATACCTCTTCTTCGTGCGCGCGGTTTATTAATCCAATCTAACACACAAAAAGAAACCTTCTTTACTAATTTACTCACAGGGCATATGCTCAGTGTAAGCACATCCGCGGCATGCTATCCAGGGCGCCCTCGCGTGTGGCGGGACCGAAATGCAGATCAATTTGTCCAGCGCAAGACCGGGCTCGAGTGAAGGCCAAGCGTCGTCCAATGGCTATGCATATTCACAAGCTTGAAAAGTCAATAAACATACTTTGACGGCAGCGAATAAAACAGCGAATAATTTTCGCAAATACCATACATGACTACGACGCATCATATCTGTTCGTTATTTCAAGAAGCGTAATGGGCGGAAAAGCAGCCGAAGGTCGGAGGGAAGGAAGTCGGACCCAGACAACCCCCTCGCGTCGTAACACATTCTATTGCAAAGAAAAACCAGGTAGATTCATGAGTCGCTTTACCAATATCACTTTCACCCGGCGCATACTAGTCAGCAAAGCCAACGTGCCTTTATTGACTCCGCGGCTCAGCTCCCGGAAGCGGAGTGCGTCGAAACGCAAGCTTCGGAAGTGACCTTTTCTTCCTCCTCCCCTTCCTCTTCCTTGCTTGCCCCGCTGTTTCTCCTCCTCTTACTTCCCCTCTTCTCCTCTCTTCCTAGTCTTTCCTTTCTCCCTCCCCTCCCGTTCTCCTCCCAGTATCTCGTTTCCCTCTTTCTCCCCGTTAATCACTTTTCACTTACATCCTTTCCCTTCCAGGCTCCCCTTCCCCATCTTGTTCCTTTTCATGTCCTTTCCCCTCACTCCTTCCCTCCTCTCCCAGTTCCTTCCGCCCCCACGAGTCCTAAGTAAACACCTCTCCCCATATACTACTCCAATAATCGACTCAGAGGACTAAAATCACTTCTCCCTCCACTACTAGTGCTAGTGCTAGCGCTACCACTGCCGCTACTACCATGCCTGTCACTGCTACGCCTGGCACGGATGTTAGTATTGTGTGTGCTATTATTACTGTCCCTGTTACTGAACAACGCAAATTCTTACCGTCAACCGTGTTACCAAAACCACCGCCACCACAATGCCCACATTCCCATTGGCCATCTCCTCACGTACAACTAACAGCTGATCGCCCCCCCCACCACGACCAGCAAGGCCATCCTCGAGAGAGAACCGCTAACGAGGACGACGTGAAGCGCTTGATCCTCGCCGCCCTTCTGCTTCCGCCTCGTACGCCTTGTGCTTCGGCAGACTTCGAAATTCACTCGAGAATTTGAAACAGATAGCAACCTTGCCTGCATGAAGTGCTGTCACATCCCTTTCCCCTTCCCTTTCCTCACTTCCTCTTTTCCTGCCTTCCGCTACACCTCCCTCCCTCTTCTTTCTTTCTTTCTGACTATTTCTCTTTCTCTTCCCTTCCCCTCCCTTCACCTTTCCCTCATCCTTCTCCTCCTTAACCTATCCTATTCTCTCCTACGTATTTCAAGCTTTATTTCTTTTCGTGTTTGTGTTTTCTTCGCCACCCTTCATTTTCGCTCTTCCGCGCTCACCATCTATGTTTCGTTGCCTCTTTGTTGTTTTATTTTTACACTGAAATCAAATTAAATTATATATTTTTTTGCCCATCTCTTCCCTCTGATTTTTCTTTTGACCCTTCTCTCCCCTATTTCTGTCTTTCTCTTAATTTTCTGCTATTATCCCCGCTTCCTCTCCCCTCACTCTCCCCCCATCGGTCCCCACGCCGAAATTTCCTCACCCCCCCTTTCATCCTTTCTTTATTACAGGTCTTACTCTGCACAACTTGTTTTCCCATTTCTCGCCCCCCCCCCTCCTCGCCCCTTTAGCTTTGTGCTCTCTCGGCGCAGACATTTCTCAGCGGCCGCTTTTCATGGATTGCAATCCTCGCAGCCACCTTGTCCTCCGCCGCCGCCGGTGATCCTCCACAAAGAGGGTCTCGGGTTCGAAGTCTTAGCGAGGAGGCGGTTTTGGCGTCGAATCGCTGGCATGGCAGTGGATATCACTTAATATTTTCCCTTTGCAGCGCCGGGAGGATCGCTAATTACCTCCTTTCATGCGCCATGTCCTCCAAGTGGGTAATATCCTCAAAAGCCTCCTTAATCCACGATGAATACAAATCTGGGAACCCCTGATTCCCAGCCTTTGCCTCCAGGTCTAACCCCCAACTCTTCTGGCTGCGGCGAACGTGACAGGAACGCCGCGTCGTCCTGACCCGCTTACCGTTGCCTAGGCCTAAGGCGCCTCAGCAAAACGAACGGCCAAATTCCCTAGGCGGCGGGCGACGCTTTCTACTGTCAGCTTTTGTGTTCTTCCGATGCTTTAAGCCAGGGGCCCTTTTAAATCACACGTACCCAATGTAGCTCTTATAATAACCGTGCCATTGGCCCAGACCTTCAATCTTTAAATTCTATTATTCCAACAGCTAACCTACTGCTACGGGCACAGCTACCATTTCTATACCATTATAGTTACAGCTGTTCACACTATTCATCTACTAACATGCGCGTCATTCCATGCGATCTGGCAAAACTTGTGACTGCTACTCCGCCGCTGCCAACAGAGCAAACATTCCACTGAAGTCCGAGCGGCGGATTCCAACCGTGTCACACTTAGGCAGCTAATGAGGCCATTAGCTCGAGCTTCGCCCCGTCGCTGACGCGGCGCCCCCGCCCCCTCGGGAGGGCGCGCCCACAGAGGGCTCGTCTAGTTCCTAGTTCCCATTGTAACAAATCTAAAATTCGAGTGCGAGGGCGGTTGAAAAGGGAACGCATGAACTCTTAAACAAGAGCACTTCGGAAAGTGTAAACAAGAGTCCGCCTGCACACAGTGTGCTGCCATCCCGCTTCCTCCGCTCTAGATCATTATCATAACCAAATAAGATATAATGCTAATACAGTCAATATAGTAATAATGCGCCCTGCTTATAACAGTCATAGCTATTTCCAACCTAAGTTAAAGCGACGCATCAGTTATAAACCTTCACGCCTTCTCTTATTCTTACGTCGCCGCCCCGCGTGGTCTCTCATGAAGAGGGATCTGCGAGTGGCAGCGCCTGCGCCCGAGGCCTCGCCGGAGCCTCCCGGCACCAGGCCCGAGGCGAGTGCCTCTCATCGGGCCAAAGAGCATCCGCATTAGCCCGAAGAGTTTTACTCATGCGACGGCCATTACCGCTGATGGAGAGGCCCTCGCCGGCCACGACCGCCCGGGAACGACCTCCGAATGGCATCGCAGGCCAAGCGCGGCCGATAAATCAATCTAATATTCCTCGAGAGGTTGCCATTGCACTTTCGGCTCCCGCAAATCCGGTGGCGCAACCAGGGCGACCCGCGCACCCGCCTCCTGAACGCCAGGCCTGAAGTCACAATCCGAAACCTCTGCGCCGGACAAAGGACGGTGGAGGCTATATACATTCCTTTCCCTCTGGCCTTCTGAATTTCTCGCTGCAGCGGCCCTCCTGACAGGCACCGGAGGGAGCGGGACTCCAGACCGATCCTTACGGCATAGATTCGTATCCCTTCGAGTCGCTCCCATGAACCCGACAACCCGCTCGCCCTCTGATCCCGACTAGGGCAGGATCCTCCGGCCTCCTCGCCGCGCGCCATCCCCGGGAAACAATGCACTCGAGAGAGGCAACAGGTCCTCCTCGCGCCCTGCCCGGAGAGTGCGTTTGCGAGCCAACGAGTCGGAAGTGTTACTATTCGGAGGCCCTGCAGCTGAGGCTTTCCTTCAGTCGATTAGGGTAGACATAATGATAATAACAATGGTAATAATAGTACTACTACTACTACTACTACTACTAGTAATAGTACTAATAACAATAATAACAATAATCAAACAACGATGGCTATGGTACTAGCGGTGGTGGCAACGACAGTGACCATGATGGTATCAACAATAAAAGAATTAGCGCTCCTCTCCAGCCACAGCGCCCTTCGCGGAACACAATGCTCCTCCCTCCAGCTCCTCAAAAAGCACTCGGAGCGCAGCGGGAGAGGGCGGGCGGCGGGCGCGCGCTCCCCGCAGCAACCATGGCCCAGAGACGCCCTCAGAAAGCAAAGCTCCTCTGTCTCCTCGCCCCCCCCCCCCCACATCGCACCCTTACCCCCCTACGCCCCCCTCGTTGAAATGGCGCATCCATTTCCTACTGCTGTTACCCTTCCCTCTCTTCCCTTACCTAATTTACGGTTTGACGATCAAGTCGAACCATCTTATGCATTTCCGGTTCTTTTCTGTGATGGTCCTTGCTGTTTCTAGATTCATTTTCTTGCGAATTCTCACTGCCCTCATCGTCACCTTGTTTAAGGCCTCTAACCACCTCTCTACCGTCAAAAAGTCCCCCCGGAGAGCGACTCGGCCTCCCCTCCCCCTCGTTCCCATAGCAATATTCCCTCCGCAACTAATATCAAGCAATAACACATGGCTGGAGAAAATCAAAAGCGTCGGCGCTCGCTTTTGTGCTCCCCGGGTGGGCAACATCGATCATCCCGTCAGCCAATCACGTTACATCGTGCGAGTGCAACAGCCAATGAAAACCTCCGATGGCGACGATGATGATGATAATGACGACTTTAGGGCCGGCCGCAGGGAGGGGGGAGGGGGGGAGCACGAGACCGTTGCACACGCATTACGCCAAACGCGCTCCGAATTAACGCTGAATTAACTATTAAATCAGATATTGCGAGCGCGACAGGAAGGCCCCGTCCTGCGCTACACGCTCGCCCGGCGCCGCACGCCGAATCCGCGGAGGCCAAACCTATGGGTCGTGTGCTCATAACAGGAAATCTCGTCGTTAAGTTGCTAAATTATGCAATCAACATGCTAATGGCGACCTTCTCCTGCTTGCTAATAAACACATTACTGTCTAAACACCCGAAAAAGTATCCCTCTTTAACAGATCTCGAAATTACGCTTGTAAAAATATTGGGAACTTTTAATAAGAGAGTTTACTTGCCAGGGTGACAGCAGGCAAAAAACGGCATTACTGACCTCGTAATTCTCCAAGCCGTTCCTGAATTACTAAAGCGGTATGCAAGGTCACGCATCCCGCACATCGCAACCCAACTTCCTACACCATCCAATGTTTATCATACTCGGAGATACCGCCTCTATACACAAGTTTTTTTTTCCAAACAACCCGACACATCCTGTGCACTCCAATTAACGCATTAATGTCCCAATTCTGCCCCGACCCACCTCCCAAACTCGACCAGACTTGACCCAATTCGCGAGGCGGCTGTTCAATAACCCCCCGCCCCGAGAATATCTAATTGTGCCCCCCCCCCCCCCCCCCGCGGTCAGAGATCTCGACGCGAGATCATCGCCCGCCTCCACGCAGGTCGTGTCGGGAAGCAACTTCGTCTCCGGGCGCGCCATTAACAAAAATGGGAGATGAGGAGTTGGTGGTGAGGGACACAGGGAGAGAGAGAGACGGAGAGGAGGGAGAGGAGAGGAGAGAGAGAGGGAGAGAGGAGAGGGAGAGGGAGAGGGAGAGAGAGGAGAGAGGGAGAGGGAGGGAGAGAGGGAGGGAGGGAGGGAGGGGGAGAGGGAGGAGGAGAGAGAGAGAGGAGAGGAGAGAGAGAGAGAGAGAGAGAGAGAGAGAGAGAGAGAGAGAGAGAGAGAGAGAGAGAGAGAGAGAGAAGAGAGAAGAGAGAGAGAGAGAGAGAAGAGAGGAAGAGAGAGAGAGAGAGAGAAGACAGAGAGAGAGAGAGAGAGAGGAGAAAGAGAGGAGAGAGAGAGAGAGAGAGAGAGAGAGAGAGGAGAGAGAGAGAGAGAGAGAGAGAGAGAGAGGAGAGAGAGAGAGAGAGAGAGAGAGAGAGAGAGGAGAGAGAGAGAGAGAAGAGAGAGAAGAGAGAGAGAGAGAGAGAGAGAGAGAGAGAGAGAGAGAGAGAGAGAGAGATGAGAGAGGGAGGAGAAGAGAGAGACAGAGGAGAGAGAGAGAGAGGAGAGATATAGTAATATTATGTAATATAGATAATATTCAGGAGATAGAATAGGAAAATATGTATATGTACATAGTGTATAATTAGGTATATAGATATATAAATATAGTTTCAATAGTGCAGTATATATATATATATATATATATATATATAGTATATAGATATTATATATAGTATATGTAGGAGTTACAGTATAGTAGATACTATAATATAGAGGATTTACATATATAGGATATAAGAATATAAAGATATATAAATAACATGTGTGTGTGCATTTTCAGTATATACACAGCACACTGATCGATAGAGACAGAGAGAGCAGCAGAGAGATAGAGAGGATTAGAAACAGATATATAGATATATATGATATATATAGGGATAATATATATATAGATCATATATGATATATATATATATATATATATTGATAATTATAATATATATGTATATTACATAATAGTATATAGTAATACATAATGATAGAGAGATATATAGATTAGAAGAGAGATAGGATATATATATAGTAAGAATAATAGTAATGGTGAGAGAGAATAATATATATGAATAAGAGGATATAGGAGAGATATAGTAAGTTAGTATAGAGATGAAGATTTAGTAAGTGAAGGTATAGCATATAATATATATATATATATAGATAGAGTAAGTAATAGATATATAGAGTAAGATGTAAGTAGCAAGACGATGAAGTATAGACTAGTATATATAGTATAATTATGATGGAGCAAGGGTATTATGATACTATATATATAGATAGATATAGTATATGATATGAAGAGTATATATATATATTGAGTAATATTATAATATATAAAGATAATGTGAATATAGTTTAGAGATAATAGTAAGATAGGATGATAGATAAATATAGATAAGGAAGAGATAGAGAATATGAGATGAGAGAGATAGAGTATATATATAGTAGGAGTAATAGTGATAGATTGAATAGAGATGAATAGTAGATTGTAGATCACGAGAGAGAAGTAATGAGTGAGATGAGATAGAGTAAATTGAGAGAGTTGGTAGAAGATAGAAAAGGCTTATAGAGTAATAGATAGAGATTGTGAGTGATAATAATGAAAAGGGAGGGAGAGATAGAGTAGAGATGATGAGATAAGAGAGAGTATAGATTAGTGAGAGG
Organism: Penaeus vannamei; assembly: GCF_003789085.1. Classification (NCBI taxonomy): domain Eukaryota; kingdom Metazoa; phylum Arthropoda; class Malacostraca; order Decapoda; family Penaeidae; genus Penaeus; species Penaeus vannamei. The sequence goes on from NW_020870325.1 coordinate 788,104, forward strand.
AGTATATGGAGACAAGATAAGAGTATAGTGAAGGAATGATGAGATAGAGAGTACAGATAGTGATGAATGAGAGAAGAGAGATATATAAGAGAGAGAGAGAGTGAAGGTGTTGGGGAGGGGATATAGGTATAAGTGACGTTCTCTGATATAGCCATCTTCATCTTTCAAACCTAGAATCTCATACTTGCCTTAATGCTATAGTTGCAGCATACGGGGAGCCAAGTTCTTCCCTGAGGATGAGAAGTAGAAGGATAAACAGTACATTTAGTAGCGCGTTCTATCGGCATCATACTCCAGAATATTCCATTGGAGACTAGCGTTGTTGTTATCGCGTCATGACTGAGATAGGGAGTAAAGCTTATATATGCTCTTGATGACCAATTGGAAAAGATAAATAGCTCTGACACACCTAGAGGCGGTACTATATCTAATATACGAGTATATTCACATATATATGAGTATATATCTTATTAAAATAAACCCCCTACCTACATATACCCCCCGCTCGATTAAAGAACAATCAGTCGGAACCAGAGATTAGCGAAGCTTGAAGAGGGTGGCGGACGAGGGAGGAGAGGGAGAGAGGGAGAGAGAGGAGAGGAGGATAGATGAAGAAACTGTTTCTAACTAGATGAGTGCGAGATTCGCCACGTCGCGTCGGCTGCCACCATTGACATCCATCTCAAGTCTTCACTTTCAAATTATTAGGCGAAAGCCAGTCAACTACAGCGACAACGAATACGGAAGGCAAACATGACAAGGAAATTTAAAAAATATATAGAATTGCCTTTCGCTTGAGAAATGCGAAAGAGACTGAACCTCAGCACTACACTCGGCCCGTGACGACTGACGCAATTATGGACGCACGTGAGCCGACATAAGGCTACCCTGACGCAGTTCGATAATATTTTCTTTTTTACCTACTTGCGCGTGTACGCCTGTGTGCGATGATTCTGCATGCTTGTGTGCACCCTGACCCGATCCCGATCCTGCCTCTGTCTAATCAACTCACGGCGTCACGTGCATTCGGTACTTTATAGATCTCTATCCATGACTCACCTGCCAGCTGCCGCGATGTGACTCAGCCTGCAACTCGGCGTCCGTGCATGACAAGGGGACAAGAGGACAAGAGGACAAGAGGACAAGAGGACAAGAACATGGCAACCTGGCCTGCAGGCGCGGAAGGCAGGAGGGGGGGGGGGACTCACCTGGCGGCTGGCCGTTCATGGTGGGCGTGATGGGCGAGGACCAGTCGGTGAAGTTGGCCACGGTGTCCACGCTGGACGCCCCTCTGAGCGCCCCGAAGACATAGCTCCTGCCTTCGGTGGGCGAGGCGGAGGTGGTGGTGGTCGTGGGCGTGACTGACGGCGGCGGCGGCGACGACGAAGTGAGGGGGGCGGACTCGGCGACGATTTTGTCGTCCAGCACGTGATTCATGGTGGCTTCGCGGCGGGGAGGGAAGGGCGGCCGTCGTGGCCAAGGGGCGTGAGGCCGGAGGTCACATGCGGGTCCTGCAAGCGCCTTCACTCGCGGCCCCGCACCATTTCCACTGTGATGGTGGCACTCGAAACGCTCTTAGAGTCCGTTCCTGCTTTTGGAAAGACGCGACCAAAGATTAGTCTGACGGGCGCATTGCAACTCGCTCTTATGGTAAGAGCTTTCCAACACAGACGCCCCAGGAGGGAACGCAGCCCTTGTTCGTGCGGTGGTGTGCGGCGCGGGGGGGGGGGGTCACCCTAGGGCACGCGCTCGAGGGTGACCCGCGCTCGCGTTCGGCGCCGCCAAGGAGGCAACCTGGCCGCGCAATGCCCAATCAATACGACGCCGCCAAGTTCGCTTTCTTCTGCGGTTCACGGTCACATACTCTTCGCTCGGGAAATAGACTTGCTCCACTTGTTTGCGAAACCCTTAGTGCTTCATATTCAATCTCTCTCTCTCTCTCTCTCTCTCTCTCTCTCTTCTCCTCTCCTCTCTCCTCTCTCTCTCTCTCTCTCTCTGTGTGTGGTGTGTGTGTGTGGTGTGTTTACACACACGTTACATAAATAAACATGCAAATAAGATACGCGCAAATGCACAACTGCACATGCCTTTGTCCCCTGATGAACACACCAGGCTTTTCAACGCAATAAAAATGACAAATGACACAGAGAATGAAAAAAAAACATATATAAACAACCAAAAGAAACTTTGCCTCTCAAAATAATTACAAAAGATAATTAATTCAAGGCGAGGACCCCCAGCATTGTGTCCATTCGACAGTCGGGAAAGACGAGCGCTGCACCGCGAGGCCCGCCGCGCTGGCCTCTTATCCCGGAGCGCAAGGGAGCTTTGCATGCGGGAACAGGTAAAATGGGAGGAGAAGGGAGGAGGGAGGGAAGGGGAGAGACGGAGGAGGGATAGGAAGGTAGAGAGGGGTAGGGGAAGGGGAGGGAGCGAGAGAGAGGAGAAAGAGGGAAAGGAGGGAGGTATATAGTCTGAGTGTGAGTGAATGAGAGTGAGTAAGAGGGGGGGGGGGTATGAAGGGTACAGGACGACCACAAAAATCGTCTGATTCGTCGTGTGGTCGTTTCAAGGCGGCATTATGCTCATGACACGGCTTCATGATCGCCGCATGCCTGTCACCCCGAACCCTCGCGGTCCATCGTCTCTGCCCTTTTGCTGGTGGTCTGGAATGCCCTGAGGAGCATCTGAAGAAGTGGACCGCGCGCGTTCTCCTCCCAGATCTTTCAGTCTTGGCCAAGCACTTGCGTTCTATATACTTACATGGTGGCGAAAGGCAATCTAATTCTCGCATTTAAGCCTCCGCGAGCATTCTTGGCAGCGCGCGACGCGAGAGGAGCGCTGCAGTCACGGTGCCCTCTCCGGCAGCCGGCCCCTCTCCCCTCTAAGGTACCCTTCCCCTCCCTCGTACCCCACTCCAGAGCCCTCCCCACCACCCCGTGCCCGATGCCAAAGATTTTGACACTTGTGGATAATTCAGACCGTTTCCTCGGCTGAGGAATGTCGACAATAAGTGTTCTTTTATGCACACCTGCCGGCGGCGTCTCGTGTCCCGCTACAAAGTGCCTTGTCCATGCACGCCCACATCCTCGCCCACGCTCTCCGGCCTGACGATATTCCGTGCATGCGAGATGCGTCGCAGACACGGCGACCGCAAAGCCGCGCACACACGCGTCCAGACACCCCACGCAACTCGTGCCGAGCGCGCACACACACAACAACAAACTCACTTCCTGCGTAGTCTATACACACACACACACACACACATAAAGGCAGTTTTCCCACACTTGCACACCACAAGCAATAGACGCGGCTCGACTGCCAACAGGATTTTCACAAGCAAACAAAGGCCCGGGATCGGCGCAGGCCGCCCCAAGCACTCCCGCTCCCTTCCTTTGAGCGAAATCCAAAATGGTCGCGCCCGGGAAGGACACATATGGCCCTCTCGCACGGAACCCCCGCTTCTTTAAAGCAAGAACACGATATTCTTTCTCTAACCCTTTTCTCTCATTCTTGGCCCATGTAACAGGGTACTTAAAAGCACCTCGTGTGAGCCGGCTTAGCTGGCGTTGCATGCAAGCAGGACTACAAATATTCTGTGTATATTCGCTCCCTTTGGGTTGCTGCAGTTTTGCATTAATCTATTTTCTTTTACACCGCAATATTAAAGCTGAAAGGCATCGGTAAAGGCTAATGCATATAAATCTACATGGAAAATCGAAAAACCAACCAGTGAAATCCACAGATTACAGAAATCAGAGATAACAGAATCCGTGAATGCAGTGCACGAAACAGTGACGAAGCCCTAACCTTTTCACAAGGTTCCCACACCCTCAACGCCTCTGGAATCCTCCTCCCCTTCGGACACCCTTCTTTCTCCACTCCCTTTTTCCACCCCTCCCCGTTCCCCTCGTCCCTCTAGGATCCCTAGACATCCCTCTTCCTTCCTCCTTATCCGCTTCCCTTTCCCTCGTCCCTCCAGGCTCTCCAGTGCCCCCTCTCCCCATCTCTCTTTCCCCTCCCCGTCCCTCCAGACTCCCCTCCTCCTTCCCTCCCCCTCTCCAACCCTCCATAGGGATATGTATTTCAAAACGCTGCCCGCCCTCCAGCGCCGAGAGCTCCGCGGGAAGCACAAACACACACGAGCAAACAAGGCAACACAGAGATCGCGCCCTCCCGCCGTAAGCAGGTTGACCCACGCGCAAGGGCTAACGAGATGAGCAACCACTTATCTCGAGGGGGAGGAGGAGGACGGGGGCGGGGAGGAGGAAGGAGAAGGTAGGGGGAGTGAAGGGTGGGGTGTGGGATAGGAGGAGGGCGAAGGAGGAGGGAGGAATATAATTGGGGGTGGGGGAAAGGAAGGACAAGAACGATAGCGAGGGTGAGGAAGAACACGATAAGAGGAAAAAAGGAAAGAAGGAAGATAAGCTAATGCGGAGCTTAAAGCCAATTCCACAAGCCCTACGTGACTTCAAAACCCGACTCAAGCCAAGGATCATCACCCTGCGGGCCGACCGGGGCGCCCTCCGCAAACCGAGTGTCCCTTACCCTGATCTCGTGTCTTCCTTTCGCGGCCACGACAATCTTAGAATTCTTTTTATGGACCGTTAAGCAGATACGATGATCCTCAGCAAGTCTTGAATCCCGTACCCGCACTGAAACCCAAAACGGGCAGCTACGACCCTTTCGTCGCTTCGGAACCACGCGACGACGAAAGGAGAAACCACAGGAAAGAGGGAAGAACGAGAACAGGCAAAATAAAGAGCAAGGCGGCGGACTCCAAGGGAAGGCGGGCGCCGAGGAAGGGGCGAAGGCTAATGCGGGGAGCGTGTTTACAGAAAGAGGGAGACGAGGAAAAGAATCAAAGCAAATCAAGGGACCAGATAACAGAGAGGAAATGAAGACTCGGCGGAGGAAAAAGGAGGAGGATTTGCAAAGACAATACTAAGGCCATTTGAAGGTCGAAGGCGAGGTCAAAGTTCGCGAGACAAGAAGAGCTGTTTAAGGTCGAGGCCGCGACATTGCAGCTGTTTTATGACATTTCTTAATTAGAGGAAAAAGCAACAGGTGGAATCTTCGGTGTCCCTATCCCTCCCTGTCTGTTTGTTCGCTTGTTTGTGTGTGTGGGTATGTGTAGATGTGTATGGGTGAGTGTGGATGTAGCCCCCCTCCCTCTCCCTCTCCCTCTCCCTCCCTCCTCTCTCTCTCTCTCCCCTCTCCTCTGTATATGTGTGTGCGTGTGCGCGTGCGTGTGAGTGTGTATTGGGAGAGAGAGAGAGAGAGGAGAGAGAGAGAGAGAGAGAGAGAGAGAGGAGAGGAGGAGAGAGAGAGAGAGAGAAGAGAGAGAGAGAGAGAGAGAAGAGAGAGAGAGAGAGAGAGAGAGAGAGAGAGAGAGAGAGAGAGAGAGAGAGAGAGAGAGAGAGAGAGACTGAAAGGATGAATGGATGAGAAAATGGTGTGTCAATATGTGAGAACGTACATTTGCACGCTATCAGCGCGCGGCCACACGGCGGCTCTCCAACCCGACCCAAATATGAATCCACTTCCAGCGCCCAACTTCTCCAGCGCCCAAACTTCTCTCCCAACCCAAGAAGTCCCCCCCCCCCCTTCGGAGTTGGCCAGCAGTTTCCCGAACGCCACGAGTTGCTTCCGAGTTGAGTGCGGTTTCGAGTCTCCCGAGAGAGCCCCAACGCCGCCCTTCTGCTCGGCCCGCTTGAGGGGCCTTCCTTGCCCCGGATCTTATGCTGTGGCTGTGGTTGTAGGTATAGGTGTGGTTGTTGCTAAGGTTGTTGGTGTGGTTGTGGTTGTAGGTGTGTTTGTGGCTATGGTTGTAGGTGTGGTTGTTTGTTGTGGTTGTAGGTGTGGTTGTGGTTGTGGCTAGGATTGCAAGTGTGGTTGTGGTTGTGGCTAGGGTTGTAAGTGTAGGTGTGGCTGTGGTTGGCGTAGATCCGTTCTAACTCTGGGTCTCTGATGTTGATGTGTGTGCGAGTCTGGCTCTGGCTCTGAATCTGTCACATGTTATACCCGTGTTCTGTGTAGGGTTGTGTCTGTTTCTGGTTTTGGCGCTGCCTTCCAAACGTCTGTGTCTGGCCCTTTTTCTCACACTTTCGTTTCTCTCTCTTTTTCCGGACATTTTTCCCAAACCGGCGATGCAGCTTCATTAAGCTTCCTGATTAAAACCAAACACAAGACGAAAGCGAAGTGTTTTCCCTTCTTTGTCTCGGCCAATGGAAATTCCCTCACGGTCTTCTTTGCTCCGGTCAGACAGTGATATCTGCCGCAGCTCGAGTTGAGATCAGGCCCAAGCAAGCGCGAAGGGAGAGATGGCGAAGTGGCGCTGCTCCTCATCGGGCGAGGCAGCCATTCGCCAAGGGTCGCCTTCTCCCCTTGCCTGCGAAGCGCGCTCTCTCTCTATTTATCTCTATCTCATTCTCTCTCTCTCATTTTTCTTTCTCCTCCCCTTCCTTCATCTCGCCCTCCCTTTCGTCCCCTTCTTCCCTTTATCTTACCTTCCCTTCCTTTACTCCTACTCCTACCTTCGCAAAATCTCAGCGCCCTCTAAAGCCCTCTTGGCCCTCCTTTTCTCATCGCACACACTCAAAATCCTTCCTTACCTCCTATACAAACACACACACACACACACGCGCGCGCGCACGCACGCACACATAAAAGCACGTAACGCGGCAAAGGATGCTTTTTGAACACTTAATAAATGAAAGGAAAAGTAGGAACAAAAACGGAGCTTTGGTCTCACACGGGAAAATTTCTGGCAGCAAACACCAGGGAAACAAAACGCGCTCTCTTTTGAAGATTATGAGGGCGGCTGCACACACACACACGCCTAGGACGAAATACACACAAACTAATTTACACATACATACGTGCATGGACGCTCACATTCACTCAACAACAAACAGACATGTTGACAAATAGATAGACAAGAGAGAGAAGCAGACTGACGCACATAAAAATACAAAGCTCTCCATAAGTATGGTTGCACAGTTATAAAAATACAGCAAGCCTAAGTACAAACGCAAATGTTAATAGATATACAAATGAAATTTTTACGTGCGCTCGCACGTTTGTGTGTTGTGAGAGTGAGAGAGGATAGAAGAAATAAGAGGAGAGGGAGGGAGGGAGGGAGGGAGGGGAGGGGGGGAGGAGGGAGGGAGGGGAGGGGGAGAAGAAGGGAGGGAAGGGGGGAAAGGAAGAGGGAGGGAGGGAGGGCTTGAAGGGAAAGGGCGGGAGTGAGTGAGTGAGCGAGTGAGTGAGAGAGAGGGAGAGAGAAACGGGCATCTGGGGTGAGATGTAGAAACCAAGACAGACAAGTGAAAAAGGTTTCCACGCCTGAAAACTCGGACGAGCCCCACCCTCCAAGCTAAGCAGAATACTCAAGTAATTCATTCATAAATCCTTTCCCCCTCAAGAAGACGTCCACCATCACTATCGCTCGATATTACGATCACCATCTCCATCGTCCAGAACACACAGTACTATGAGGGAGGCGGGGGGGGGGGGGTCCCAGACGCTCAAAATGGCAACACGACGTCCCCGACAGCGCGTCCCGGCAGCCACTTCCCACTTTATCCGGAACAGCTCTCTCCTTAACTTCTACTTGACCCGGAAACAAGAAACCCGCTACTTCTGAGCGCTCGATATCAAGAAGTTTCCCGCTCTCGAAACGGATACGGCCGGCGCGTCGGCGGGTGCAAGACGCGCTCTCCGACGCCGCATCGCGCCGCTCTCTCGGTCACTATGTCGGTCTGTTTTTGTCTGTGTCAATCGATCAGTTTCAATCAATCAATCAATCAATCTCTCTCTCTCTCTCTCTCTCTAACACACACACACACACAGACAATACAATCATGACATGTGTGCAATAGTTCCACTTCATAAGCGACAGCGCCGTGTCCTGCGTCCTTCGGCGACGCGACCCGAGCAGCGCCCGGCGGCCTCACCGACCAAGAGGCCCGGCGTCGAGCCCTGACCCGAGAGGCCGTTGAGCGAGAAAATCCCACGTAATCAAAACTTATCGCTCTCCAACCCTAAGCCAACACAATCTCAAAATCTCAGCATCAGCCCCCTGATCTGGCCCTTTTTCACTCTCCTCGGGGATCGCGCGTCCCCCGAACACCTATAGAAACGACCCGAGTAGACACGTTTCTTTACGGAACGAATTACAGGCCCCGCGTCGTGCCCGGGAAGGAGGGCGGCGCATCCGCCCAATCCGGCGGATTTCCTCCGACTGCGATCCGATTTTCCTGAAAGTCTGCGCCCTCATACACTCCCCATGCGATCGCTTAGACTCCTCCCCTTAACATCGTTTAGGCTCCCCTCTTAAATTGCACACGGGACCTGTCCACGGACTCGGGCCAGGTCACGACCAGATGCCCCGCCGGCGCCATAACTGGAGCGCCCTCGCATAACGGCGCAGGGACCCTTCCTCCCATTACAAATTCTTGCGCCGTCTTCGCTACGTGTTCTTCGCGCCGTCTTGTGACACATGTGGAATCGGCATCGAACATTCCGTACACGGCAGAGGCAATCTAAAGTTTGGCCGAAGAGGAAAAAAACTTAATTTGAATACATAGGGAGTCCTGAACGTATCTACAAGCCAGGCGAAAAGTGTGATAAAATGTGGAAAGACAAGAAAGAAAGAGAAGTGGAAAGAATAAGCTCTCGAACTTTTTTCTCTCCAACGAAGCCGGGTAATTGATGTCGCAAGTGAATGAGGAGTGACGCACTTCAGCGAGAATTAAACACCTTCTTAATAAAGTCAACAGCAACACCAGTTCGCCAATTACGTCCATAAAAAGGCTCTAGGTGATGGTTGTAAAAACTTCCCGATAACTACAACGATGTCTAGAAGATAACTCTTCTCCCTCTACTCTTACACGCATCCTTAGACCGCGCGCCAATCGCCACAAACGCCGCAATTGCCTCCTAATCGCAAGTTTGGACATGCCTGATGCCACCACAATGCCAGCGCACCGAGCAACCCCATCCACTCAACCACGAGGCTTCTTCCCGGAACACGTCGTCCCACTCGCCGCCACTCCTGTCGCATCTTCGCTCAAAGAAATCACTCCAGAGGGGAAAAAATCATTAACACCACCACTCAAACACCCCCTCCCCGCCATTCCTTATTCCCCACCGTTCGCCTGCCCCCCCACTCCCCCTCCCGACCAGCCAGGTAGAGCAACCCACAACCACGGAGCCCTTGTAGGACCTGTTACAAAATCAATACAGCGCCTCCCGCCCCTCCCCTTCCATCCCCCATTCTCCTTCCCTTCTTCCTCTTCCTTCCCCATCCCTTCTTCCTTCCTTTACCCCATCCTCATCCAATCTCCCCTCTCCACTTCCCTCCCCCTCTCCTTCCCTCTTATCCCACACCTTCCCCCTATCGCCCACCCTCTCCTCTCCCTTCCCCTATCCCCGCCCTCTCCCCTCCCCTCCCCCTCCCCTCCCGAGAATCCTGTCATTTGTTCACCTGTGAAATCCCGTCTCGAGCGTCACCTCGGCAGTCGCACGCGCGCTCACCTGCCTCGCTCCCGCCCCGAACCCGCTCGCCTCGCAACTACGCATCCAAACCGCTGGGTAATGTCACCTACACGAACTTCTAAAGCTGCTACACGAACTTCAATACTGCTAGTCCCGCTGCTAAAAAAAACTAATACTGTGTGTTATTATCCATATTGTCACTAATCATCACTCTCATGCTTATGGTTTTCATCTAATCTACCATTCTCACAGACATTCTCTCCGTCATCACCATCACATACACCATTCTCACTACCACCACCATACCTACCGCCGCCGCCATCAACCCGATCGCCATCATCATAAGCGTCATTTCGGCCCCAAATCCCGAGGGTTCGCCTGGTGTGACCTCGCATGTAAATTTCGACGTAGAAGTAGGTCGCGCGACGCATATTCGGTGATCTACACTTCCTCGTCGATGCTCCTTCCTGCCCCGTGATTCCTCCGTTCGTTTCGTTTCCATCGTGTTCACTGTGTTCGGAGGGGGACACTTCCGGGCTATATCCAGCGTTCAGATACATTCAGTCACTCATTATCTTGCACTCCTTCCCTCTGTCCCCCTCTCTCCCTCCTCTTCTCTCTCCGTCCTCCTCCATCTCTCTTCCTTCCATCCCTTCCTCCCCCTCTCCTTTCTTCTCGCCTCTCTCTCTCTCTCCTCTCTCTCTCCTCTCTCTCTCTCTCTCTCTCTCTCTCCTCTCTCTCTCTCATCTCTCTCTCTCTCCTCTTCTCTCTCTCTCACACACACACACACACACACACACACACACACACACACACACACACACACCACACACACACAACACACACATATAATATATATATATATATATATAATATATATATATAATATATATATATAATTTTCATTAGGAAGCGAGAGAAAGTTCACAGGCTTTTACAAACAAATCTTTGATAAAGCCAACAATACAGTTCGTCAATTAGGTTCCTTAAAGGACCTAAATGGCGATTATAAAAATACTCGAAAACTACAAATTCACAGCGATGTCTAGAAGATCAAAACACGCCCACAAGATTTTTTGACCCAACTTTACTCACAACTCAGCGATACTAACGATGCCGCCGTCTTCAAAACACGCCATAAGAGCGACATTCCCACTCCGCCGCAGTGGATAATCGTCCTTGAGAATTCCCAGGCTACATAAACTCCCAATCGCTCAACGCAACAGCGTGCTTTTCCGGCCAGTTGCAAGAGCCGCGACCGATGCAAAATCTTTTATTGCAAACGCCCATCCTGGGAGAGTTGTCACAGTCCCTGCCATTAGCGATCTGACCGCTTTAATCAACGAATTGACACTTACGAAATTATCGTTGTCCGGGAGTGAATGGCCACTTAAACAGTAGTCAGTTAATACTAAATTCAATCCGGTTTCAATTGCCTCCACGTTCAATTTACTCCGATCCCTTTGTGACAGAAACCGCTCTCGTGTGTGTGTGTGTGTGTGTGTGTGGTGTGTGTGTGTGTGTGTGTGTGTGTGTGTGTGTGTGTGTGTGTGTGTGTGTGTGTGTGTGTGGTGTGTGTGTGTGTGTGTGTGTGTGTGTGTGTGTGTGTGTGTGTGTGTGTGTGTGTGTGTGTGTGTGTGTGTGTGTGTGGTGTGTGTGTGTGTGAGAGAGAGAGAGAGAGAGAGAGAGAGAGAGAGAGAGAGAGAGAGAGAGAGAGAGAGAGAGAGAAGAGAGAGATTAAAGAGAGAGATAAGAGAGAGAGAGAGAGAGAGATAAAGAGAAGAGAAGAGAGAGAGGATAAAGAGAGAGAGAAGAGATAGAAGAAGATAGAAGAGGTAGACAGATATATAGATAGATAGAGAGAAAGAGAAAGAGATGCTTTGCACACTCAGCAGCGAAATGGACGGCCCCTCCGTGTCTACCGAGGCGCCCCGTTCGCGATGACGACGGCGATGATGACGGTGATTGTGGTGATAGCGAATACACTGAAGGAAGAAGGAGTTGGGAGAAGAGGAGGGGGAAGAGGAGAGAGGAGGGGGGAGAGGAGAGAGGAGGGGCGGAGAGGAGAGAGGAAGGGGGAAGAGGAGAAGCGGAGGGGGGAGAGAGAGAAGAGGGGAAAGAGGAAGAAGAGGGGGAAGAGGGGGAAGAGGAAGAGGAGAGGAGAGAGAGAGAGAGAGGAGAGAAGAGAGAGAGAGAATGAGAGAGAGGAGAGAGAAGAGAGAGAGAGAGAGAGAGAGAGAGAGAGAGAGAGAGAAGAGAGAGAGAGAGAGAGAGAGAGGGAGAGGGAAGGGAGAAGGGAGAGGGAGAGGGAGAGGGAGAGGAGAGAGAGAGAGAGAAGAGAGAGAGAGAAGAGAGAGAGAGAAGAGAGAAAGAGAGAGAGAGAGAGAGAGAGGGAGAGGGAGAGGGAGAGGAGAGAGGAGAGGGAGAGGGAGAGAGAGAGAGAGAGAGAGAGAGAGAGAGAGAGAAGAGAAGAGAGAGAAGAGAGAGAGAGAGAGAGAGAGAAGAAAAGATAGAGAGACATATATACATATATATAAGAGAGAGATAGGCATACAGATAGACGCATAGGGAGAGCGAGCGCGAGAGAGATATATTACTCCTTGCAACCAGGAATAGGAGCCAATGAAAACGAGGGACCCGCGTCACCACTCATTTACATAGCGTGCCATATTATTTATACCATCGAAAATACTCAAGTAGAAAAAGCTTTGCCTGTTCTTTTTTCTTTCTGTCTTTCTGTCTGTCCTAATACTATGTTACTTTAAAAAAAACACTGTCCACACTCTTAACTACTTGCACGGGCCTCTGGACCTCGCAAAAAAAAAAGAAAAAAAGAAAAAGAAAGAAAGAAAGAAAAAAATCCATCCCGCCCTTTTGGAATAAACAAACGCGTCCAGCGCCGCAGAAAACTAGACTCTTCCTCACTTTCTGTCGCTTTTTCCCCAAAGGCTCAGTTTCCATGCATACCTCGTCCTCTAATGGAACACGCTGACGCAACTCCGCCCACGTCGCTAAACCTGCGAGCGGCCTCCCAAACCCTCGCACACCCCTTGCAAAAGTAGCGTACAAATACAGTTCGTTTGTTCGTTCGTGTTTTTGTTCCCTTTCTACCGTGCTCGTGTCTATATATAGTATGCTTGTCTGTCTGTCTGCCCGTACATTCCCGTTTGGTAATCATTCTTTGCTCTATTCGTACGTAGCTGTTCTGCCTCATTAGGTTCGTGATTCAAACAGCGCTACCACCCAGGCCAAGCACTCGTCCATCAGCAGATCCCCATCCTTCTGCTTGCAAGCGCCTCCCGCCCAAAACCAAAATCAATTCGCCTTTTTCTTTCGCTCCCCCGATTCCTCCTTCCCATTCCATCTCCTTCCCGTCTCCTTCCTCCACGACGCTCCCTATTTCAAGCCGGGCTCTGAATGTCGCGCCGGCCGCCATCAAAGCGTCTTCGAAGGTACATGCTCTTTAAGGCAACGTCTCCGGGACTGAGGGCGAGGAAGAGGTAGGGAGAAAGGAGGAGTGAGAAGCAGAGGGAAAGGGACAAAGGTGTGAGAACTAGAGGGAAAGAGAGAAGGAGAGAGTGAGAACCAGATGAGATGGGAAAGGGAGAAAGAAGGAGTAAGAGCCAGAGAGAGTGAGAACCAGATGAGATGGGAAAGGGAGAAAGAAGGAGTAAGAGCCAGAGGGGAAGGGAAAGGGAGAAAGAAGGAGTGACAACCAGAGGGGAAGGGAAAGGGAGAAAGGAGTGAGAACCAATCATCGTGGCAGCGAAAGCGGACGAGATGCACGGACAGGGATGAGGGCGAAGGGAGGAGAAATGAGCGGGTAAGAGGACCTCGACGGAGTGCGTCGCGACAGCACTCGCTTTCTTTTCTGTTCACAATTTGGTACGAGTGAAAATGCTCCCTGCGCAGCTCCCCCTTCCCCCGAACCCCTGGTGACGCTAGCCAACGACCGCACGAGGCAAGCGGCGGTCGCACGAACAGCGCATCGTAAATAAATAGTAATATAAATAAATAAATATTAAATAAATAAATAAATAGTTAATAAATAGTAAATAAATAGTCGCATGAGGAGGCATCGGTCCGACGCGTCGGACCGATGCCTCCTCATCCGACCCTCACGTGACGGAGGCGATTCTGTCGACACGGAGAGTTGCCTGATTATCGCCGAATATCGGACGCGTCTTCATCTAATCCGGACCCAATCTGCAGCCGAGGACGCGCGCGCGCTGATCTCGGCAGGTGTGGGGAGGAGGAGGCTGCAAACTACACAGAAGTGGAGGATGAAGTGGAGGCGCGAGGTGGTTTGCGGTGGTTGTGGCTACACTGCTGGCAACGCTGCACGCATGTACAATCAATACTGGGCGTGCACAATCAACCTGCAAATTGTCCGTCTGCAACAACCTTCTCCACACAACCCTTCTCCCGCCTTCCCTGCGCTCCTCCGCGTCACCCTCGACGAAGGATAAGCCTGGGCGGAAGCATCTGGGCGGCGCAGGGGGCGGGGGCGGGGCGGCGAGGGAGGGGTGCAGGGGTGGGCGCGAGGGGAAGGGAGACCGGAGGGGGCAGGGAGGTTTTGAGTGCGTCTGCATGTGTCGGTGCGTGTTATTTTTGTGTCAGCGAGTATGTCTGTGCGTGTGAAAGTAGATATGCTTATCTATGTGCGTGCATGCGTGCGTGCGTGTCCTCGGCTTTGCTTGTGTGCATGTGCGTGTCGTCCCCAGCACAACCAATGGCCGGATCGCCCCCTCGGCACACACTCCTTCATCGAGACACACCTCTAATCGCCCGCAGGTACCCCCCCCCCCTCCTCCCATTAACCTCACTCACCAGAACCTTTTCCGTCCCTTCACCCTCCCCCCTCCTCCCCTTCCCGTGACCCTCGCTCGACGCATCCTCCTCCCCTCCATCATCCCCGCGCCCCTTCCCCGCCCCCTCGAGCCCCACTTGGCAAGCAGGTGCCCCCGATGCCTGGGCGTAGATAAGTCCTATAAATAGCGCCGCTGGAGCCCGTGACACGCCCACCCTCAGCCTCCCGCCGCGGCCAGCGCATTCCTCCTTCGCTCATGTCACGGACCCGCCTTTTTTTGCTAGGCGCTGTGACGCACTTCGCCCGCCCGCCCACCCGCACGCCCGCTCCAAGATGAGGCGCCCATTCACGCCCATTCATCCCGCGAGGAGGACGAGTCGGGCGGGGAACTAAGATGCGTCTGGCGGAGGTGGGCGTGGAAGCTGGAGGCTGCGGAAGGTGAAGGTGGAAGCCGGGAACGAGCAGGAGAAGAAATCGAAGAGCAAAAGGGAAAGGCGGAAGATAAAAAGGGACACGGAAGAAAGAGGAACTGGCGAGTCGGGTAAAAAAAGGGGAAAATGCGTATAAACAGAAAATGGGATTCTGCAGAAGAGTGCGAAAGGAAGAAAACACAAGGAGAATGGGAAGGGAAGGGGAATAAGCAGGTCTGGAGGAAAGATGAGGAGGAAGGAGAGGGAGGGGAGAGAGGGAGAGAGAGGGAGGGGAAAGGGAGAGG
The DNA here is from genome assembly GCF_003789085.1 of Penaeus vannamei. Taxonomy (NCBI): domain Eukaryota; kingdom Metazoa; phylum Arthropoda; class Malacostraca; order Decapoda; family Penaeidae; genus Penaeus; species Penaeus vannamei. The sequence continues at coordinate 803,130 of NW_020870325.1, forward strand.
GAGAAGAAGAAAGGAGAATGAGGAAAGGATAGGGAAAGGAGGAAGGGATAGGGAGAGGAAGAAAGGAAAGGGAGAGGAGGAAGAGACAAGGAGAGGAGGAAGGGAGAAGGTGAGGACGAAGGGAAAATGAGAACAGGAAGGGAGGAGCAAGCATGGAGGGGGAAACGGCGGCAGGGAGGGAGGGAGGGGGAGGTCGCGGGAGGGGGGCCAAGCAAGGTTCACGACCCATTAACTACGTAATCTGCCACATAACTACCCGAGGCCGACCAGTCTGATCATACCTCGTTATCGGGAGGCGCACTCTCCTCTTATTCGCCTTTCTCCGTCTTTCTTCTCTCTCTCTCTTCCCCCTCTTCTTTGCATTTTACTCTGTTCGTTGGCAGACATGCAGGAGGTAAGCAGGAAGGGAAGAATGGAAGGAAGGTAGGGAGGAAGGAAGGGTGGCAGGGAGGGAGGGAGGGAGGGAGGGAGGGAGGGAGGGAGGGAGGGAGGGAGGGAGGGAGGAAGGAAGGAAGAAGGAAGGAAAGGAAGGAAGGAAGGAAGGAAGGAAGGAAGGAAGGAAGGGAGGCAGGGAAGAAGGGAGGAAGCAAGGAAAGAAGGAAAGCAGGGAGGGATGGAGGGGGGGGGCAAGCAAAGGGAGGAGGGAGACAGGCAAGCAGGCAGGGAGGCAGTGACGGAGGCCAACCCCCCCTTCCCCTCCTCCCTCTCCTGGCCTATCTCCCTCCCTCTCCCTTCCCGACCGCGCTCCCCTTCAGAGATACAAAAACTTTTAATAACAAGATAACTGTCAGTGCGCGAACTCTGTGACAAGGAGGGGGGAGAGGAGGAGGGGGAGGGGGAGAAGGGAGAAGAAGAGGGAGAGAAGAGAGGGACAGAAAATGGAACGGCTAAAAAGAAAATAAAAGAATAAAACAAATAAAACTGTGAGGAAAGATTGGAACATGGAGAGGAGAATATATTAAGAGGGAAAAATGCTTTGGAGGGAAAGGGAAGAAAAACTAGAAGTGCCAGAAGGAAAACCAGATAGCGGTGACGAAAGGCGAGCGGGGACGAAGGAGAAAGCGAATTGGCAAGGACATACTTCAGAAATAAAAACAAATAAATAATTATACGTGTGTGTGCGTGCACATATCTACACACATAAACATATGCATCCACACTGAATTAAAAGGAAAATCCCCGACGAGAGGAGAGGCACGCACGAGACCGCCACAAGAGGGCAAGGCTTGAGCGTCGACCTACAAAGGACTGTGTCGAAGCTAACCCATCTGCGGCAATTGCAGATCAATGAGCATCGAGAGCAATTAGTTTTATTCCGTTTTCTTTTATCTTTCCTTTTTCTGGAAATCGCCCTTGGTCTTGGAGACACGGGAGGCTATACAAAAATGTCCATAAAATGTGGGGACTCCTCAACTAAGTAAACCATTTTGGATACGGATCTAGAGGAACAAGAGAGGAGAATTATAACGTAGATGATGACAAGAATAAAAGCAATAATGACACTGATGATAACATTCATAATAAAACTTGACGCCGTAATAAATAACAAACACCAATTGAAAACAATCAAAAGAACAACAGAACAATTAAAAAAGGACAAAAACTATTTTATGACAGAATAACAAGGCTCCGGAAGACGGAGTTTATAAGATGCTACTTCTGTCTTCTAAAAATAGACTCTCATAATAAGGATAGCATTTCCGCTCCCGGATGTTGGTCGCCGAGCCCGAGCCCGAGCCCGAGCCCGAGCGGGGGCGCCGTCGGCCTCGAACGCGGGCATCTTATCGCCACCTGAGCAGCCGCGGAGGCAGATGTGCGGCAGATAGCACGTAATCGCCTGGCTGATGCTATCGACCTCGACCCGCTACAACGTCGGCTTCCAAAAATGACATTATCTATGGCCCGCACCTGCCACTCGACCCAGCTGATCCTCCCCTGAGAGCGAGAGCGACGTAAGAGCCATTTGGTTCGCCAAGATCCACGCAGCATCGCGTTTGAGGCGGCGCTCCGCCCCACCGCCGCTCGACAGGGATGTTCACTCCCCAAACATACTGCGTCGACTGGTGATATATTTAGCTTTATCTCCGCTAATAAATTACGTTCGCTGCCAATTTATGCAACGTTTTAATCCCCTGGAGTTAGATGAAATAATCGCATCGACCTGCCCGCGCACTCCCCGTCAGACTACATCAAGCGGGGATGCCGTAATTCTTTGTGCCATCGAGCGGGCGCAAAACCACGTTAATCGCCTTCTAGAACATTCGGCCTCAATCACGCCCTCTGGCAGCCCGTCTCATCGCCCTGAACATCGCTCCGTTCTCAATCGTTCTTCAAGAGCGCGCGTCCCCGCACTCCACGGCCGTGAGACCCGGGGACAGGCTGGCGAGGCATGTATAGCAAGGCCTTAACGTATGAAAGCTTTTTGGGAGAAGGGAAAAACGCAGGGGGAGGCGCAGAACGAGAGGGGGGCGGGTACAAGGGTGAGAACAAGGGTGAGGCTGTGCAACGCCAGCGGGGAAGGGTGGAGCAGAGTAGAAGGTGGGGAGGTGGGGAGGGAGGGGACACTCGGGTGTGAGGGAAGGCTCAGCGGCTGAGTCAGCGAGGGGAAACTTCCACTGGGGCCTCTCTCCTCCCCTCCCCTTGTTCCACCCTGCAGACGAGGACAAGAGACGCAAAATGGGAAACAGACACGCAGGGATAGGGAAAAAGGAGGGAGGGAGGGAGGAAAGGAGAGGAAGAGAGAGAAAAAGCGAAAAAGAATGGAAAGTGCATATTATCGGAGCAAAAGGATCAAAGGGATAAAGGACTATAAAAATTACCAGAAATAAAATGCAACAAAATGAATAAGGACCAACCCATTCCCGGAGAGGCCACGGGAGGAAAGAGGACAAGAGACCTACAAGGACACAGATCACGTACAGAATGAAGGACCAGCACGGACACAAAATGCAGCCGGGAGATCTCGAGGAATTAAAGCCGGCCGGAGCGAGGGCGTTGCTTGGGGCGCTGCTTATCTTATCTCTCCTCGGTCGGAAGGACAAGAACAGGAAAGATTTGGAGGGAAATGAAATAATGTGGGCGAGTTTGTGCGAGATGGAGACACGCGAAGAGGAGACAGGCAGGCGGGACAAAAAAAAAATAAAAGAAAAAAAGTGGAAGAGGGAAGTATGATACGGGAATGGAAGAGAGAGGAAAGAAACAGAGGAGAGAAAGAGGGGAGGCAGTCAAAGGGATAGAAGTAGCTTTTCGTGACTCGGGTTTACAACTCGACATGCAATGATTCCTCGTCTGCGACTCTCCTTCGAGACCTTCGCAACTGCCGTGATTCTACTTCCCTTCCGTGTCCCGGACGTACACGCAAAAGCGTATCAAGATTATGTTCGTTCTCGCCCAGTCACTCACTCCCCGTCTCCCTTCGTCTGCGTATCTATTACTTCGTTTATCTTTCAGGCCCTTTCGCTTTCTCATGCACTCATTAATCTACTAGAACACCAACACATTCAGAGCATTCAACCCCACGGGAATCACTCTCCAGGGTTGAACGAGTCCCAGAATGAGTCGATTAGCAAGAACAATGATCGTCATACACCAAAAAACGCAAAAAGCCAAGTCAGCCCTCAAAGACAGCACCGACTCGTTATTCAAGAAAGTTCAATACAATTGTATCGTCAGAAAGTGGCACGAACATCATTTCTGTTTTCTAACGGATCTTTATATCATAAAATCACAATACATAAAAATACCAAGTCAATACACAAAAGAGTCAATACCATTCATATTAGCCTCTCACTCATCTTATAACCCTGTCTTCGTGGCGCGGTATTCATATTAAATCATCGACTTTAACCAAACCTAAAATAAACAAAATCAAAGACTCTTTCGGAATGTGGAATATATCTGAGTGCTTTTTGGGAGAGACGATAAAGGAGAGGATGGAGAACTGAGGGAAGGATGAAGACGAGAGGGAAGGGGAGAGGGAAGAGGATGGAAATGAGGGGAGAAGAGAACGGAAAGGAGAGGAGAGGAGAAAGGAGAGGAAAGAGAAGGGAAAGGAGAGAAGCAAGGGGGGAAAGAGAGGGGAAAGGTGAGGAGAGAGAGAGAGAGAGAAGAGATGAGACGCTAGATGAGAGGAGAGGTAAAGGACAGAGGAGAGGATGATGAACAGAGATGAGGATATAGGTGAGACAAGAGGAGAATCAAGGGAAGAGATAAATGGGAAGATAAAGGGACGAGAATAAATGACCCCCCCCCCC
>NW_020870325.1:814882-827382 GCF_003789085.1 Penaeus vannamei
GAAGGCACGTAAAAACTAAACCAAGTGGTCGGGTCTGGTAGCACAACACCCGGCAGTCTTGTGATGGGCCCGAACAACAGCTGACCAGCCGTCGGGCACAGCAATACGGCTTCGAGTAGATAAAAGAGGGAAATGAGGGAGAGGAGGGAGAGGGAGAGGAGGGTGATGAGGGAGAGGAATGTGTCGAAAGAGAGAGTGACATGGGAGAAGAGGGAGACGAGGGAAATGAGGGAGAGAGAGAGAGGAGGGTGACGAGGGGGAGGAAGGTGTCGAGGGAGAGGGTGACAAGGGAGAAGAGGGAAATGAGGGAGAGGGAGAGAAGGATGACAAATGAGAGGAGGGAGGAGGAGAGGAGGATGACGAAGGAGAGGAAGGAGGGGGAGAAGCAGGATAAGGGGGAAGGGAGAAGCGGTAAGGGAAAGGGATGAGGAAAGAGGAGGAAGGATAATTGGATGTCATCACCTTTAGGATATGATGAATAATAGCGTCAGAATCCCCCCCCCCCGGCTTAATGGAGGGCAGAAACGCCCACGGAATGTGGTAAAATGGGGAACCGCCTTTCTCCTCAGGTCCTGAGCTTGAGCGTAGGGGGGGGCGGGGGGTAGAAAGGAGAGAAGATGAGGGGGGGGAGAGAGGGAAGAAGGGAGAGAGGGAGAGAGAGAGAGAGAGAGAGAAACAAAAGCCAGTCCGCACCGCGTGTTTGTTTTGGGCCAAATGAACATCGGGGAAACTTCATCAATCCCAACGAAAGACAAACAGAGTCGCGCTTGAGAACGCCAGCGTCGGAAGCCCCCCCCCCCCCCTCCGACTCCTTTCCTCGACGGCGACGCATCGTGCGAGCGGCAGTCGGTGCGCGTCGGCCCGTAAGGAGCCTCAGGTTGACGCACGGCGAGGAGGGCGACGAGGCTCAAGGAAACGTCGGCCTTCTTCGAAGGTCGTTTAATGCACGACTTGTCTACCACGACTACACAAACGTTACGTTTAATGCCGACGGAAAAAGTACTGCTACAAGAATTTACACGTTACTCAAAGCCACGAAATTAAGAAAACCAAGACGACGACCATACGAACCAAACAACGACCACGTGAAAACCACAGCGACTCTCTTAGCCGGGACGAAGGAACGACTGGCAAGTGTTTCCGATGTCTCGCCGTCGCTCTCCCGGCATCGACGACTTCTGCGAAAGGTCTCACGACGGAAGTACGTCGTTCTTCTTAACATTTCTATAATTAAATCCACATTCCGGAAGTCCCTAAGCGGCGGAGGGAGGCGGGACAGCAGTTCCGGGATCACCCGGAGGATCCCACGCGGTGGAGGCGGCCGCCAGGTGTCGTCGCTTCGGACTTGCGAGACAGGACGCGAAAGCCGGCGCGTCGAGGGGAGGCGGAGGCGGGAGAGGGGCGCGGGCGGGAGGACGAGCGGGCGGGCGAGGGGAGCGGACGGGAAGGGCCAGGGGAGCGGGTGGGTGCCAAGGGAAGCGGCACTTCGGCGGCGAGCTCGGGAAAGGGAGGAGGCGGGCGAGCGTCAGCAGCACCTCCTGACACTTTCCGGACGACGTGACCCTGACCGAAACGTTTACATGGGAAGGGGGGGGGGGGGCGGGGTCGATACGGGCGACACCGGGTGCCAGGAGGCACTCGGAATGGAGCGGGCACTCGGCGCAAGATAGCGTCGCGGGAGAGAGGAGTTTCTGAGGAGTTGTTTTGCTTGCAGGACGCCGCCTCGCATCCCAAAATAGTCCGCCTTCCTACGACGGCGGTCGTCTCGGAGCGACTCCACGACTGGCGCTGCGAGGGCGGTCGTCATGGCGACAACCCGGATTACGAGGCTCCTTCGACGGCGAGGCTTCACATCACAAAGTGGCCGCTGTTTATCTGCGTGTTATCTGCCTCGCCGCCAAACAAAACACGAGCAAGTGCGAGGAAGACGAAACAAGGGAGGAGATGAGAGAGAAGACAGGGAGAGGGAGAGAATGGTAAGAAGGGATAGATAACAGAGGAGAGAGAGAAACAGAAAGAGTAATGGGAAACGGAAGGGTGAGAAAACAATAACAAATGCATATAAACAATGCATAACATTCGACAAAGCCGCCATAACCTCCAAACTACGACTAACACAAATACAATAATAATTCCAAACAATATAAAAAAAAAACAATAAGGCGTGTGACTACAAACATTACAAAGCTGACAAACGGATCATCCAGTTATTGTCTATCAAGGCAGAGCTGTATAAATAAACCTCTCATTGTGACCGCAACCATAAATCTCATTCTAACAATATCACCTTTCTTATCCATTGATTTTTATTTGTCCGATTATCAAGTTATCATCATCTCACCGCCATACTAATTTCCAATGCGTACCAGCAACACCGCTCCTCTGCATATGTACATATTACAAATACAAACACGCCTCCCCTACCACCTCCTCGCCTCCCTCCCGCCCACCCGAAGAGCACCTGGCCTTGGCGAAGTGCATTTAAAAATATCTCGGGCTCGTATTATCACCTGAAGAGAAGAAAACAGCAGACAGGCCGGAGTGGGCGACTCGCTTGCCATCCGCTTTATTCAGCGCCTGTCAACCACTTCAACCCCTGCCTGCTATCCGCTTCACTCACTCACTGCCATCCACTTGTTATTGCTCGTCGCAACATCCGTTACGTCATCCAGCGAAACCATTCAAGCAATGCAGACATCTTATCATGGAACATCCGCCACACATCCACAACAGACAGTTTCCCATCATCACACACCCCCACCCATCATCACCCCCCACCCCCCCCCACTCATGAGCTGGATTCACGTCCCAGAAATCTCATATCATTTACCTGTTTTTCCCCTAAACATTTCCCCTCGGAGACGCTTCACCTGGCGAGAGCATCTGTGATATTGGTCCTGCGTCCCCCTTCACCTGCGGGTAGACGGCGGGCGTGGACATACGAAGGAGGACCTTAATGAAGCTGGAGGACCTCCCTTAGGCTGAAGGATGCCTTGATCATGGCTGGAGGATGAGGTTGCCTAAAGCCAGATGTCCAGAGAGAGGTCGCCCTCCAGCGGCAGGACGGCCAAGTGCACACAAGATCGCGACGGAAAAAACAAAGGGTTTAAACACACACACACGATTTATTTATGCAACAGATCAATACTTTGCAATCGGGTTCTTGTCTGTCCACTTCTTCGGGGACAGGATATTACAAGATCAGTTTTCTTCTTTATTTTTTTCCTCTTTCCCCGAAGAGTCCTTCACTTGCATAGTCCTGGCGAGTCCTGTGCCCGAGGAATGGCACAGACCGAGGCAGTCTTGCAAGTCTTTAAGTGCAAGCGACCTCTACCATGCATAGGCCTACTCTGAAGAAGAAAAACGTTCGGCAAACGTTCGTCGCCGCCGTCGGATGATTCAGCGTTCGGGCGAGCGTCATGGAAATTTCCGTTCGGCGGGATTTGCAGGGCGAGCGCGCCCCTCCCCCGCCGCACACACGCACTCTCAGTTATCAACATTGAAAAGGGCCACTAAATCTGTGGCCGCGTGGGCCGACGGCGGCCCTGGCCCTCCGATAGCGGGCCAGGGCCAAGGGGCGTGAAGCCTTGAGGGCACCTGTGGAGATGGCAGAGATATCTCACGGCACTCGGGACAAGGGACGCGAGGGGACGGGGGGCCGGCGCTGACTCCTCCCGAGTGTTCCCTCTACACGTGTGGCAGACACCACGCGCCGATCCCACACACCCGCGCCGCGCTGCCACACGCCTCCACACGCCTAATTTATCGCCTCCTTCTATGCTTTTCCTCGCCACGGACGCGGCCACTTCCGATCACGAACACGTGTGTGTCACCTTCCTCTTGGCGCCAACACAACTTCCCCTTTCAAGTCGCCGAATTTAAGTTCAGTCCTGTGGCCACCGCCTTCGAGTTACCAGCTAGTGATTTAAAGGGAGATGCGCCCCGGCTCACTCTTGCGTCATTGTCACACACCAAAGGCGACGGTTCAGATAAGCCTGACGTATGAGCTTCGCTTAATCAAGGCTGAAATATCCTCGACAAAACATATGTTTACAGGTGATCAGTCAAGACTGACGCCCACGCCCATAGCACAGCGATATTTTCGAGACAAAACCTCCAAAGACTGCATGCCTAATTACCCTTTTCACATGGACCTACGCTAGTCTACAAGCCATCGCCGACACGAACCGATCGCGCCTGCAAAAGCTCTTCGTCCGCGCCTTCCACAGGAGAGGACACCCAGAGTCGGTCGACCAAGACAGGTGAAGTGTGCGAGCGGCGGGGACCGGGGGGGGGGGGGCGTAAATATTTACTCTCTACCCGACAGCTGTAACATATTTGATAAAAAACAAGGGCACTTCCTGTGTGTGTTCCCGATGCAGTATCTCGTGCGAAACCCTGGCGCTGAGCGACATGAGAAGAGAGCGAGGGCCGCGGGAAGGCACGGGTGCCAACCCGCGGTAAGTGATGAGGACGACAAACAGCGAAACAAGCAAGCAAAGGGCACAGCCACTGATCGCAGTTGGAAACCGCGGATTGTGCCAGCGCAGCTTAGTGAGCCGCCGCCATTCCACACCTCGTAACCACGAACCGGCGGCGCCGCGGAATGCATCGGCTCGCCCGGGACAGCCGCATGCATGCGCCCGCAAGCACTTCGTCCGGGGACTCGGCCAATAACGGCCGCAGCCGACGGTCGTCCAGACCATTTCCCCGCCGGCGAAACGGCCTCTCGCGCTGACGACGCACGATGTGTCAGCACGCTGCGGCTGATATTTGTGCATCCCGAACGCTCGACATGATATCACATCGATATTTTGCCGGATGCTGAGTATCGTATGTCCATGTGCACTGTTTAATTTCGGAACAGGAAATCAAATTCCTTTTATTTCCGGTCAATGTGGTTGCACCCGTTCCCCTCCCCCTCTACCCACCCCTCTCCCCGCAGAATCACCATTTATGGGGCGTTTCTACACAATGCCGTTTAAAGCAGAAACATTCCCAAATCTTGCGAGGTTATATAACCCTTTACCAGCCACACCACAACGAATCGGAACTCTATAATTACGATCCAATGTAAATGACACATCAAAAACAAAAGAGAAAAAATGGGAAGAAAACCAGCACAGAAAAAAAACAAAAGGTGATAAATCATCACCTGTTCGTCTAAATAAGGGCTTGATTGCCGCCCAGGGCGCCTCCCCCCTCCCCCCTCCTCCTCCGGGCCATTTCTGGGGAATTCCCCGAAAGAAATTCAAAGTAAGTGTTCCTCTTTTGTGATTGAAGTAGTATAATTACTTGCAATTCTCGCGTGTGTGTGAGCTTCTCTGCGTGTGCACTTTTCTGTGTGTACTTCTTTGTGTGTGCACTTTTCTGTGTGTGCTTCTTTGCGTGTGCACTTTTGTTGTATTTTCTTTGCGTGTGCACTTTTCTGTGTGTGCTTCTTTGCGTGTGTACTTTACTGTGTGTTTCTTTGCGTGTGTACTTTTCTGTGTGTGTTTCTTTGCGTGTGTACTTTTCTGTGTGTGTTTCTTTGCGTGTGTACTTTTCTGTGTGTGTTTCTTTGTCTTTTTTTCTGTGTGCTTCTCAGTGTCTGTGTTTTATGTGTGTGTTTGTTTCTATGTGTATGTGTTTTTCTGTGTGTGTTTCTAAGTGTGTGCGTGTGGATCTGTGTGTTTCTATCTATATGTTTGTACCTGTGTATGTGTATGTGTGCGTACCTGTGCGCGTGCCTGTGTGCGTACTTGTATGCATCTACGTGCGTATCAGCTTGTGTATTTGCATGTTTATAATGTGTGCATCTATGTGTGCATTTTTGTGTATCTGTATGTGTCTCTTGTGTGTGTATAAGCGTGCATGTCTCTGTGTGTTTCTTTGTAAACATCTGAGTGCGTTTTAGTATGTTCAAGTTTGTGTGTGAAAGTGTGAGTGTGCGTATATGTGTGTTCTTGTGTACGTATCTGTATGTGTTCGTGCGTAAGTGCGTTTCGCCCGAGTGCATGCGAGCTTTAACCTCTTCTTAAAAAAAACACGAGTCCAAGATCCTTTTAATTAGGATTACGGATGATTTGTCTTCGGACGCAGAGCAATTAACAGCGCGCGAGGCCTCATTAAAGTCCTGGTTTCAAAATCTTCAAATGATTCGCATTTTTGGGTTCGGCCGCGCCAAGGAAACGACTTTTGTTTCCATTTAAAAATCCAACAATGTATTTTTGGGGAACTTTACTTTAATGGATTTTAAAACATAAAAATATATTTAATGCACTTCCGTTCAGCACACACGTGACTCGGGCAGGAGCGCACTCTTACTTGCACACGCATATACACATACATATACATGTAAACAAACATACATGTACACACAAACATATGCACATATATGCGCGCACACACATACACGTGCATATAAATACAAACATACGCAAACAATTATACACAAACAAAAACATACATGCATACACACACACACACAAACTTACATATACGCATATATGTACGCACATACATGCATGTATGTTTGTATGTACATACAGACGTGCACATACAAGTACACATAATCACATACCACCACACAACTGCCACATACTTAGTGCAATCGAGAGACCGAGCCAGGGTTTGCCTGGACGCCCCCGCAGCACGACCAGACGAGCTGATCCTCTCTACTCGACTTGAAGAAGCTCATTTGTGGTACGCGTGATGACGCAATAAAGTTGCGTGCATACACAAGTTATGTGCTCATGTGTACGTGTATGTGTTTGCGTGCGCGTATGCGGGTGTATGTGTATGGAAGAGTAGTGCTACCGGGTACTAAAAGTTTGTCTTTGTTTGCCCACGAAGCACTTAGCGCCAGCATTTCCTCTGGAAAGTCCCCTTCCCAGACTGAATCAACAAAAAAGAAAATAACAGATCGCTATCCAAAGGCTCCCTGTTGCGAGCGGAAGTAGCCTTCCTCCAGGGCGCTAATGAGGGAGAGGCAATTAGCGGCGCCCGATCGTGACGATCCTTCCAGAAAGGCGTCGCCCGCCAAGCCAAGGAGCGAGCTCGCCGTCAGCCCAGGGAGACGACCTCCGCCATTAGGCCGCTTTCACACCAAGGTGGCCCGTCGCACGTGGCAAGTGGCAAGTGTCACATGGCACGGTGATTTCAGACCAAGCTAACACGTGGCGCGTGTCACTCGCTTCACATGATGGCATCATGGGAGATGACGATATTGTTGTCTTAAGTAATCCTGTGACAATCATCTAGCTGTCACTTGGAAGAATAAAGTGGAAGACTTTGGGGCAGAATGTGGGGGAACTTATTCCAATACCCCGTTCCCTCTCTGTCCCGAGTGTGTGAGGGTAAGTTTGGGGTAACCTCTGAGCTGAAGTGTTCGGCGGAAATCTTTTGGAGGCCACACATCCAAAGTTTTCCTTTAGTGATCAAATGTTATTTATTTTTAACACCTTTACATTATCTTCTCAAATAAAAGTAAAAGTTCCATCAAAATCTGACATCACTGTCCGAGGTGGCAGGTTGCACGCTGAAAAATAACGGACAGATCTCGGCGCCGCACGCAGTTCGCACGTGGCACGACGCCACTTGCGTGTGAATGGTTCCGTATATTTCCGGATATTCGTTTACAAACGACGTGCCACGTGGCATGCCACGTGAGACGTGCCACCCTGAAGTGAAAGAGACCTTAGGGAGAAGAACGACCCTTCAGCCGCGCCGCCTCGCCTAATGGCGCCGCACTCGCTACCTGTGCCTCTTGCATAAGAGGATAAAAAATCAGGCTCAATCTCGTTCTGTCCCGGTCCATCAGTCTTTCTCTCCCCGCCTCTCTCTCTTTTCTCTTTCTTTCTTTCACTCTCTCTCTTATCCCCATTCTCCCTCCCTCTCTCCCTCTCCCCCGCCACCCCTCAAACACAACTATCCACACCCTCCCCCCACAAGACGCAAACGACCCCCCCCCCCTCACGCACGCAACACACAAAAGCACAAAGACCGGAACGTGAACCTCACCTTGCGACCCTTTTTTATCGCACGCAGATGGACTCTCAACTTTAACGAATGATTATCTCTCTGTGTCACAAGAACTTTCCGCCTCCCCCGAGTACATCGCGGCCGCGGGGTCTGAGGGGAACCGTCGGGCGCTGGGGGGACGGGAGGAGGAGGGCCATCAAGGAAAGGAGGGCAGGGGTGGAGGGGAGGGAGGGAAGGGTGGAGGGTGGAAAGGAAGGGAAGGGGAGGGAGGGTAGAAAGAGGTGAGGGGAGGGGTGGAGGGTGGAAAGGAAGGGAAGGGAGGGAGGGTGGAAAGGAAGGGAAGGGGAGGGAGGGTAGAAAGGAAGGGAAGGGGAAGGTGGAAAGAAAGGGAAGGGCGGGGTGGAGGTGGAAAGGAAGGGAAGGAGGGTAGGGAAGGGTGGAGGGTGGAAAGGAAGGGGAGGGAAGGGGGTGGAGGGTGGAAGGAAGGGAGGGAGGGAGGGTAGAAGAAAGGTGAGGGGAGGGGGTGGAGGTGGAAAGGAAGGGAAGGGGAGGGTAGAAGGAAGGTGGAGGGTGGAAAGGAAGGGGTGGAAGGATAGGGTGGAGGAAGGAAGCGTTTATATAGGAGGAAGGCGGTGCGGAAAGTCGTTCATTCGGTGACGAAGCGCGGTGGCTGGCCGGCCGTGCGGAGGCGGTTGTTTCCTTGTGTACCTTTGCTTCACTCTTCTCTTGAGACGCTTCTCCCTTCGCCTCAAGTCACACGCTCCGCTTTTATGCAACGCTGCTAACCCATTGCGTTCACTCTCATCCTCACTCACTCGCTTACTCCCTCACTAACACACTCGCACTCGCTTATTCACTCACACATTCACGCACGCACTCACGCACGCATTCACTTATTCACTCACGCATCCCCGCACACACACTTATGCATTCACTCACTCCCTTACGCACTCTTTTTACTGCCCGTTTAACGAAGCCAAGTTTTCCCGCCCGCACAGCCGTGTATAATAAAAGCCTATGCGCGTAAAACCCAGTACCTGGTAATCGCTTTACTGCATTTTACCGACGGACAAACATGGCGAGCGAGCGAAGCATCAGATTGGAATCGTCAACCAAGACACATTTCTTCTCCTACAAAATTACCACAAACTGAAAACAAAGAATCAGAAACGTAAATGTACTAAAACTGCAATAAAAACAACAGTACGAGCGGGCGCAACGGCCCACCACCGACACTGTTTCCGGAGCGAGTCTTCGGGGCAAGAAAGGGCTGAAACACGCTGCCCCTCAGAGGCTCAAGACACCGGATCTCCGAAGCATTAAAGCGGTTAGCAACCCGAGACCAAAGGCTGATTTACTTCCTTACTTCAATTCGCAGGAGGACAGAAACGCATCGATTTATTTGGCCGACTTACTTGATAGATCTACGCTTCTGTCCATCTTACAAACTTTCCATCGCATGCGTGGCTGGACTGGCATGAGGCCGCGCACTTTATATGTGATGCTGAAAGGTCGTACATTTCATTTACATGTCTCTTAAATGTGATCGATTCCTTGTCACTTGTCAAGATAAAATTTTGTTTTTCATAGCTTCATCATCGATACTAGTAATTTTATCGTCCGTTCTAGAGACGAAAATTATTCTAGCAATAAAAACAATCCCGAAATATTTACGCTTGTTCTATTCCTGAGTGTTCATTCTGGTTCTAAACGAATCTGTATCAAGCCGACTGCTTTGTTCCTCTCTAACAAATGTGTTTACCCATACGATCCAACCGGTTTTTTCTGGTGTGCCTTTTGGGGCATTTTTGGGGGAAGGGGGGGGGGGGGGGATTTTTTCTATCGTGTGCACCCTGGAAAGTTTCCAGACAGGCGAGACATCTCGAACACGCAGGCATTAAAACGTGTCAACACAAATATAAACACACACACAATCTCTCTGTCTCTCTCTCTCTTCCTCTCATCTACACAGGAGCGCGCGCGCAAGAGCACACACACACACACACATATATGCATTTCTATATGCAAGAATATAATGAACCAATGATCGTAATTTCACATACACAAAAACACATGCATGCATATGCAAATACACATATCCATAAACACAGATTCAAGGCATTTTATTGTTCTATTTATTTTATTTTTTTTTTTTTGTATAACGTGTTTCCATTCGAGCGGCTTGCTTTCTGATGTACTCGATGATATTCTTTCCTCTCTACATCATTAGTAATAATTAATACTCATTCATAAGACTGGGGTAGGAATTATCTAAATATATACATAAGACACGGGTATACTGAGAACCGCACAGTGCCTGCCCATTCTAAGGAGCAAGGGAGCACATCCACACGCGCACATCACCGACCACTCGCACGGATACCCAAGCGCACGGCCGTACGTACCCCGCGAGTGCGTGTACCGTTGCCACATGGTGCAGCAGGGTTTGTTCCCGCGGATCAATACGCTACAACTTGCACGAGCTCAGCTGATGCCCCTCGCCATCTCCCACCGCTCCCACCTCCACCGTCGCCACCCACTCGCCCCCCCCCCACCTCCTGCTCTCTTCGCTTTCCCTCTCTCTGCCCTCTCTCTTCGCTTTCTCTCTCTGCCCTTCTCTCTTCGCTTTCCCTCTCTCTGCCCTTCTCTCTTCGCTTTCCTCTCTCTGCCCTTCTCTCTTCGCTTTCCCTCTCTCTGCCCTTCTCTCTTCGCTTTCCCTCTCTCTGCCCTTCTCTCTTCTCGCTTTCCCTCTCTCTGCCCTTCTCGCTCTCGCTTTCCCCTCTCTGCGCTTTCCCTCTTCTGCCCTTCTCTCTTCGCTTTCCTCTCTCTGCCCTTCTCTCTTCGCATTTCCTCTCTCTGCCCTTCTCTCTTCGCTTTCCCTCTCTTTCTCTCTTCGCTTTCCCTCTCTTTCTCTCTTCGCTTTCCCTCTCTCTCCCTTCTCTCTCTTCGCTTTCCCCTCTCTCTCCTTCTCTCTTCGCTTCTCTCGCCCTTTTCTCTCTTTCTCTCGCTTTCCCTTCTTTCTCTCTTCGCTTTCCCTCTCTCGCTTTCCCCTCTCTGCCCTTCTCTCTTCGCTTTCCCTCTCTCTGCCCTTCTCTCTTCGCTTTCCCTCTCTCTGCCCTTCTCTCTTCGCTTTCCCTCTCTCTGCCCTTCTCTCTTCGCTTTCTCCTCTTCTCTCCCTTCTCTCTTCGCTTTCCCTTCTTTCTTGCTATTCGCTTCCCTCTCTTCTCTGCCTTCTCTCTTCGCTTTCCCTCTCTCTGCCTCTCTCTCTTCTTCGCTTTCCCTCTGCTCTGCCCTTCTCTCTTCTTTCCCTCCTCTCTCTGCTTTCTCCTTCTTTGCTTTCCCTCTCTTTCTCTCTCGCTTTCCCTCTCTTTCTCCTTCGCTTTTCCCCCCTCTCTTGCTTCTCTTTCGCTTTCCTCTCTCTTCTCTTCGCTTTCCCTCTTTCCCTCTTCGCTTTCCCTCTCTTTCTCTTTTCACTTTCCCTCTTTTTGTCTTTCGTTCTCTTTTTCTCATTTTCTTTCTATCTTATTTCATCTCTCAATCTCATCTAATCTCTCTTTTCTTCCCTTATCTCATCCTTTTCTCTCTTTCCTTTTCTCCCTATCTCATCTAATCTTTCTCTCTCTCGCTCTCTCTCTCTTCATCTCTTTCTTTCTCTCTCTTTTATCTCTTTCTTTCTTTCTCTATCCCTCTACATCTCTTTCTTTCTCTCTCCCTCTACATCTCTTTCCTTCTCTCTCTCCCTCTTTTTCTCCTCTCTTCTTTTCTCTTTCTCTCTCTCTCCTTTATCTCTTTCCTTCTCTCTCTCTCTCTCTCTCCTTATCTCTCTGCTTTCTCTCTCTCTCTCTATCTCTTGTTTTCTTTCTCTTCTCTTTATCATCTCTATTTTCTCTCTTATATAATTTCTCTCTCTCTTCATTTTTTCTCTTTCTCTTTCCCTCTTCCCTTTTTTCTCTCTCTCCTCCTTTCCCTCTCTCTCTCCTTCTCCTTCCTCCTCTCCTCTTGCGTTCATCCTCACCGGACGAACCCCGCCCCCCCCTCCCCCTCCCCAAGCAAACCGCACGAACCGCTCAAAGCTTCAAAGCTTGGTTCCCGTCTCTCGAAGCTTCATCATTTTCTCCCATAAAATTTCACCGGTCACTTTTTTCCGTCGCTTCGTCAGTTTCTCTCACTCATTTAATGTTTCTCCTCATTTCATCAAGTTTCCTCCCTCATTTCATCAGTTTCTCCCTCCCATCAGTTTCTCATTAATGTTTCTCCCCCTCAATTTCATCAGTTTCTTTCTCCCTCATTTCATGTTTCCCCTCATTTAATGTTTCTTTCCCCTCATTTCATCAGTTTTCTCCTCATCTTAATGTTTCTCCCTCATTTAATGTTTCCATTTTTTCTCCCTCAATTTATCAGTTTCTCCCCTCATTTTCAGTTTTCTCCCTCATTTAATGTTTCTCCCTCATTTAATGTTTCTCCCCTCATTTCATCAAGTTTCTCCCTCATTTAATGTTTTCTCCCCTCATTTCATATTTCTCCCTCATTTAATTTTC
>NW_020870325.1:832382-847382 GCF_003789085.1 Penaeus vannamei
AAATAATGAAGGCATAATAACATGAATACGCACACACATACATCTCCCTCTCTCTCACCCCGTTTCTTTCTTGCTCCCCCTCTCACTTTCCTTTTCCTCTCTTCCTCCTTCACCCTTTTCCTTAATCTCACCCTGACCATCTCCCTATCTCTAATCCTCCCCCTTTCGTTTTCCTTTTCCATCCTCACCCTTTTCCTCTCTCTCCCCCTCGCCCTCCCTCTATATCTCTCCCTCTCCCTCCCTCCCTCCCGGCGCACCCCTCTTGTCATCTCCGTCAACTTCTGAGGACGGGGAGCGGCATCCACACACGATGACGTCACGGCCCCCATTCGCAGCGAGTCGCGAACGGGGAGGTTAATCAAGTCGTTAAAGATGAGGTATTTAGCGTGGCCCATTGTGTCTCCCCGGTGGACGCAAAAACACCAAAAGCTTTCAAATGCTACGAGTAATTTGACGGTGAGAAAGGATTATTTTTTTCTGCTTAATTACCTAAAAGTGCAGTCAAAAAATGGCGATAAAAAAAATTGCATCTGCTTAATTACAAACCATGATTAGGCAGCCATATCATAATCGGGGGAAAAAAAGGCTGATTGCCAATTTTAACTCGGCGCAGGACGAGTCGCTCTCCTCGCCCGCCTCGCCCTTGCCCCAATCCTTACCTCATCCCAAGCTACGACTATCCTTTCCCACGCCCTTACCCTTCTCTCCCTCTCTCTCGAATCCTACAGTATCCTTTTACCCAGACCGACAGGACACGCAAACACAGCCATATATCTCCCGAAACACCTACTCATTCTCTCCTTGATGCGCCAACTGCGAATCATGGATCACACTTAAAACCTCGCACGACTTCCACCGCGCAGTTCACTGAGCCTATGAACGAGGGTCGGTGGGAGGGGGGGGAGAAGGGGATGGGGGAGAGGGAGGAGGAGGGAGGAGGGAGGGAGAAGGGGGAAAGGAGGGAGAAAGGAGAAGGGGATGGGGAGAGGGAGAAGAGAAAGGGGAAAGGCAGAAGGGGAATGGGAAGACGGAGAGGGGAAGAAGGAGAGAGAGGGAGGGAGAAAGACTTGGCGAGTGAGAGGGAGAAAAGGGGAGGGGGAGACAGAGAGGGTGAAGGGGGAGAGGTAGAAGGGGATGGGGAGAGGGAGAATGGAAAGGAGGAGACGGAGAAGGGGAAGGGGGAGGGACGCGTAGCAAGCGAGAGGGAGAGAGGGGGAGGGGGAAGGCTGAGACAGAGAGGGGGAGGGGGAGAAGGAGAAGACGAAGCGAGGGAGGGGGAAGAAGTGGAAGGGTGAGAGAGGGGGAGGGAACGGGAAGGGAAGGGGAGAGGGGGAGAAGGGGGAGGGAGTAGGGGAAGGGAGAGAGAGAGAAAGATGAGGGAATGGGGAAAAGAGGAAGCGAGGGACATGAAGAGGTAGGGAGGTAGGGAGGTAGGGAGGGAGGGAGGAGGGAGAGGGAGAGGGAGAGGGAGAGAGAGAGAGAGGGAGAGGGAGAGGGAGAAGAGAGAGAGAGGGAGAGGAGAGAGAGAGAGAGAGAGAGAGAGAGAGAGAGAGAGAGAGAGAGAGAGAGAGAGAGAGAGAGAGAGAAAGAGAAGAGAGAGAAAGAGAAAGAGAAAGAGAAAGAGAAAGAGAAAGAGAAAGAGAAAGAGAAAGAGAAAGAGAAAGAGAAAGAGAGAAAGAGAGAGAGAGAGAGAGAGAGAGAGAGAGAGAGAGAGAGAGAGAGAGAGAGAGATAGAGATAGAGATAGAGATAGAGATAGAGATAGAGATAGAGATAGAGATAGAGATAGAGATAGAGATAGAGATAGAGATAGAGATAGAGATAGAGAGAGAGCGAGAGAGAGAGAGAGAGAGAGATTCCGAACCGACCGCCGTACCACAGAATCCCTTCCACCCCGACGGCCGAAGCGTCACCCCATCCGCCTGGGATGTCGCAGCGGCGCTAATCCCGCTCCTGCGTTAAAAGACTGCATCATTGCACCAAGTACCCGCGTCCCTGGGCCCTGGCACTGGCACTAAAGCAATGTGGCACTAATTCGCGCGATGCTATTCCGAGATAACGAGACACTGAAACACTAGATGAGACCTACGTTTCTGCTCGCAGCGCCATGCCGGGGTGACGAACAGCCTGCGAATATGCACTTAACAGACTCTCATGACCAAGCCCATGCAGTCAGCACCAAACATGAGCGCGCATGACCTAGCTCCTCTCCCTCCATAACGACAACGCAAATCCGGACTCAAGCCGGCACGTCACCGTCAAAACACGAGAGCAACAACAGGCTGCAACGCCACCAAAACACGGCCGCGACGCCGGCGCGGCCCCAAATTGCAAGCCACATCAAAGCAACATGGAAAGAAGCGATCGTGCATGCAAAGTGGCATCCCGGCGGACGCGAGGGCTGGGCGCAGACAGCGAGTCCAGGGGCGGCAGCGAGGGCCGCCAACACGCCGCGGTGACATATTCAAATTAGAATACATAATGAACAACTTGTGTGAGCGCGTGGGGAGAGCAAGCAAGAGCAAGCAGGAGCGCCGGGGCGTGTGTGGGATGCAGGATTAACGCGCAGACACCACAGGTGCTTCGCGAATCAAACCTTTCTTGCGTCGAGCTTTCGTCTCTCTTCTCTTCCCGTCCTTCTTTCCCCTCCGGTTCCCTATTTATATAAACCTTATTGTTGGTCTCTTCACATTCCCCTAATTACACTCCCTAGAAAAATACCGTCTCCTTTTATCCGAAATTTCTAGAGCCGATAATTGCTTCTGACCGGCGATAGGACGGCGAGGTGGAACTAATCACATAAAGGCGATGAATATTCTTATGAGGACTTGTTTACGCCGCTCTAATTAAATCGAGAAGATGCGCTAATGCCTTCGTCGGGAGGCTCGGGGAGGGGGAGGCTCGGGGGGGGGGGGACTTGGGGGAGCGGGTGGAGGCTCAGGTAGTGTGTGTTGGGGCGGGGGGAGAGGCCTAACTTACATTTGTGAGTTGAATAATAGCTTACCAGCTGTGAAATTATATTCAATTATATCCTAGCTGTAATTTAGGAAACGAATTCGTCGTATTTATATTAATAACCAAAACAAGCACAATCCAGATGAGTAAAGATGAAAATAATCCCACACGTATAATCAACAAGCGTAGCGCCAGTCAGTCCCACAATAACAAATTAGTATCAATTAGTGAAACGTGGGTAGGCACCCCGTAGATTTGTGTGTTCCAAATTAAATTTCCCCCTTACACTTCAACTCAACCGCTAGCCAAAAACGCAATTATATCGTATAGTACCGAAAGGTCCGTTATTCCATTTTTATACACATTGCGAGCAAGACAAACCGTTCTCTGCAATGAAAAATAAAACAGAGATATGTAAATAGAACAATTCCTCGTCACGATCATCGTCACCCCGGTCCCGGTCCTCCTCCTGCTCCTCCCCGAGGCGTGGCGCACATCTGCTAAAAAGCCTGACCCCCCCCCCCGGCGCCCACGGCGACCCTCTTCCTCCTCCGGCTATCATCCATCACCCGCAGGCCGTCACGCAGGCCGCACTTCCTCCCTTACCTCGCCCTCGCCCTCTTAACCTCACGCCACACCCTACCCGGTGGATAAGCCTCTAGAAATACAATACCTCCGCAGATTAAAAAGCGACGCCTGCCTGTTCACTCGCATCCGGCCTCTCGGCGGACAGAAAACTCGAGTTGAAACCTGCGATACGATCTGGAAAAAACTGACAAGAGCACATTTAACGCTAAAGCTGCGCCGGATATCACAAGAGTCTTTCCGAGAACGACGGCGCCGTAATCGAATTCATGCCACCCTTCCTCCGGCGCGGCTATTGATATTCTTCCCGGCATCAACGTCGGTTTGTTTCCCCAATAAATCTCCGCTTGTTCCCCTCTGCGCGCTCCCTTAGCCTCGTTCTCCGAATCCGACCTGATCTGCGGCTTCATTTGAATAATCCCTTGACCACGATGTATCACGCGACCTGTATTTAATACACGCTGACCCGAAGCTAAACTTCCAGCAATCTTCTCCGAATCGCTACGGAAATGAATTTATACAAATTGACGTATATCAAAAACTTTGACATGAAAAGAAACCTACATCATCCTCGACGAAATAGGCTTCACTAAAAGCGTAGGCCTAACGACTTCCAATTACCCCAGCTCAACGAATCCCATACACAGCACATCGCCGCGGCCGGACGAGCCTTCAGAGGCCCCAGGCGACCGCGACCTCCCCCTCAACCACCTCCTAATCCCCCAGATCCAGCAATGCCCTCAGAACCCCCCCCCCCCCCCACACACACACACGCACACGACAGCCCCGCCAACACACCGTCAATACCTGTGGCCGCCCCTGCTCCTCGGACGTCAAACGCAATCCGCCGCGACGCAGCGCCCCATCGCCACGTTCCTGTGACGTGTTTACTGCGACGAAGCTTCTCATTCGCTCACCTGTTTGCGCTTGGACACTTCTTAATGATCTACTGCCTTTCGCTCACCATTCTGACATGCTTTACTCTTTCACTGCTGCCACAGCACCCTTTCGTGCCTCGTGACGGTGACGAACTTGCTTGTAAAGCAACAATGGAGTTCCGTCTGGCCCTTGAGATAACAGAGATTATTATCGCCTTTGGATAGACTCTCTCACTCTCTCGCCCTTTCTCTCGCCCTCTCCCTCTTTCTTCTCTCCTCTCCCTCGCGTAGTTTGTGTATTTGTGCTTTCGTGTTTTTATTTTTGTACGAGTATGTGAATGTTTGTTTTTTATGTATGTGTCTATATGCGCGTACGCATATGAGGGCTGCCTCTCTTTGTCTATGAACGCGTGTCTGCTTACGTGTCTTTCCTTGTTTATGACTTTGTCTGCATTTCCCTTTACGTATCCACCTGTCTTTGTGAAACACCTAAATGTAGATAATGAATAACAACTGTTGACCGAATAAATTCAACGAATAAGCAATGACCTACAACATTAAGAGAAACTAGCGACACCCATCCTCTCTCTGCAACAAAAGCGCCTCCATCATGGATGGATGCTCAAGCGATGACACCGCTGGAATATGTTATCTTTTTCAGCAGATATCTTATCGGCCGTGGCGCGGCGGCGGAGTGAAGGGTCTGGCGTGCCCCAGTTTCCGCGCGGCGCCCGGAAGGAACGGCGCTGCAGCAGCTGCAAACGGCTTCATCCAATACTTTCCTTTGCCTCCGAAGTGCCACGCGGCCGTGCATTTACGGGCAAATACGACCGTGAATCTAACTGAGGGCGTTTCTGGAGACACGACAATCCCGCGGCGGCGACCGAATGCCGGTGGAGAGGGGGGGGGGGGGGGGAGGAGGAGGAGGAGCGGGATTCGCCGATTTTCGAGCTTCAAATTTATGAAGCGCTCAAGGCCCAACAAAGGTAAGAAGAAACGGCTCAAGTAGGACTCCGTGTCCTCCCGCCCACCTCGGAGATAACTTCGTCTGCGCCGTCGATGCCTCCCTGGCCCCTGGCCGAGAAAGGGACTTCTGAAGCGTCCAACCTGCGCTTCACATTAAGCTCCCATGCAGCAAGGCATGCAAACGACGCAGGGCGAGCCAGCAGGCCTCAGCCCGAGCGCCCGATTATTGATGAGACGCAGCCGCGGTCCCCGGGCGCGGCGGAAACAAGGAAGGAACATCAAGAGGGACGTCCGCCCGCCCGCCTCCCTTCCGGCCAACCGGCGTCGTGTCCTCGCTAACGAGACAAAGGAAGGCAACAGCAGCCCCTCCCCGCCCTCGGCCCGTCGGCTCTGTCCAGGCAGCACCACGCAGGCCGCAGAATCAGGGCGAAGATGGACTCGCATGACAGACAGACAGACGGACGCTGAGAAGACACAAGGACACGTCCAGCGAGGCGCTCCTTGGCCAAGGAGGGAGCCGTAGGAATATCTGCAGAGGATCCTTCAGAAAAAAAGGAAAAATATTTCCCTGATTTCAATAAATGGATTGGCAGTGGTGCCGCATGCTGGAACAAGGACTTTGGGTTCCAAAGAACACAAAGTGAACACGCAGATGCAGGTGAAATACAATGTAATGAACAAACGAGTTGCACCCATTCATAAAAGCGAATAACGGAATGAATAAATTTGACGCAAAGGTCGGGACGGCCTCCAGCCTTGGGGCAAAGCCCTACAACAAACCCCCGGGCGAGCGTGCTGGGGAAATGTGGACGCGAGACCCAAGGGGCTTGGCGGGGTCCTGACTCTTCGCGCATTTGAATAAAGACCAATAACCTGCTACAGGGACTTTCTCGCGGACGCACGAGACCTGCCGCTGCGAGTCCGTCTCTCAAGCCCGAGGTGAAGGAGGACTGAGACACAAACACACACACGCGCGCGCGCGCGCACACACACATATAAATGTCCAACATAGTGACCTCACATTTTTTCTTTTTGGCTTAAATAAATTGTTTAAACAAAATAAAAACATGCATACACATCAAATACAAAAGAGTAGGACTGCCTTCGATTCTGACCCTGTCTTCATTCTAAGGTGCCGAGTTGAATAAGGATGAATGACTAATGAATACCCCGCGTGCAGGCCCCTCTCCTCACCGATAACAGGCCAATATGAGCTGGTCACTATGCATGAAGCTGAAAGAGAGAATACAGCCCAGAATTTTCCCCTTTCAGCCGAGCGAAGCTGGTAACCACATTTTCGCAGATAGTTAAATCCTAGATTGATTAATCTAAGACCCGATTGCCAAGATTTTTCATTCTCGCAAATGCAATCCTGGATCCCCAGCGCACTCCCAAGGAAGACAGAACGCTCTTCCATAAGCTCTCTCCAACCAGCCCCCTCCCCCGCTGCTGCCACCCAGCGATCGTGCAGCCCAAGTGTATAGGGATAAACACGCCCCTGGCAGTGGCACGGGATCCTTGCTCGATCCGGGGGCGGGAACAGACGTCGCTGTCATTTATATCGTCTATTTCATCTCGGACCCGCGCGCTTACACAAGCAAATTTCGCCTTTATGTATAGAGCACGATACTGGTCCCTGCACTTCAACTACAAGCTCAGTAGGCAGCGTAATTGAGCGTATTATAACTGCCTATTTATCTGTGTCCCCTTTTCCCTCGTTCTCTCTCTCTCTCTCTTACTTCCTGTATCTTTTAGCCATTTATCTCTCTCTCTCTCCCAACCACACAATCAACACGCCACAAACGCCATTCCATCTTCCCAACTAGACCTCCCTCCCCTTAGCAACATTTGATGTTAATCTTTACTGGCTGTCCCTGCCCCTTCCCCCGTCTCCTCCCCTTCGCCTCTCCCTCTTCCTCCCTCTCTGACTTCTGCCTTCTCCTCTTTCTCCTCGTTCTCCTCTTTTTCTTCGTAGTCGTCCTCTTTCTTTTCGTCGTCCTTTCTCTTTGTCGTCCTCTTTCTCTTTCTTTTCGTCGTCCTCTTTTTCTTCGTCGTCCTTCTCTTTCTCTTCGTCCTCCTCCTCTTTCTCGTCGTCGTTATCCTCCTCCTCCTCATCGTCGTCCCTCTCGTCGCCTCTTCCTCCCTCGCCTGCCCGCCGTGGCTCGTCTCCATAGTAACCACCCACACCGCCGTCACGCCGCGCGGGGGCCAGCTGTGCGCCCGCGTGCTTGCCTCACACCGCTGGACGTGCGGCTGGCGTACAGCGGGTTCATATTCTCTTCCCAACGTAGAAATCGAATCGAAAAAAGTTAGAGAGTAACATGCTAATCGTGGTTCAAACGGTACGAAACATGCGTCAGATTGGCTCAAGAAGCGCCCGCAGTCTCTTGCAGATGGCTCGGAACACCGATAGGACCACCTGCCGGAGGGCGGAGGAAGGGGGGAGGGGAGGACGAGAAGGAAAAGGAAAGAGTGTAACTCATGAGAAATAAATCGCGCACCTGCTCGCCGCTCCGTACCTGGCTGCCAGAGACCGGGCGGGCGCCACGCAAGCAGGTTGGGATGCCGGCGACGCCGCGCGCTGGCGGGGAACGGACGCCCTCTCAACACGAGTTCCCTTGGCTTGTTTTCCTTTCATTTTCTTCTTTTTTCTTGTTCTTGTCTTTATGTTGTTTGTCCATATACTTCTTGATTCTCACTCTCCATCCTTCCCTCCTTGTATATTACCTTTCGTTTGCGATTATTCTTGCGTTTCCTCTTCACGCGTTTCCTCACATGATCTTCCTTGTTCCTTTGTATTCTCCGTCTTATTCCTTGGATCCTTTCCACTCTCGCTACTTCAAATTCCTCTCTTCCCCCCTTTATCCAGCCCAACAAAGGGGGCGAGAACTGAACATCCTGATCCACAGCGACTTACCTTTTGCAAGTCGACCTGCATTCATCCATCACAAAGCTGCACCCACATGACGCGGAACGCCTTACCTTCGCCCTCTGCGCAATACGCTGCGCTCTATGCCAACCGAAGCACAGCATAACGTACTTGCCGACGAGGACCCTTCGCGCTGCCAACACTGCAAACGCACTTACCGTCACACCAGCAGAGGGACTTCCCGTGTGGCGCGGGACAAGCAATACTGAACGAGCGGATGTGTGTCCTCACCAATATTACCTGAAAAGAGACGGAGGAGGAGATGAGAACGAGTGATGCACGGGGAAAACTTCTTTCTTTTTATGTTCTTCTTTCTATTGTGATCATTTTGTCAGATCGCATGATGGGCGACATAGGGAAGGGGAAAGGAGTGAAAGAAAGGGGAAGAAAATAAGAAAGAAAATGGAAATTGGGAAGGAAATGCGATGGCGACGGGGAGGGGAAGAAGGCTAATAACAGAACGGAGAAAGGGCATCTGGATGATGATAATAAACAAGTGTTCTGATAAAGGTGTACAAAAGGAAGATGGCCGCCAAGGAACTTTACAAAAGTTAAGCGAATGGGATGAGGAAGACAAAGAGCAAGATGGGAAGACAGGGGAGGCAGGATCCATCGGAAAAAAAGAGGAGAAAGATGTTTAAAAACAAGGAGAAGAAGAAGAAGAAGACGGAGGACGAGAATGAGTAATCCTTAGCTACGTGATAAATGCAGCAACATAAACATGTCAATATAACACCACCAAACTACCTTCAGTGACACGCAACTTCACTACCACACGCCTCGCCCAAAACAAACACCAAAACCGAACCCAACCTTGAGCAAGTGCAACAGAGAAGAGTAAATCGAACACAACCAACCCACTCTAACGCCCAGCCCGCCGCCGCAGCCCACGAAAGCCTCAGATGGAGCCCAACGCTGAGGAATAACGAGTAGCCAGAGCGTAACACAAGGAGGGAGGGAGAGGGAGAGGGAGAGGGAGAGGGAGAGGGAGAGGGAGGGGGAGGGGAGGGGAGGGAGGGAGAGGGAGAGGGAGGGAGAGAGAGAGAGAGAGAGAGAGAGAGAGAGAGAGAGAGAGAGAGAGAGAGAGAGAGAGAAGAGAGGAGAGAGGAGAGGAAGGAGGAGGAGAGAGAGAGAGAGAGGAGAGAGAGAGGAGAGAAGAGAGAGAGAGAGAGAGAGAGAGAGAGAGAGCGAGAGAGAGAGAGAGAGAGAGAGAGAGAGAGAGAGAGGAGAGAGAGAGAAGAGAGAGGAGAGGAGAGGAGAGAGAGAGAGAGAGAGAGAGAGAGAGAGAGAGAGAGAGAGAAGAGAGGAGAGAGAGAGAGAGAGAGAGAGAGAGAGAGAGAGAGAGAGAGAGAGAGAGAGAGAGAGAGAGAGAGTGAGAGAGAGAGAGAGAGAGAGAGAGAGAGAGAGAGAGAGAGAGAGAGAGAGAGAGAGAGAGAGAGAGAGAGAAGAGAGAGAGAGAGAGAGAGAGAAGAGAGAGAGAGAGAGAGAGAGAGAGAGAGAGAGAGAGAGAGAGAGAGAGAGAGAGAAGAGAGAGAGAGAGAGAGAGTGAGAGTGAGAGTGAGAGTGAGAGTGAGAGTGAGAGTGAGAGTGAGAGTGAGAGTGAGAGTGAGAGTGAGAGTGAGAGTGAGAGTGTGAGTAAGAGTGAGTGTGAGTGTGAGAGTGAGAGAGAGGGGGGTGGAGCTCCTGGAAGGCGGCCAAGGTGAGTGTGTGGGCGGGCGGGCGGATAGATCTTCATCCGCCTACTTTCTCACTTTTCATACTCTTCCCCGTTTCCGTCTAACCACGCCGTTCTTCTATTTTCTCCCTATCCACTCTGTTTCCTTTTTTCTATCGACTCAGGTCTTCCTTTTCCTCTCTATCTATTCCGTCCTTGCCATTTCTCTCAAATCCCTGCTCTTCCTCTTTTCTCTATCCACTCCATCCTTTTCTTTTCTCTCTCTTCAGGCCATCCTTTCATCTTTCTTCATTTGCTCGTCCCTCCTTACCTTCCATATTCATTCAATTCTTCCTCATTTCTTCTCCACTCCTTTCTCCTCAGTTCTGTTAACCCCTTTTAATCCCCTCATTCTCTCTACCCACACCATCCTCCCCCATACTCTCTACACACACACCATCCTCCCCCATTCTCTCCATACACATAATGCTTTCTGACTTTTTATGTATCTTTCCATCTTCCATATCCTCCCGCTCACTCTCCCTTTCCGCCTCTCTTCCTCCAACTCCCTCAATTTTCCCCTCAATATATCCCTTACCCTCATTTCCCTCGTCTCCCTCTCCCTCTCCCTCCTTTCTCTCTCTTTCTCTCTTTCCCCCCACTCCCTCTTTCCTCTCCCTCTCCCCTCTTGCTCCTCCGTACCACTTAATGACTTCCAGAAAATACAATAAAAAATATCTCATAGGCCTATAAGACGCACGTTTAAATATTAATGGCTTCTGCTACTGAGAGGCTGCGGAAGTCACAACACGTTTCTGACATGTTTTAAGTGGAGTAGTTCTGCCGACAGCTGCGGGGAACAGGTGCGCGAGGCCTCTTGTCAGCGGGGAAGGTGATGCCATTTAGATTTGTAAAAATGCTACAACTTACGTGTGATGTTGAGGAGAAATTGGTGTTATAGTTGTAGTAGTAGTTCAGGTGTAGCTGCTTTGTTTCTAGATAGCGTTGTATTTATGAGAAAAGGAGACGGAGGTGGAGGATGAGGGAGATAGAAGGAGGGTGAAGAGAAGGAAGGAGGATGAAGGAGGAAGAGGAGTAGGAAAAAGAAGAGAAGGAAGAGAAGGAGGGCGGGAGGAATAGAGGGATGTGGAGGGGGGGGAGGTGGAAGAAAAGTAGGAGGAAGTGAATTAAGATTAAAGAAGCAACAGATGAAAAAAATGGAGGAAGAAAATGTCATTGTGAATCTCCACATTAATCAAATTGAGAACTTAAACGCCAAGAAATTAGAAGACAAACTAATATCCAAAAATGATACACCAGTGACATATCAGAAAAAAAGATAATTACAATATATCATCAAAATAATTGTTGCTGAAGAGATTGACTAATAACGCGAATCAGTCGGCTAAAAACCCAGCTCCTGCCACTCGAATAAGCGAACAAAAGCCAAGCGCACAACCCAACCGCCCAAAATTAATCAACCACAGAGTACACAAACGACGAAAACTTCCCGGGAACAAAACTTCTTTTATAAGAATTTCATCGCAACAACAGGCCTTAATCCTATCGCGCGCGCGTGCAAGCTCTCTCACTTGACAAGTTGTCTCTCGAGGGAAGTGGCACGGCAGACGGGCGGTGGAACGAACGCCTTGAGGGTGGGGGAGGGAGAGGGGCGTGGGCAGCGAATGCCTAGAGGTGGGGAGGAGAGGGGCGGGGGCAGCGAAGAGGTGGGGGAGGGAGGGCGTGGCAGCGAATGCCTAGAGGGTGGGGAGGGAGAGGGCGTGGGCAGCGAATGCCTAGAGGGTGGGGAGGAGAGGGGCGTGGGCAGCGAATGCCTAGAGGGTGGGGGGGGAGAGGGGCGACGTTGGTCGAGGATTCGCAGGTGTGTTATGATGAACTGATGTGCTTCATTTTCGTTTCTGCAACTGCTAGTAGGTGGTGTGGTTATTGCCGTCTTGTAGTAGTTGTTGGCGGTGGTGATTGTCGTCTGTGGTGGTGGTGGCTGCGGCTGGCGTTGGCAGTGGTATTCGTGGCTGTTGTCCTGTTGCTGCAGTTGTGCTGTTACTACTGTTGCAGGTGGTGCTGTGGGTTCCTTACTGACGCATGCAGCTGAAGGTACTTGCAGCTATCATAATTTCACCATTCTTTTCATATAACTTTTCATCATCATTACAGCCGCTAAGATAATAATTCTCACAACTCTAGCGGCCTCTTAATCATCACCCTTATGCTCTTTCGGTCATATTCCCGGATTGGTTCCTCGCGACGACCCTAACCGCCTTGTTGAGTTGTTTACAGCCATTTCCTCTTTTTCCATCTCAGTTTTTTCCTTTCATCGGGGAACGTCTCCATTGTGACTTTTCTTTTACGTTCTCGTTTTTTTTTTTTTTTTTTTTTTTTTTTTTATTTTCATTCTATTTCCTTCTTTCTAATTGTGATTTGCTTTTTATTTTATCTCGTCTTGTCTTTTTTTTTTACTCTAATTCTATTCATCGATTTTTTTCTCTTGTTATTTTTCTTTTTTCCTATTTTCCATTCGCTCCATTTTTTCTTTTCTTTTCCTCCAAACTTCTTCCAGATCCTCCTGCCTCTTTATTTACCTTTTATTGCCTTTACCTCAACTTTCCTGATGAACTTTGTCTCAACTTCGACCCCGTCCTGCCCTCCCCCCTTCCTTTCTTTCCAAAAATCCGCCCTCCACCACTCACCCCTCTTTCTTTTTCCCATTTTCCCTTCTTTTTCTTCTATCTTCATCATCCCTTTTTCTCTCTTGCATTACTAATACCATCATCATTACCATCTTTTCTTTTCTCCTCCTTTCACCACACCACCACCATTTCCACCACCACCACCTCCACCACCACCACCACCACCACCACCGCCTCCTCCCTATCTCCCTCCCCTCTTTCCCCCACCTCCTCCTCCACCACAAACTCCACTTCTGCCTCCACCACCACCACCACCTCCACCTCTTCCTCCTCCTCCTGCCCCTCCTACCCCCTTTCCTTCCTCCTCCCTACCCCCCCCTCCACCTCAAGGCAGCGGCATCGTCGGTCTGTCGCGGCTGATCACCTTGGATGTGTTAAAAGAGGGGAGGCTTTTAGCTCGCCTTTTGAATCCGTCCTCGGTCGCGGATTCATTCGGAAGGAAGGCGAGGGGAGGTGGGGAAGGGGAGGGGGGGGGTGAAGGGAGGAAGAGGGAAGTGGAGGGAGAATTGAAGGGAATGGGAGGAAGAAGGGAAGGGAATGGGAGAAAAAGGGAAGGGAATGGGGGAAAAGGGGAAGAGGGGGGAGGGACGGAGAGGGAGAAGGAGGGGAGAAGGAGAAAGGAAAGGGGAGGGAGGGAAGGAGAAGGAAAGGGGAGGAGGGAGAAGGGAAGAGGAGGGAATGGGGGGGGCGGGAGGAATGGGAGACGAGACGAGGAAAAGAAGGATAAGAAGAACGAAAGGAAGGCAGAGGGAATGGAAGAAAGAAAGACATTGAAGAGAGGAGACGGAACGAAAGGGAGAGAAATGAAAATGGAAACAGAAAAAAAGGAAGAGGGGAAGAGGGATGTCGGGTAAGGGGAAAAGACAAGGAAGGATTAAATGAGTGAGGGGGAAGGAGGAAGGAGAAAGAGCAAAGAGACAAGGAGGAAGAGGCAAAAAGTGAAGAGTGGAGATTTGACAAAGAAAAAAATGGGAGAAGGACCGGGAGAAAGGATGAGAAAGCACTAAAAGCGAGAGAGAAAAAATCACAAAGAGAACAAGGAAGAGAAGAAGAAAAGAGCGAAAGGCACAGGGGGCGAAATGACCTTTGGCCCTTCGCGGTGACCTTAGAGCGCGGGGGAGGAACAACCTGTCGCTCGGGAAGGACGGCTGGTTGCTATGGGCTGGCTCGCTGTCTGGCTGAACAGGTGTGGGAGGGAGGGAGAGGCCGGGAGGGGGGTAGGAACGGGAGGGGGGAGGCAAGGAAGGTGGAGTGAGGAGGGATGAGAGAGAGGGGGGAAAAGGTAAAGGGGGAGAGAGAGAGAGAGAGAGAGAGAGAGAGAGAGAGAGAGAGAGAGAGAGAGAGAGAGAGAGAGAAGAGAGAGAAAAGAGAGAAGAGAGAGAGAGAGAAGGATAGAGAGAGAGAGAAAGGAGGATAGAGAGGAGAGAAGACGTGAGAAATAAGGGGGAAGGGGGAGAAAGAGAGGTAAGGAAGAGAGAAGGAAGATCATAAAAGGGTGGAGAGGTAACTGGAAGGAAAATGAAAGGGAAGGGGGAAAAGGTGGATGAGAAAGAAATTAAAAGGAAGAAAAGAAAGAGACTGAAAAGGAGAGGCAGCAAGAAAATACAAGGATGACAGTTTGATAAATGAATACAAAAAAGACAAAACAATGTTTAAAGAGCACGCAAGAAAGACGATGCGAAGCAAAGGGGGGGGGGGGGGACGGAGGCGGGGGAAAAAAGAAAGAGAAAAATAGAAAAGGAAGGTGGGACAGTCTTAAAGATGAAGAAGATAGGAAGCTCTAGGACGAAGGAAGAGAGGGAGGGAAAGGGGGAAGAAAAGGAAGGAAGAAGGAAATAGAGGCAGGAGGGAGGGAGGGAGAGAAGGGAAGAAGGAAGGAAGGAAGGAAGGAAGGAAGGGAAGAAAAGGAAAGGAGGAGGAGAAGGGAAGGAGGGAGGGAAGGATGAAAAAGAGGAGGAGGAAGGATGGAGGACAGAGGAAGCCTGGCACATGTCACATTCCCTCTCTCGCTCTTTTTTGCTTGAAACATACGACTCCTTCTCCAGGAGTTTTCACGCGAGAGGCGACGGGGAGACCTGAGTTACGGGATGAAGAAGAGAGGGGAAGGAACGAGAGGAGGGCGAGAGAAGAAAAAAGGACAAAGGGAGAGGGAGAGAGAAGGAGAGGAAATAAGGAGGAGGGATGGGAGGGCAAGGAAGGGAGGATAGAAGGGAAGATAAATTTAAAAAATGAAAAAGAGGAGAGGTGAGGAAAATAAAGGCAAAACCGTGTATATTGAAGAGATGCCCACATATCTGCATACCCATACGTATCAAACATATCCTAA
>NW_020870325.1:852382-858389 GCF_003789085.1 Penaeus vannamei
CGCGTGTGCACCGGCTGTTAACGAGCTGTTTTTAACTTGTTTTCAACACTTGTTCTCGCGGTGTCTGCCCCGCCCCCTCGCTCCCAGCTGGCCCGCCGGCGACCTTCCTTCTCTTCATTTGTGCCTTTCCTGATTTGGCCCCAACACCTATTCCCGCGCTTCCCTCATAATTCTTCCCAGTGATATAACAGGCGTTCTGCGCCATGGCTCAGCGACTCGTAATATGCAGAGCAGCGTCATTCCTCCTAATCTGCATACTCCCAATCCTAACTCTCCGCCGCCGGTGCCCCGACCTCTTATCGCGCCGATTTCCGCCCCCGGGACCCCCGCTCCTCGAGGGGATGCAGAGCGCGGGCAATTGCGCGAGACCTGACGTCGACTTCATCACAGGAATCACGAAGGAATCGCCCGCCATTTCCCCGATAGTGTTGCCAACCGACGAGCAACGCGTTCAAAAGCCGAAGCTCAATATTTTTATTCAGCTCAACCATCGACGCAGATTATCAAAACAAGAAGTTTATGGACCATTTTCGGATGTCTGAATACACGCATAATGCCGCAGATACGAAAGCGAGTAAGCAGTGACATGTTAAGCGAAATACGACTATTTTTCCCTTCGAAAACGTAAATTACGGATTCTCTCCTTTTACTTTCTCCAGCTCCACGTCTTTCTCCAGTGTGCCTCCTTCCTCTTTCCCTCTGTCTCCTTATCCCCTGGCCCCGATTCCCTCTCCTTATCAGTCGCATTCACTCCTTTCTCAGTGCTTGCTCCTCTTGCTCTTGCTCTCTTACAGTCTTTCATCCTTGTCTTTTTTCTCTTTCTCTTCTCTTTCCGCTTTTTTTTTCCCGCCTTCTCTCATTTTTTTCCTTTACCCATCTTTCCTCCTGCCTTCTCTCCTTCCCTCTCTGGACCCCCCTCCCTTCTCTCTTCTCTCTCTCTCTCTCTCTCTCTCTCTCTCTCTCTCTCTCTCTCTCTCTCTCTCTCTCTCTCTTTCTCTCTCTCTCTTTCTTCTCTCTCTCTCTTGTCGCATGAGAACAAGGAGGACAGGAAGAGCCAGAAGGAGAAAGATGAGGTGTTTCTTGATTTCTTGTTTCTTGGGTTCATTAAAACCGCAAAGAGCAAGACGGATTTGGAGCCTTCATCAACGAGTCTACTAATCGTCAAATGCAAGTACCATAAGAATACCAGAATAGACCGGATCATAGATTTTTTAGATGATCTTTTAATGGACTTTCTTAAGAATCGAAAAGAGAGGGATGGTGACAATTATATAAAGTAGTAGAATAAAAAAAAATCCCTGAGCGTGGCAGGAGAGAAGAATGATGATTTTTATCACTGTTCATCCCGGGAGCCATACGTGCACATCCCTAAGGATTCTGGGATTCAGGGCGTGCTATGCTTAAGGTTTCCCTCTGGATCTGTATATTATATGATATATATTTTCTTTCGTTTTTTTTTTTAGTCCTCTTAATCCCATTCTCTCTGTACTCTCTGTCTCTCACCAACCACTCATTTATTCCACCCACCACCACCCTCTCGCCCTTGACTCTACTCCACCCTCTCGACCTTCTATTCTCTCGGACGCACTCATTTCCTCTCGGACCCATCTCACCCTTCTCGGACCCACTTCACTCTTCCTCGATCCCACTCACCCTCTCCCCTCTCGACCTCTCATCCTTCGCCACTCACCTCGCGGACCCTCTCGACCCACTCGTCCCCGCGACCCTCTCACCCTCCCAAACCTCTTACCCTCTCGACCCACTCACCCGTCTCGGATCCCTCTCACCTCTCACTCCTCGGCGACCCTCTCGAACCCACTCACCCTCTTCGATCCACTCACCCTCTCACCCTTCGCGACCCTTTCCCCTCTCACCCTTTCTCACCCTCTCGCCCTCTCATCCCTCTCGACC
This sequence comes from Penaeus vannamei, assembly GCF_003789085.1. NCBI lineage: Eukaryota > Metazoa > Arthropoda > Malacostraca > Decapoda > Penaeidae > Penaeus > Penaeus vannamei. Next base: position 854,294 of record NW_020870325.1, read on the forward strand.
CTCTCACCCTCTCGACCCTCTCACCCTCTCGACCCACTCTCTCACCTCGCGGACCCTCTCGACCCACTCACCTCTCGATTCCACTCACCCTCTATCCTCGCGGACCCTTTCCCCCTCTCGACCCTCTCACCTCATCGGACCCTCTCACCCTCTCAACCTCTCACCCTCATCGACCCTCTCACCCTCTTCGACCCCACTTCGACCCTCTTCTGACCCTCTCATCCTCTCAACCCTCTCGACCCATCTCGACCTCTCACTCGCGACCCACTCGTCCCCGCGGACCCTCTCAACCCTCGACCCACTCGACCTCTCTCAGCCAATCTACACCTCGCGACCATCTGACCACTCGTCCCCGCGACCCTCTCACCTCCTTCGACCCACTCATCCCTCGCGACCCTCTCCCACTCGTCCCCGCGACCCTCTCACCTCCCACCCTCTTACCCCTCTCGGACCCTCTACCCTCGCGACCCTCTCGACCCACTCACCCTCGGACCTTTCACCCTCTCACCCTCTCGACCCTCTCACCCTCCTCCCTCTTCGACCCACTCTCTTCGACCCTCTCACCTCTCGACCCTCCGACTCGTCTCCCGCGGACCCACTCTCACCCTCTCACCCTCCAACCCACTCGACCCACTCGACCACTCATCTTCGACCCAACTCACCAATTCACCGCACTCACCCTCTCGACCTCTCATTACCTCTCCCTAACCCTCTCACCCTCACGCCCTCTCACCCTCGCACCCACTCGTCCCGCGACCCTCTCACCCTCCCAACCCATCGACCCACTCGACCACTCGACCCAATTCAAACATTTTTTATGAAAGTTGCAAAAGCTGCCATGTCGGAGCATTAATGATTATTTTATGATCACTTCCGGTTCCCCGCAAGAGCCACAGCGAGCGAGCCGGAATATGCCGCAAGAACGAGACGAAGTGGGGTATGCTTGTGTGCACGTATTTTGCTATGGATGGATAGATGGATGGAGGGAGGGTGGGGAGGAGGGGCAGGTTGGGGGAGGAGGGGGAGGGGGGAAGGGAGGGAGAAGAAAAGAGACAGACAGAGGGGAGTGAGGGAGAGGATGAGGGAGGGAGGGAGAGGATGAGGGAGGGAGGGAGGGAGAATGAGGAGGCGGGAAGAAGAGGAAAAGAGAAGAGAGGCGAGGCGAGGCGAGCAGAGAGGAGATGAAAGAACAAGAGACGCAAGGGGAAGCTGCAACAAGCGAGACAGACGGACATTCGCCTCCCCCTCTGGCCTCAAATCAAACGAACGAGACCCTAAGTATAAACTCCAGCAAGTCCATTTCAATATTTACACACGCTCATCCCCTGACGTCGGAGGCCGAAGCTCGAGTACCAGCAGCGCGGCTTCGTTTCTCGATAAAAAGGCACACCCCGGGCACGCCATGACGTAAACATGGGGGAAATATGAGGGATATAAAGATGGAGAGGGGATAGAGAGGGGGAGGAAGGGGGAAGGAGAGAGGGGAGTAAAGGAGAGAGAGGGAGGGAAAGTGGAAAGGGGAAAGGGAGGGAGAGAGGCAAAGGGAACTAGAGGGAGAGGGGAGAGAGAGGAGAGGGAGAGAGGGAGAGGGAGAGGGGAGGAGGGGAGAGAGAGGGAGAGGGAGAGGGAGAGGGAGAGGGAGAGGAGAGGGAGAGGGAGAGGTGGAGGGAGAGGAGAGAGAGAGACGAGAGAGAGAGAGAGAGAAGAGAGAGAGAGAGAGAGAGAGAGAGAAGGAGAAAGAGAAAAGAAGAGAGGGGGAGAGAGGAGAGAGGGAGAGGGAGAGGGAGAGGGAGAGGGGTTGGGTGGAGAGGGAGAGAGAGAAAAATTGGGGGAGACAGACAAGAGGGGGATAAGAGGGAGATGAAAAGCGAGGGCAAGGGGGAAGGAAAGGAGGGACATGCGAGGAGATTTAGAGAGATGAAGTGAAAAGGCTGATGAAAGATGTAATAAAAGGGGAGGCAAAGGCACGTCGCCTGAGGAAGCGAGAGAGGCGAAAGAGGAGAGGGATGATCCCCCCCAACGCCTTAGGAGTCGTGGAAGTCGTCCCCAGCGACCTAGAAACGGCTTGGAACGAGTCCAGGAAAGTATTCACCTTCCGGCGGTCTCTTCCTCGACGTCAGCGCTCGGAGGGCTGCCGGAACCCCTTCAGGATCGGGCGGCCGCCTTCCACAGGTGAGACTGGCTTCACAGGTGGAGATCTGGAGGGACTCGTTCGAGAGCCCAGTCCGGGGTTCCGGCGGCATGGCCCTCGCCGAGGAAAATGGGTCAGCGCCGCCGGGCCAATGTCGCGGGCTCGCTCGTGACCCCGAATGCCCTCGCAGGAAGGGACACACGTCAGCCGCTCTCTGGCTTATTCATGTCCGCGCTCCGACACGACCTTGTTCGGACGTCTTGCTATCGACCTCGGCGGCACCCGAGGCCCTTCCCTCTCGCTCGCCGTCCAGCCACATCAGCCACAAACTTTCCCCAGAGAAGTGTAAATAAGAGTGATGGCGCACGTGGGACTCTCTAAGTAGATTTATCGTCCACCGCCTCACGCTCCCCTCATATCCCCGGATCCCGAGATTTCTTTTTCAAAGGCTGACGAAAGAAGTCCTCCTCGCAGCACGCATAAATGAACGCGCAGTTTCTTCACGCAAGACCTGTCATTATTATTTGCGAGGAAGCAAGATGTCCCCGGAAAGTCCGTGCGGCGTGAGAGGCTGAAGCGCGTCGCCGTCTGCGGGGCTGAAGGCGTGCATAGTACATGGACTAGAGAAAAAATAGACATACAATACAATAATGATAATAATAGGATAATAATTAATAATAATAATAATAAAAAATAATAATAATAATAATAATAATAATAATAATAATAATAATATAATAAATAACAACAACAACAACAACAACAACAACAATAATAATAATAACAACAATAATAATAACAGTCATGACAATAATGATTTAGTTGAATTCCATTTGTTACAGCGGTTATTCTTGGTGTGACAGGCTGTCTATCTATATTTGTTTCTAAATTAAGAAATGGCCGGGATCGCCATTCGTTGGGATTTAGACGCAGGTCAGCAATATCACTAGACGATAATCACAGCACAGCACACAGCACGGGAAAGAGTAGAAAGAGGGAAAGAGAAAAACACGGCGAAGAGGAGAGGAGAGAAAAATAGAAGAGAGAGAAAAAGAGAGGGAGGGAGGGGAGTTAGATTAGAGAGAGAGAGAGAGAGAGAGAGAGAGAGAGAGAGAGAGAGAGAGAGAGCAAAAAAGAAAGAATAGAAGAGGAGATGAAGGATCTGGAGAAAGAAAAGAGAAAAGAAGGCCGCATAAGCATAATGAAACCCCACAGAATGACCAACCAACCAATAAATAAATAAATAAAAATAACAATCATAATAATAATCTATTTATCTATCAGCCACAGCCTGTTCCCGGAGCCTCTTATTTTACAATCTTCCCCGGCCTTCCCCTCGCCAAATCCATTTATCTCCGCCCGTGTCTCTTCCCTTTCTGCTGTCCATTCTTTTCCCCCTTTCCCTCTTCTTCCTCCCTTCCAATCTATTTCTCTCCCTTTGCTCCTCTCTGTCTCCCCTCTCCCTCTTTTATCTCGGCGTGACAGGTAATTCTCTGTCCCGATAAGAGAGGCCGGCGACCCGAGTAACGTTATCAGTCAAGGCAGAAACATCGCTGATTAGGAAACAACAGTGCAATCTCTCCTCCGGGATTCGATTCCGGTTCGAGGGGCTCGCTCGCGCTCTCTCTCTCGCTCTCTCTCTCTCTCTCATCAACACACTTTCTCTCTCTCTCTCTCTCTCTCTCTCTCTCTCTCTCTCTCTCTCTCTCTCTCTCTCTCTCTCTCTCTCTCTCTTTCTCTCTTCTCTCTCTCTCTCTCTCTCTCTCTCTCTCTCTCTCTCTCCCTCTCTCTCTCTCTCTCTCCCTCACTCTCTCTCTCTCTCTCCTCACTCTCATCTCTCTCTTCTCCCTCACTTCCTCTCTCTCTCTCCCTCACTCTTCTCTCTCTCTCTGATAACCATACACTATCTCATACTCCTCTCCTCCCCTCACTCTCTCTCTCTCTCTCTCTTCCCTCACTCTCTCT
>NW_020870326.1:5000-12500 GCF_003789085.1 Penaeus vannamei
TGAATTATCGTATAACTCTGTGTGTGTGTGTGTGTGTGTGTGTGTGTGTGTGTGTGTGTGTGTGTGTGTGTGTGTGTGTGTGTGTGTGTGTGTGTGTGTGTGTGTGTGTGTGTGTGTGTGTGTGTGTGTGTATTTTTTAAATTTTGTGTTGATGTATTGCTTTTCATTTCTATCTTCTCAGTCTTTACCTGTGCTTCTTGTATTTTATTGATATTTTTTGCTTATTGACTTAATGTTTTTTATCTTATCTTTATATTGAGGTTAGTTTTCAGACTTTGTTTTTATTTCTATCATTCTTGTATCTATCTTTAATAATTTGTGTGTATTGTTTACCTGAAGGCTCAAATGATGTCTTTCCTTCTCCCGTTGTCCACAGCGGCAGGCCTTAACGCAGGGAACATACGCTGCCTTGGCCTGAGCACACAACGAGCCACCTTTATCACTTGGGACCGCAGAACAGGTGAAACACTGCATAACTTCATCACCTGGAAAGACATTCGTGCTGATGCCTTAGTCACTCGGTGGAATTCCTCGTGGAAGATGAAGGTGAGTAGAAGGCTGAGACAGGGAGAGAGTAGGTATTTTTTTATTCATATGATCAAGCCATTATGTTGGGGTCCTTGAAATAATGGATTTCTACATTTGGTTTATATGTAATTCATCTAGTCATTTATAACAAGTTTTTAGAAGAAATGTTCTTTTACAAGTAGGTATGAAAAGTCCCCCTAAACGGGAAAAATACGTATGAGAGCCAAAAATCCAACTCTGTCATTCCTGATTCTAGTAGCCATAGAGTGTTTGTCGGGATGTGTTGCTTATTGGCAGAACGTGACAAGTGTTGAGACAAAAAGGGAGAAAAAAATTTCCTGATGTTTGCATATTTCAAAATGTGAAAATACACAACAAAAGGGAATTGCTTGATTTAATTATTTTTTATGGTGTAGCCAAATACATCTTCTTTATATCTAAAATAGGTTTAGATGTTTAGTGTAATCAGTAGATTTAACCCCTAAAGTCCAAGGGTAATTGATTAAGAATTTTTTTCTAATGTTTACACTGGATCCAAGTATCCATGATGGAGCATGCATGCATCTTAAGGACTGCCCTTTTCACACATTTAATTTTACCGTAAGAGTTAGTGATTGTGAGGAAGTAATTCTGGTACTGTTTTCTTTCACTAAGACCTCTTCAAGCCCACTCTCACTACCCTATTCCTTTTTACTGGGTTATCTCCCAAAGGCAATCCTTCAAGCACGTTCTTGGGGTCCTCCTTTGACAGTAAGTTTAAGGTAAGCATTTCTGTAATGTATGCCCATTTTTGTGTATCTTTTGTTCCCCATGTGTCTCCCTGAACGGACTCTATGATGCTCTCCTGGCATTGTTGCTGCCTGTTTATTAATTTCTTCTACTTCTTCTTCCTTTTTTTTTATTCTTCCTTTTCTTCCTCCTCCTCTTCTTCTTTTTCTTTTTCCTCTTGTATATTCCTTTGACTTTTAAGCCATGGGGAATAGCATACTGCCCAATGCCCCCCACCCCTCTGTGATGAATTTCTTATTTGTTATCATTTGCCATCTTTTCCAGGGGATAAGATTTGTCGGGTCCATCCTTTACAAAATACTAAGGAGGAAGAGGTACATGGCTGCTAGTGTTCTGAGATTTATGAATATTCAGGTAATTTACTTATATTTTTCTTTTTGGTTTATAGATCTTTTCTTTCTTTCTTTGATGAATATAGTTGTAAATGTTTTGTATTTGAATTTGATGCCAAGAGATACCTATATGTTTTTGTGTAGTTTAGTAAAGGTTTTTGTTTTTGTTGTTTTGTTCCTTCTCCAGGTAAACATGAGACTGAAATGGGTCCTGGAGAACAACGAGCAAGTTAAGAAGCTGGTGAGAGAAGGCAATGTCATGTTCGGTACCATTGACTGCTGGCTGATCTACAAGCTGAGTGAGGGCAAGGTAGCATTTCCATCCTCTTTCTTTCTCGCGCTTTCTTTTGCATTTGGTTTCTGTTGTTTTTCTCATATTTTTCTTGTGTATTTTTCTCTCTTTTTTTTTTCTTTTTCTACCTCAGTCTTGTAGCTCTCTTTTGTTTTGTTTTCTGTCTTGTTTCTTTTTTTCTTGTCCTTCATTTAAACTTTTCACTTTCTAAATTTGTTTCAATTTTTCCAGTTGGCTGATTCGATATTTCTTTTTTCTCTAATATTCAAGGGTTTGGTTTCTCTCTTGATTATTCCTTATCCCAACTTGTTGATTTACTAACAGCATGCCTTTTTGGTCGACTCTAATGATGATATTTGCAAAATATATAGTATTTCTTCAGGGGCACTTCAGAATACAGTGGGTAAAAGGGAATAAAAAATTAGGGTGATAAAAACTGGGGAATATATGTTTTTTTTTTTTTCATTTATTTTTAGTTTAGTCCTTTATTTACTACCCTGGCCAACTGGACAGGTGTGGGCAAGCGGTGGTACATTTGATGCATGGCGGAGTATATCCCTAAGGGACAATAGAAATAAAGGTTCAGTAGTACTATCCATGAACCAGCAACCTGGCATCATGCATCATCATGAGAAAATTCAGACCAATCTGGCTTTTAGTGCACCGACAGGATTGGCTGACAGAAAATTCAGGCTTTATTCCATGATGCCTGTGAGAGAATTGTCAGATACATTCACACCACATCTATGTAGTTTTCTTTCTTTTCCTGTTTCTCAAAACATGGTTTCTATTTTATTATTACCTTTTTTTTCTTTGCTGTGCTTTTATTGTTATGATTTGTTTAACCATTAATAACATTGCATTTGGCTATTCCATTTCAGATACATGCGACAGACTACTCCAATGCTAGTGGGACAGCCTTGTATGATCCCTTTATAGAAGACTGGAATGCCTTCTTCCTAAGCTTATTGAATATCCCAAGGAATATTTTCCCAGAGCTTCGAGACTCTGTGGGAGACTGGGGTTTCTGCCCTGCCAAGTTGTTTGGGGCACCTATACCCATTACTGTTGTGGTAAGATTTTTAGTCATATCTGAAATTAGTGGTTCAGTTCTTCATTGATAGTACTTCTTTTCTGCATCAAGTGAATGAGAAAGAGAAGCTAAATTTTGCTTCGCCTTGTAGTCTTCTGTATGTGAGAGAGTGAAATACAAATTTTTTTCTTGTATTATCTGTCTAAAGTTGTTTTTTTGTTCTGGTATATGGATGTTTGTGGTAATTAATGGTGCTTCTTTTCTTGCAAGTGTATAGAGACAGTCTTGGTTGCTTTTGGTGCTTCCTTTTTGCGCACTTTTATTTTTCATCATAATGAATTTTTCAAAGAATTTTACAATCTGTACATCATTCTTATCTAATCAACAGGTGTCAGATCAAGGTGCATCACTGTGCGGATCCTGTGGTTTTAACCTTGGAGATGTGAAAATCACTCTAGGCACAGGTGCCTTCCTAAATGTCAATACAGGCAATGATGCCCATGCATCGGTGAAAGGTTTGTTGTTGTTGTATTTTTTTTCCCTCTTTTCTTTTCTTTTCTTTTCCTAAGATGAACAGGAATGGGCATTGAAGGTACCTGTGCTCCTGCTTACCAGTCATAGCTAGGGCAGATTCAGGTCCCCCGTGGCTGAAGAGGGCCAAGGGCTATTTATCATGATGTGGTTTGCATTATTCTACTTGGACTGCCTCTTCACTGTCTCATGGATAGCCTTCATACCTTTAAACTTTGGAGTGAAAATTGGAAAGCATTAGTTTAAGGGATATTTATTTTTTTAATTGGGATTGGCAGTTAAAGCAACAGTTATAAATTCCTCTCTAGAGTGGGAAACAGTTTTAAAGGTAGGATTACATTCTCATATTGAAATATAGCCCATTAACAGCAGTATTATTAGCTTACAGTTGTATTTTATGACCAAAAGTTTTAAAAAGTGAGTTTTCCTGCATTTAAATTTAAAGGTACTCACACTGACTGTTGTTGTTTTCTTTTGGGAAATATGTTTGCACATAGATGGCTCCACAAATGCTCAGCCACCAAGGAGCCAGTTAGTAAGCTGATTTCCCCTTTCCTTGAGTTTTCAGGGAAAAAAAAGTTAACCCACTAACTTGGGTATATTTTGAAGCCAAAAATATTATTTTCTGGGCAGCTACAAAATCGGCTCGCGGGGTTGGCAGGAATCTGCCTGTACACCGGCTGCGGCCCGTGATGTATTTGTAGCGCGAGCTCTGATCCAACGTCACACTGGCGGGACGCCTGGCAATGTTTATTTTTCCGGGTGTCTCATATATAGGACACCCATCATAAATGGGTTAATATTGATAATGTCATTGTTTTTATCATTATGAATATTATAAAGTTATTATTGATACTGATAGCAACCAAGGAAATGGGTAAACAGGTGAGATAGGCGGAACTAGTAATTGTCTCTTTGGTATTTGAGCACTTGTGGAACCATCTAAGTAAGCAAAAAAACATGGCATGTATTCTTGTCATCCTGTCAACAGTAAAGGAAGTGCTTGTATCTAATGGTGACACCAAACAAATGGTGTCACTATTATTGGAGAAAGAAGAGTTTCCTCTGATGGACCAGTGGTGCTACGTATGTGATGAGGTATAGTTTCAATTGCACACAGCCACATGATAGAAGGTTAATTTTGTCTTGGTAAGAAGAGCAAAAATTTGGACACTTTTCAGCTTTGGTATACCTTTACATAATGACTGTCGTAAGATAGGGAGCAAATGCTGCACAGGGAGTGAGAACAGTGGTTCATCGATATTACACCATGAATAATGAAAATAAGGAATGATATCTGCATGATTGGATGGCTGTGTGAAACAAAAAAAACAAAACAAAAATTTGCTGTTTATTTCTCATGAAAATGGCATTTTTAAAGTTTCCAGTTAACCGAAATATATTGCTTGTTATGATAACCCCATAAAGCAAAGTGGTTAATCTTAATGGTATGGATGCACTGAACTAGGGTAAATTAAAGAACATATTCCTGTAGAGAACAAAAAGTTGTAGTAATTGATACAAGAAATAATTTGCAAGCACAAATGGTAATGCCACAAATGAAGGAAAAGCATCGTAAGCATACCATGGTACAGACAATGTTTTCGGGGAGTGTTGGGGCGGACCCCAGATCAACCCTCCCCTCAGGCAGTGCCTAAAGGGCATGGCCAGTCATGGCAATTATGATTGTTGAGTTCAAGTTTGTAGCATGGATATGGGGACTTGGTATCTGGCGAGAATGTCCGTACTGTCAGAATTACCAGGGAAGGAAAGGTCAGACCTATGAATGCCTGGAGAAGATAAGAATAAGAAACTCCTTACTGTGGTAAACAGAAAAAGTATTTGGTAAACTTAATTTTGCCTTGTTTTTTCCTGTGTGCCATGTATTCCTGCATTACAGTATGTTACTCTTAAGGAGTGTATATTTTGATATATATAATGGATAGATGAAATACAAATATTTTCGATGCTATAAAGTTTACACTGAATAGAAATATCAGTGAATTTTGTTTTCAGTTATTGCTGGGATAAATAGTAAATAGTAAATGGTAAAACTTAGATAAAGAGAAAGGAATTTAGTGTTTAAATTTTTCAAGGAATGTACATACAATTTAAGTTCTCAAAACTGCAGAACCCACAACAGTATTTTCCCTCATAATACTACCATGAGAGAAGTAATATTGACAAAACATGTTTTAGCTTTCACAATATATCATAGTAGTGGTTGTGTTATTGCAGAATTGACTATAAGGATAGTTTCATTATTTTCGAATTAAGAATTTGAAATGTCTGAATTCCACCTAAAGCCCAAATGTTGTCTGTTATCAGCCATTCTCAATATTTCAGGTATCTATCCAGTTCACGGTTGGAAAGACAAAGAAGGTTTGGTACACATGGCAGAAGCTTCGTCCAATGACAATGGAACGGTCGTCGAATGGGGGCAGATGATCGGTTAGTTTCTAGTTTTAGTTTCTTTTATCTCTTTTTCTCCTCTTTTCTTTTCCTCCTCCTCCTCCTCTTCCTTCTCTTCTCCTTACCTCCTCTCCTCCTCCTCCTCCTTCTCCTCCTCCCTCCTTCACCCCTCCTCCTCCCCTCCTCCTCCTTCTCCTCCTCCTCCTCACCTCCTCCTCCTCCTTCACCCTCCCTCCTCCTCTCCTCCTCCTCTCCCTCCTCCTCCTCCTCCCTCCTCTCCTCCCTCCTCCTCCTTTCTCCTTCTCCTCCTCCACTCCTCCTCCTCCTTCCACTCCTCCTCTCCTCCTCTTCTTCTTCCTTCTTCCTTCTCTCCTCCTCTCTTCCTCTTCTTTTCTTCTTCTTCTTCTTCTTCTTCTTCCTTCTCTTCCTCTTCTTCTCTTCTTCTCTCTTCTTCTCTTCTCTTTCTTCTTCCTTCTCTTTCTTCTTCTTCTTCTTCTTCTTCTCTTTCTTCTCTTCTTCTCCTTCTCCTTCTTCTCTCTCTCTTCTTTCTCTTCTCCTTCTCCTTCTCCTTCTCCTTCTCCTTCTCCTTCTCCTTCTCCTTCTCCCTTCTCCTTCTCCTTCTCCTTCTCCTTCTCCTTCTCCTTCTCCTTCTCTCCTTCTCCTTCTCCTTCTCCTTCTCCTCCTTCTCCTTCTCCTTCTCCTTCTCCTTCTCCTTCTCCTTCTCCTTCTCCTTCTCCTTCTCCTTCTCTCTCCTTCTTCCCTTCTCCTTCTTCTTCTTCTTCTTCTTCTCTCTTCTTCTTCTTCTCTCTCCTCCTCCTTCCTCCTCCTCCTCCTCCCTCCTCCTCCTCCTCCTCCTTCTCTTCTCTCCTCCTCCTCCCTCCTCCTCCTCCTCCTCCTCCTCCTCCTCCTCCCTCTTCCTCTCTCCCTCCTCTCTCCTCCTCCTCCTCCTCCTCCTCCTCTCCTCCCTCCTCCTCCTCCTCCTCCTCCTCCTCCTCCTCCTCCTCCTCCTCCTCCTCCTCCTTTCCCTTTCCCTTTCCCCCTCCCCCTCCCTTTCTCTTTTTTTCTCCTTCATAAAGTGTGACAGTTCCTCAATTTACTTCAAAGGCATGCAATTACCATAAATATTGTACCATAGTTGATTGTAGTAACAGGATAACCACCTTATTGTGTGATTTTGAAACCAGAACTCCTATCTTTTGTCACCTCATTAGTTCTCGGTGAATTTCATGCATTCCAAAAAAAAGGTTCTTATTGTGAGAATCTTGGTATGCTATGAACAATATGTGTTGGTTTATAGAGCCAGGTTTGTTTTAGTTACCCCCCCCCCCCCATATACTCAGTACATACCATTTTCAGCGGACGTCATTACAGAGCAAGATGAGTAGGTACAGCTGCAGCACAAGGTTTAAGTATTGGAATGGGTTCAGGCACTTTGGAAATGTTTGCAAGCGAAGGGAGTGCTTTGGAAGGCATGGTAGGGGCATTCAAGAGCATATGACCTCTGCACAAATGTCATTGGCATCATACATTGTTGTTGTTGTCATTATTGTTCATTATTGTGCATTATGAGTGCAGGATGTGAA
>NW_020870326.1:17500-25000 GCF_003789085.1 Penaeus vannamei
AGAACAGTGTCTAGGGTACTTTTCAATTGAATAAGCCATTATTGTGATCATATCATTTATGACATTTGTACATCCTGGTCCTACTGCATTTATGAGATCCATACAATTTGAGAAATGAGAAAGCAATATTTAAAGATATATATTTAACATAGTTCTTAAGTTTTTAGATTTTAGTAGTCATGCCCCACCATAGGTGGTACCAAGTAAAGCACTGTTTGTTGCTTGTTTTGCCGCGCATTATGACTTAAACATCCCTAAACCCATTCACCACCAGGTGATGTCCTATAGACATCATAGCAAAAATTTCACTTATGGCGCAAGTAACACCTAATCTCATATCATTGCTAGATCCCTGTGCCTGCTTGTGCCAAATAAATTTGTTTCTTAGGGAAATGATATAAGAAAAAGAGTATATTGCAGGTATTACATGATGAATTCCATAATATCCTTTTAAGATGTCTTTCTGATAGGCTTAAAATATCATTCCAAAATATTTCTTAATCAGAAAGGCTTAACTAAGACTTTAAAATTGATGTATAACTGTATGCTTAAGGAAATTGTGGGGTGTACATTCATTAAAGCATTATCCTTTACTGTGGGAAATAAGTACTCAAATAAGTTTGGTATACTCAAATTTCTCAAAACAATGTCATCAGTAGTTTATGATATTATCTAGTGACAGGGAAGGATATTAGTTGCACAAAATTTTGTTAAATACAAACAACAATAAGTATTTTAGAATTTACAGTACATTGTGTTGGGAACCAGTTTGCATTTCTCTTTGCCAACAGCTATTCGAGATGATATTTAAAGAAATGGAAATTATTTTAATGTAAAAAAGGATTTAATCAGATTTTGTAAATTGATAAATATTTTTTATTTGCAACTAATGTAATTAAGGGTTTTTCTATAACTTTTAAGGAGCTACAAATGAACAAAATTAGTTTATGATTTATGATTTTAAGTTGACTCTGCATATCGCGTTATAGAAAGCTGCCAAGGGTAGCTGTCGTGCTAATTAACGGAAATAGTGAAAACATTATATTTTAAATTTGATGAAGGGCTAGATAGATTTTCTGGTAGATTGATTGATAAGTAAATCATAGTAGATAGATAGGTAGATATTGTGGTAGATAAAGAAATTAGTAAATCGATTATATAGATAGAATATGATAGGTAGATAATAAATAAGTAATAATATATATAATGAATTAGTAGTATGAAGGGTTAGGTGATGGTATGGATGTGGAAAAAACTAGATGACTTATAGTTAGATATTGAGATAGATATCCATTTTTACTTATTCTCTTTTTCATCTTCTTTCTGAAACTATTGTAAAGAATAACATCTCAATTTTTGTTTCTAAATAGTTTTCTGTCTCCTTTTCCATACATATTTTTTTCTTTTCTATGTTCTTTTTTTTCGCAGTACAATATGATGATGAAAATCTAGATTTCAATTGTGTCTTCAGTAGCAAATGCCACTCATAACATCAGTAACAGCAGTATAAAAGATAATATCAACAAACCACAACCTTTTACAGGCGCCCCTAAATGATGCCAATGCTACTGGGGGCTTCTTAGGCCTCAGTGCTGATACCAGTAAGGCGCACCTCGTCCGAGCTATGCTAGAGTCCCTCGCATTCCGAATATACCAGATGTATAGTGCCATGCTTAAAGAAGCTGACTATGAACTTCTAAGCTTAAGGTATGTTTTTTACTTTGTCTCCTTCGTCTTTCTTTCTTTCTTTCTTTTTCCTTATTGTTATTTATTTATTTATTTATTTATTTATTTATTTATTTAAGCCATTGGACTTGGATGACACTGTGGTCACATCATGGAAAAAATTGAGTCAAGGGATGGGTGGCGTGAATATGCCTTCAATCGGGCAAATTAGCTGTGGCCCGGATGATGCAAACTTGCGAGCGAAGGCCAGGGTGACGGAAAAGACTCACCTGTGCACAAACCTTTTGGAGTGTGATTTGACTTATTTAGCAGTGAGAAGGGGGCTTTAGCATTATTCCCATCGATAACTAATATGGAATGTAACGTGCGTAAGCAGTGACTGGAAGAGTGCCAGCTCCAGGGTGGACACCATTTCCATGCTGCACACCATATTCCTGGCCACTACATTACGTAAAATTGAAAATCAGATATATGACACAAATAACCAAATGTTCCATACTTTTCTTTCTTCCTTGCACTGAGTTATTTACTATACAAAGAAATGATATGGAGTCTGTGTAGGGAAAATAAGCTATTGCCTTCTTGATAAAGCAAATCAAGAGACAAATATGGACATTGGAAAATGACGATAAAGTTAAAAAAAAGTTTACACAAAATAAATTTGCAAAGGGGAAGCACAGAGTCTTGTCACTGCTCATGAGTGTTTGTGTGTGCCCGGGATGTTGGCCACTTATGTAACCCATTGCCTGGATTTTCGACACCGTGATTTCCATGACACAACCGGACCCAACTGGTTAAAGGGATGGGAGTTATAGAGGGATGAGGATTTTTGTATACTTTGATGTATGTTTGGATATAGGAGTTGTGTGATGTATACTGTTTGCTTACATCAGAATCTTTATGTGTGAGTGCTGTTTTATTATCTTCTTTTTCTCTTTTCTTTCTCTTTTTTATAGAAGGAAAAGTGTTATAATAGAATTTTTGTAAAGGGGATTTGTGTTTGTGCACTATATGTGAAATATTCTTCTATTGTAGTTTTCTAGAAGGACTGTTTTTTTTTTAATACTAAAAGATATGGATGGTTACTAAATAATGAGGCTTTATTGGAGTAGATAATGGTGATTGATGCTATGTAGTCACATCTTTGCAAGGAAGGATTTTATGTGATGTGTTTTTCTTGTGAGTGAAGAAAGAAAGTTTTTATTTTGTTTGATATATATTTTGTGTATATTTTTCTAATTTTCTTTTCCAATCATGGTTTATAGATATTACATTTAGCCCTCTTTTATTGATGGAAATAATGCAAAAGCTCATATCTAAATACCAAATGAGCCTAATCATCTTGCATGAGCTTTGGGCACTCATGGTGAGTCTCTCTTGTCACCCCAGCCTCCAGCCAAAACCCTCATGATGGCAAGTTCTCGTTACCCTAGTCAGCAGCCAAATTTTCCCATGACTGTGTGTTTCTGTTATCTGCCCCTCAAACCAATTTTTCTCATGATGTGCTGGTCACATCATCCGGATCATAGGGGTTAATGAATATGAATAAGTATAACATTCAGTAGTGAATGAAAAAAATCTTACAGGTATTGTGTTTTCATATCTTTTGGTTAGAGGGTATACAAATGTTAATGTATCTTTTAGGGTTAATGGACAGGGAGCATTGGTTTATGAAAAAGAAGACTGGTAATTACAGTAAATTGAATTACTCAAAAAAAAATCTGCAAAGCTTTCCTTTCAGCTTTAATGGAAGTAAACATTGGTAAAAATTTATTTTAGCTCAGTGGTTTAATTTCTGTCCTAAAAAATATTTTGGAAGCTGTATGATATTGAAGTTCCGAAAGTTTTTTACAGGCTAGGTGGTTATGTAGGTTCCTTTAAAAGCTATTTTGCATGAAACATGCAGTAAATGCTTTGATGCAGGTTTGTTTAACCCTTAAGTGTTGTATTTGCAACAATACCTAGATGTTTGAAAGTTGTATATGGCATCTTTGTTTTGCAGTCTTATTGGAACAAGCAGAATTTTTGTTTATTCCTCTGAGGGATTTTAAAAAGATGGTATTTTTTAAAAAGTCCACTGATCAAAATCTACATTATGAGAAAAATATCAGTAATTTTTGGTATCCTTTCAGTATATAAATAGTATTCGCCAGACCTGTTAACCGTATGGCTATGTCAATTGCTCACGAGTGGGCACCCTAGGGAACGTACTAAGGGTATAATGGCTTTAGGATTTGCCCATCTTTGTTTAGGCTTTCACCAACCCTTGACCCCTACCTCCTACCCTTCCCAACCCTTACCTCTACCCATCCCAATTTCTACCTCCTACCCTCCCCTTTTATGCCACACACTCAGGGAAGGGAAAGTGGAAGGTGTAGGGTGCCCTCTGGTAGCCATTAGCATGCTCTCCTGCGTACTGGCTGTGTAGAACAAAACAACTATGCCATGTGTGACATTCACATATCCTGAGGTGTGTCACACATTAGACAACTTTATACTGACAGATTTGTGAATGATGCTTAGAGTAGAATTATGAATAAACAGATTTTTTTTTTATTTGTTCTGTCATTATCAGAATGAGAACAAAGAAAAAAGATTCCTGTGCATTTGAATAAAGAAGAGTTATGCATTGTAAGGGTTGATAATCCAAGAGTTTTAAATGTATTAGATGATGAAGAGTGGTATGTTACATGCTCTTATATTATTCATTAACTGTAATATTAGTTGATAGATGATATTATATAATACATAAAGTACTCACTGCATTTTTTAAAGATTTGTTAGGGTTTCTTGTAGCAATATTGAAATCTTTTATGAATTCTTTTATTTATTTATTTGTTGCAGATTATATGATATACGTAAATGTAAACACTTGCATTTTACATAAGAATTTACATGGATGCATTACTGCTTCCCTCAGCTGCTGTTTTGTATGGGAAGGTAAAAGCTTGTCATGTAATTGATGTTGTTCCTTTATGTTGCATAATATCAGAGTTTTAATCTTAATGTTTTTCTTTTTTTTCTTTTCTGTTTTTTTTTTTTTTTCTTTTTTTTAAATTGTTTGCTTTTATTTATGTAGTCTTTATGTATGCTATTTGCTCCTGTGTCTTTTTCCTTGCTTTATTAAAAGAAGAAAAAGTATGAATCACTGATTAAAAGTGATTGCATCATAGTTAGTCATTCCCAGACATTTGCTGCCGCTCACTAACCTCTGTAGCCCTCGAGCAAGGAAAATTGGTTGCATAATTTTTTATTTGTATTACGCTTATTTATTCAATATGCTATTTGACAGTGATGGTAGAGATGATTAATTTAATAAAATTTCGTGGAAAATGTTAGGATTGAAGAGTGATTTTGTGAATGTTTTATTTTTAGAGAAGAATGATTATACAGTATTATAGATAGGCTTTGATAGTGTATTAGCTGCCAGGGACATGGTAAGATCATTTGTTTGGAGGCAGTTTTGAATTGCTGAAATTTGATTATACATGTATAATTACAGATCTGATAAGAATTTTTTTATGATATTATTAGTTTTTTTTACACTTAGATGCTCATTTGTTTATGTGTTATGTACAGCAGATATGAAGGCAAGAGAATGAAACTTGGAATTTACAACTGCAAACCTTGGGCTTCTTTCACCAACCTTACCTGAACCCTTCTTCCTCTATAAAACTAAAACTGTATTTATCTAGATAAACTATATGTAAAGGTTAGGATTACCTTAACTCACTACTGATGGTTCCTTTAGAGTGCCATATATCCTCATTTCCGGGTGGTATCTATAGAGGTGCGAGCCACACACTGCCCGCAAACAGATCAGAGCATAAGCTCTGATTTTAAAGCCATTTTATAGCCTTGGAAATATATATAAGATTATGCTTTTGAGAAATGCATACAATGTTTTGCCTGCCCAAAACCTAAAATGCAATCTCAGCTCTTGTTGCAATGGTTGGAAGTTTAAGTATAGAGTCTAGAATCACTAATAATGCCATGTGTGTTACTCTCAGGAATGAAGCACCCTTAGGTGCTGAGGTCTATATTACAATTGGGAAGCTCATGCTGCTCCTCTGCTGACCTGTTGTGAGCACCAACAGCACCTCCTTCTCCTGTTATCATGTATCTTGGTGATGGCATGCCATCACTGCTGCAGGGCCTGCCTTGCTGCAGTTTGCTTCTCGGTGAAGTCAGCCCCTTCTCTGAACACCTGTTCTGAAAGCTCAAGATTTCTCTCTGGCCATGTGAAAGAGGAAGAAGACCTTCCTGTACCAGACCTTGGGCTGGCGATCTTTCAGATCTGATCACCAGCATCGACACCTTTCATGCTGAGGTTGTAATCCTTTACCACTAATGGCTTATCCCCACCCATTGCAGTGACATGGATGGTTGACAGCATGGTGACAGTGTTGTGGTCCTTCCAAAGCAAGGAAGCTTGGCATGGAATACCAGTAACAGCCCTGCTTTAGTGGACCATGTCACCACAGTCCTGCTGGGTCTATACTTTTAAACAAGAGGTGTTTGCTGTTGCTGCTGGCACTGGCACAGAGCTTATAGATCTTTAACCTGAACTTTGTCCTGTTGATCAAGTTGCAGGTCTTGAAAGCAAGGTTACCCTCGGAACTTCCACAATGGTGATGTTCTGCCATGACATGAACACCAGAACAAGCCATTAAGGGAGTCCACAACTGGTCAGAGCTTCCGCATCTTGTCCTATGAGAGTGGAGCTTCTTCTGCCATTTGGGGAAAATGGAGGTTAGTCATCAACTAGTCGAACTGGTCCCTGGACATGACCTGAGAAATGAGTTCATGATTTAGAACATGACTACTCAACCGGTAGTTACGATAACTGGGGAGATCCACCATCCTTATTTTCACTTGGATTCCAAGGTATGCCTTGAGTTCCTGCATGGACATGGGCGTCTACTTCCTCATGTGAGGCAAGGCAGTATGAGGGTTGGCGTCTGCATGCCTGTGAGAGTGGAAAAGAAAAACAAGTAAATGATACATTTAGATTGCCCAATATATGGATTATTTCCTCAATATAAATACAAATAAAATGAACACATAATCGATAATAACGAAGCTTACCAGTTGGTTCCCTTGACATTCAAATCAAGAAGATTGTTGGTGAAGAACCACCTGAAGATCTTCAAAGGTGTGTTGGTCACATCCATTGCAACCTTGATGTCAGGTTTGTCTCTGAAGCCCAAAAGCTTGGGAACATTGCTTTTTTGTTGCCAGATGAATTGGATGGTCCCTGGAGCATTTCTCAGAGACAACATGGCAGCCACATTGGTGAGTGGCTTGTCACTGTCAAGTGTGGTATTGACCTGTGACACATAATCCAGTTCGTCCTATGAACTGGATATGTGAGAGTGCGGGTCAACAGTGTCGTCCACCTTACTGGGCAACAATTCATCACCACTCTGTTCGGAAGAGAGGTCAAAGAAGGTGGTAGATGGAGATCAAAGGCACAATGGCACCAAAGCACCTCAACAGGAGTTACTGATTGAGTCAATGGCTGGGGTCATCAACCTCAGAGGAAGAGGAGAAGGAGTGTCTGTAAATGCTGGCATAGTTAGGCATTGCAAAAGCAAGTAATGAATGAGGTGCAAGCATCTCGACAGCACTTTGACCTGGCAGGGAACATAGAACTAACAGTAAGTAGCCAATGAGGTTAGTGCAACATGGGTCCCATGTCACATAACTTGACCAATCACATTAAAGCTTAGTGTACTGACATTACTGTCTTAGGTACCATCATTTATTACTACATGGAAGTAATATAGAGGCTATAAAGCATCATCACTTCCT
>NW_020870326.1:35000-50000 GCF_003789085.1 Penaeus vannamei
GATGAGCTTATCCCTCTTCGCCAGGTAGGAAGGACGTTTCAGCCGCAAATGGACCAGCAGCCTCAGCTCTTGCAACAGATGAAGGAATGGGAGAGAGCTCTGCAGCGCTTCACAAAGTGGCACAATAATAGCAGCTCAGAGAATGGTCAGTCCTAGGGGTCCATGTGAGATATTCTGAAAATCCTAAGCTGCAAGCATGCCATCAATTACGGTCTCAGCATGATATTGTTATTAATGTTATTTTGTTTTTTTGTTGTTTTTTCACTCAACTCTCCATTTCCTTATTTTCATTTACTTGTATATCTCAAATGGAGTATGCTGATTCATTTGCTCAAACAAATAGGTGTAAGATACGAGGGTAGCAAGTTGGCTGTGGACAATGGAGAAGCTGGCCCCTGCTACAGCAAGAGCCACAGAGGCAGGCACTTCAGCAGTGAATGCGATGCATCTATCCTTCACCACGGGAAGAGCCAAGAGGATGGGTTTTATCTCCTCCATAGTGGTGTAGAGAATAGATGCAGTGTCTTTGTCTGTGGCGCTCTGTTCATCCTCTTTCTTAGTATCGCTATGTATGGGTAATATTAGGTTCAGACTGTGATAATGGGTGATGACAATTTTTTATTTTTGAGATTTTACAAGATATGCACATGTACACGCACACACAAACACTACACATGCACAGATATACCCACACATAGGTATTTTTATTTTTTTGTTAAACAAGCAGGCAAATCTTTTGTAATCATTTGCTCAGTAATATGTTAAGTTATACAGGTAAAAGACATGGCGATTAGTCAGTGATTGCATTGCCATAGCATGGGCCTAAAATATGCGTAAAAATACAGTATAAATGTAATTGAAAAGTTTCTCTGTATTGAAGGTATGTGTGTCGTTATCACTGTTGTTTAGAGGGTGCATAATACTCTTGGAGTGAGTTTAGCTTTTGTTTCTTATTTGATTTACTTGTCTTCCCAAAGGGAAAAAAAGACACTAGAAAAGACATGTATGAATTTGTTTTTGTGAATGTATTGGGAAAAAAGGGCCTGGTGATGATTAAATATAGTAGTGCTAAAGTTCAGAATAGGATCGGTGCAAGAAACAGTTTATTATGGCCATTTTTTTAAATGTTGATAAAGCCATTGTGTTTAGCAAATAATAGTATCAAAATCAGTCAATACACCATTGCTTTAAAAAGTTGATATGACATACAGCTTTCTCGCCCTCTTTCACTCTTCCTTCCCTCTCTTCTCTCTCTTCCTCTCTTCTTTCCCTCTCCTTCTCTTCCTCTCTTCTTTCCCTCTCTCCCTTTCTCCTCCCTTTTTCTCTCCTCTCCCCTCCCTCTCCCTCTCCCTCTCCCTCTCCCTCTCCCTCTCCCCTCCTCTCCCTCTCCTCTCCCTCTCCCTCTCCCTCTCTCCCTCTCCCTCTCCTCTCCCTCTCCCTCTCCCTCTCCCTCTCCCTCTCCCTCTCCCTCTCCCTCTCCTCTCTCCCTCTCTCCTCTCTCTCCTCTCTCTCTCTCTCTCTCTCTCTCTCTCTCTCTCTCTCTCTCTCTCTCTCATGCAAATATTGGTGCTATTGATATCATTAATTATTTATATACTTTCTTAAATGAGATAGAAGCTTATGTCCTTTTGTTTTGTTTTGTTATGCTTTTCTTAAATAAATGGAGGCATGGTTTTTTTTAGTGATGGATTTTGTTTCTTGTTTTTTTATTGTTATTACTTTTGTGTGAGAGTTTTATGAGGATTTTCTAATGACAAACATTGTAAAATTAATATTGTCTATTGTATAGAAAATATATGCAATTATATTTTTATACAGTTGCTAGTGTACTGTAAGAATTTGCATATGTATAATAAAAGGATGTTTATACAAGTAAATAATTCCTTTAAAGTAAATGCCATTGTTAGTGTGGTACTGTTCTCTTCCTCCTTTCAAATGAACATATCTTTTTGTAAATTAAACAAGTCGTCACATTACACCATTAATTATTTTCATGCTAATACTGTGTAATGTGTAAATACATGCATATTTCTCAAAAATGATTATATATTTTAAAGGCAGCTTAACAAAATGATAATAAGAAAATAGGGTTGTGTTCAGTTAACCTAAGAGCAGGATAGCTGAAACATCATCACCCGTTTCTGCTTTGTCTTCA
The DNA here is from genome assembly GCF_003789085.1 of Penaeus vannamei. NCBI lineage: Eukaryota > Metazoa > Arthropoda > Malacostraca > Decapoda > Penaeidae > Penaeus > Penaeus vannamei. The sequence continues at coordinate 37,156 of NW_020870326.1, forward strand.
GGTTATTTATATGCAGCTTTGGTGGTGATGGGTAGCTATCTGAACTATTTAGTATTTAATTTTACTCCTAGGGTTCCCAGACAAGATGATAAAAAGCTTTTTTTGAGGCCCAGTCCACATGATCAAGCACTGCCATACTGACATCCACTTGACCCAATTGCCATGGTAGTATTGTCCACTGTAATATTTTGTGAATTCTGTTTCCCTAAGACAGCTCCACAAATGGTCAGCCAGCCAAAAATAAAGTAATAGGTCTTACTGACTGCCCCTGATTTTCCTTTTCTTTGAGTTTGTTCATTTTTAATATCAATACTTATATTGATATGATTATTCATATATCCAAAAATCTTGAGAAAGATAGGACTAGTAATTGACTTCTTTGTAACTAAGTACTTATGGAGCCACCTTGTGTAAACACAATTGATAAATTAAAATTACAGTGGACATGGCATGGTTAATGGTTAATGGTTAAGATAAATGTGCTAGACATCCAAGGTCATATAGCACTATAGGAAAGTATAGTAAAGAGGGATGTCAGGTGATAGTTATGTGTCAACTATCTAGAATAGTGTTGAGAGGTTGAAGATGAGGGAAATGATTATGGTGGTTTAGGTAAGGGAGTTAGATCAAGTGAAGGATATTTGTGTGTCTGAGGAAGGAGAACAGGTTGTCGAGGCAGAAGCTGTGAGATTCTGTAAGGATGTTTGATATGTTGGGAGGTCGGTGAAGGGAGGATAGGTGTGGAAAAGCAGAGGTACGTGCTGTATTAAAGCGTGGACAGGACAAGAGAATGTGTGGGACTGAAAGAGGGATGTTACAAAGAGGACATAGGGCGGGTCTGAGCGTGACATCAGATAGGCATGTGTTAGGCGAGTGTGGCCAATACGTAATCATGCGAGGGCAGTCTCCCAACATCTGTTTTTGTGAAATGGAGCTGACCAAGAGGAGATTGATGGTTTTACGGTATGTAATTTATTGTTGTGGAGTCTTGACCAAAAAGATTGCCATCGGGTATACAAGAAAGTCTTAAAGTGGGGGTAGTAATCTGTAGCTGGAATGTGGACATGGCATGTAAACATGCCATCTGCATCTGTTGGGATGGGTTATAACCCCTTGTTCAGGCAAACCAATGGATTGCCCATGACAGCAGCTGAGTATGAATGGACGACCCTGTTAGACACCAGCACATTAAACAGGTAAGGTCCACTGAACACTTTGTTGACACAAAGCCTATCCTGTTTTAATCTTTAAGGGATATTCCACTGCCTGTTGCAACAACAGGATACAAGGATTTTTTTTTCTCTAATAATCTACATATTTTGGAGGCCTTGTTAAGATGTCTGGGAACCACAGGTCAGGTCTTTATTTGCATATAATGGGCCTGTTCACACAGGCACAAATAAAGAGTACCTCATAGGTGGACAACCTTCTTGGTAAATGTATAGTTTCCTTGGGGTCTCACCTGTGACATTGCATTTACAGTTTCCCACCTGTGTGAACATGCCTGAGCATTTCTAAAATCAGTTGTCTTCCATTTTGATACAGGTAGTTCATAGAATCATGAATATCCTCACATGTACTGTATATAGATAGGACTCTTAGACAAATGTATAAATGCAAAATTATATTTTCTTTCCTGTGCAAAGCAGAATGTTGAAAGGAATGTGGTGTGGATTAAAGAAAGTGCTGTTTTGATTTCATTTATTTACTTATTTCAGAGAAGTTTTAGCATTTCTAGCATTTATAAAAGTATACATCGTTCAGAAGTTGGTAGATTCTTAAATTTTATTTCTATTTATTAAATGGTCACGATATGTCACTCGCATGCATGTCAAAAAGGGCACAAGATGTAACAAAGGATGATCTTCAGATGGAATTATTTTTGATTTCATCATTAACTAACTCCCACCCCTTTGTTTACAAGTCAAAGTACTTGCTGAAATCCTACCCAATTTTTTTTTTCACACAAAGCTGAATCTAGTTTTGAATAATTGTGTCATTTGCAGTGAATACCTTGGACACCCCCTACACACACATGAAGAGCAGTCAGATAGATAGTCTGCATCAACATTTTTAATGTTTAATATCAAAAGCTTTTAAATATTCATTGACTTGCAGCATATTGATTTGATCAAAAATGCCACTTCTTTAATTTCTAGTTTAAAAGACATTTTCCTGACCATTTTTACATTTCACTATGTTCTTAAAACTGTTATGAATGGTAGGCATAGGCGAGTGGAGAGCAAGATGGAATGTTCAAAATATTTTATCATGTGCATATGTACACATTTTTGGCATAAACAGACATCATTGATCATGATGAGCCTGTATAGTACAGTAGTATGTGCCAAGCCTGGGTTATTAGGAAATGATAATCTACCTCTGCTGCGATTTATACTAGGAAACAACACACTTGGCAAGTTACTGTGGGGTTCCAGTCATTACAAAAAAGTGAAGGTTTCCTTGAAAAGTGTATTAGGTAAAGGACAGTTGTTCTGGAGTGTCAGCAAGCTACTTGTGTAATGATTATTAGCAATATGTGGATCTTACATGGAACTAGTGGTAATATTCCACACTGTGCAATCTAAAATGTTCCAACAGCCTGTACAAGGTTATGAAATATAATCCCTCCAGTTTCTTTGGACAAAAGCCTAGTTTGTTCTTTCCCTAAACTAATAATCTTTATTATTCAAGTTAACCCTTTAAGCCATGGCAACTCCCAACCTTTAGCAGCCTTTCCACTGAAGATGTAACCAACAAATCAAAAGAAGCAAGCCTAAACCAGTCATACCTACCAGGCAGCAATTTCTGTGCACCTCGATTTTAAATTATAGAAGAAATGAATTATCTTTTCTCAACTCTAGCTCTTCTGAAACTAACCCAGTCAAGCTTACCTTCCTATTATGACACCATAGTTTCTGCAGTATCCTTTTCTTTAATAAGCTGCTTACTCAGGGTAATATGCAATATATCAAAAGATGTAGCTTTCACTTTCAGAGGATAACTAATGAAAAACTGCTCTTTATCCTTTCATGTATTATGTACAGCTCCAATAAAAGTTTACTTCCATAGTGTTTCATCTTATTTGTGCTCCTTGATAATGAAACACTGAAATGGTTTAGTGCTCAGTGTTTGCAAGCCTAATGGAAGTTCAGAAAAAAAATCCATGAAGTTATATGTATGAGAGGCAAAAGGCACAATGAAGGTTTGCACATTTCATATTTTACCAACATTTGTATTACAATTCATTACACCACCAATTAAAAGTGACCGCCAGTGACTTTGCATGTAGATACCAATAAAGTGAAGTTTCAATTTAATAAATATCTTTGGCAGTTACTTCCAACATTTCTGCCTAAATAATTACTCATAACCAAAGCTGATGGGATCAGTGGATTAAGAGCAGGTATTAATCATAATTCAAAGTTTCATGTGCCTGAAATTTAGGATAGCAATCAATTGGCCAACCATTAAAAAGAAATTTATTTTAGACAAGTTGACAATGATCCTACAATAAAATCATACAAAACCCTTTAAGTAATGGTAATTCCTTTTTCCAGACAAAGGCAACAGCCAATGCAAACAAAAGATTTTGAGCAGTGTCAATTACAAAATGTACTTTGAGCCAATACTTGGCCAATGCCTATGAACATGATTCCGTTATATAAAGCTTATATTATACTTAATGAACGCAGACTGATATTTCACACTGATGTGATGACAAAGATACAAATGGAAGAGCTTCAGGTAATACTAAACTTGCCTCAGCCAACACGTGGCAGCGGGCGACACTGGTATAGCGTTCCAGGCACAATCCACCAACTTCAAGTCAATCATCAATGCAGACCCACTGAACCACATTCTTTGCCAAGAATTCAGAGAGATGAGTCTCTCTGGAAGAACACTGGATGGCACTTGTGTCCATTCTTCACAAGACAGGGTCTCGACTTGCCAATGCTACTCATCATGGGATAACAGCCAGAGCTTGAACCAGTGCTACACTGCTGCCACCCACCTACATGCCAACCAATTTGAATTATAATCAAAATAATATAATCAGAAGTATAAAACAATGAGTCCCCTGATGCTGCGTGGGTAGCATGATAAACAGTTGCTGCCCGGGCATGACTAGGGCAGCAGTGACCGCAGTGCGGGTGGTACTGAAAGACCCCTCACAGTGCAGTTGGGTCGGCAAGAGCCGAGACCAGTGTTACACCAGGGTGGAAAGTAACAAACACAGGGTAAGGGCTGCTTTTCGTGAGGGGCCTCCCATAGTAGGTTTAGGCACGGTCAGTAGAACGCAGTTTCTCCAACACACACTCGTATGATGCTTCAGCCATATCCGTGGCCTGTAAAGTGAAAACAAGCACTATGAGCAAGGACTTCAATACTTTAAAGCAATATCTTTTGTTCAAAACTATAGTTAAATCTGAAAATTTACATTTTATATACATCTTTTTTTGGCTAATGCATTATAAATAAAACCAAGTCTCACTATGTACATATCAGATTGTCATTCAGCAATAAAACTTACCTGGATATATTTGCCAATGCCTTCACATGCACTTTTGAGGGCATCAAAGCTTGAAGAGTAAAGCATTTTCTTCTTAATCTTGGCAGTGTCTGGGCACCAGGACATCAGGAACAGCTTCTGCTTTGGTGTGCGCTAAAATAAAGAGAATTTTACAAAGCAAATAAACAAGGTACTTGGACATTTACAGGTGACCATGCTACAAGTATTCTTCTATTCATGCTACAGTTATGATTCCCCTACCAGAAAATAAGAATTGAGATATTACAATTGCTATTACGATGTAAATACAACAAAAAGCTTGAAAACTTACATCTGATGTTCCCTGGCACTGGTGCTCATACTCGAAGTCATATAGACCATAGCGGCACTGGTCAGGGCCCAACTCTTCCAGATGTTTCAAGTAGTCATCATAGGAACTATCTCTGTCACCATACTGTAAAACATAACAAAATTAGAGGGTAGGAAAAATACATTCACACAGTCACAGTTGTCAGTTGTAAAAACAAACAAAAAAAAACATAAGTACTATCAAGTGTTTCAGCTTAGAAAGTAAAAAAAAAAAAAAAAGTTCCCCGTATTCCTTACCTTTTCAATATCTATAACTTTCTCATCTTTAATGTGGAATATGATGTACCTATATTTCTTGTTTTTTTTTATATCGAGAAAGGCCTGTGTGCATGCATCTGCTACTTGTACTCCGGAAGCCTGCAAAAAAAAATAATGTAACATTTAGACTTACTGTACCATATATGCAATATCAATATCAATTAGGTTTCACTGAATGTGGCTAATACTTTTAGATTATCAGTTGGTAGTTTCTAGATATTAAATAACTATTGAAAAATTGAAGTCCAACATACACCAACGATAAGTATTTTAAACAAGGCACATATCCAATTTAGAAAATTTACTTTTTATTCATATAAAACCTGGATCTATATTAAACTTCTTTTACATTGTTAACTTCGATCAATAAAATTTCCATATATTTTTCAACATTCACAGATACAAACTCTCATCCAACAAATACCTCCTTGAAAATAAAAATTCACCAGATAGCATCTAACCTTGTACAAATACTGGAATCTCTTAAGTCTCTCAATATCAAGGAAGCTCACCACAAAAGTTTATGAAAACATTTCCAGAGCAGCAACAAAATAAATCCCCCCTAAAACAAGCTTCAAAGGATTTAGCACAACTAGTATATTATACTAAACATGTACAAAGACCTTTCGGGGAGTTCTGCTACACCCACGACTGCAAGCCAAACATACCTACAATACCTTAAAATAGATGCAAGGTCAGAGACCCCAACAGCTGCAATGTAACTTGTTTCTCTCCCCCCCCCCTTCCTTATTTTTACTTAACCTCACCAATAAGCAACTATAAATGCAACAAAATCAAGGCAAAAGGGAGATGCATGTAAGAAACCTTAAAACTTTTCAGACAAGATGACAATCATGTTTGTAAACCCTCAAAATAGCCCTAACTTGGTTCTCATACTTGTATGGCCAAGGGTGTCACATGCCAATACTAACTTTACTATAGAGCCAGAGCATCATATTTCACTAGGCCACATGAGCAGTATACCATACTTAACCATGGATAAAGCAAATGCACAAACAAAGAAGGTATTAATGGTTTATTATACCTCAAGGGTTTTAAATATCCTGTAAATCTTTTAGGGAACTGTTTCTTGCCACTGAGAAAGTTAAATCCACAACACACAAATGACTGCACTAAGTTTGTCATGAATGTTTGCAAAAGGCAAAGACTAGCTATCACCAAACACTTGCATAATTATTGTGCATAGGATTCTAGCAAAGCTCATATTTGGAATCAATTATGCTAGAACATGTGGCAACCTAATTCTAAGACCCGTGTAAGTAAGAAAGAAAAGCAAATGCAACCAAAGCCACTCTCCTCCTAATTCATTCAAGTTCTAAAATAAATTACGCAAGTTAACATGTCAGAATAAAAATTTGCTTATAATGCATATTAACTTTATATGTGAAGCTACTGTCAAATTAAAGAAACCTTGTATTCCAACCTTGAATGAATACAGATACAAAAAATGGCATGTTATATCAAAGCCCAATGAAACCCTCCCCACCACCCTCCCACAGGAAGAAGGAAGGAAGGGGGGGGGGGGGGGGGGGGAGAGAGAGAGAGAGAGAGAGAGAGAGAGAGAGAGAGAGGAGAGAGAGAGAGAGAGAGAGAGAGAGAGAGAGAGAGAGAGAGAGGTGAAGCTAGTTTCTTTCTCAAATTCCTGGCTTTGGAAAATTAAAGTATTGGGAACTGTTTATGAAGTGGTACCCATCTGAGACCAAGTTCCTTTTCTTCTGACCAACAACAATGGGCACTTCTGAAAATCTAGGAAGTGCCTCGTTTCAAAAGCCTTCCTAACCTGGGGAACTTTCCTCTGAACCCTCACCCAACAGCCACAAGGTATTTATCATGAACTCTTCATTTCTGAAGAAATTCTTTGTCTGTAAAGATTCCATACACAGTGAGAATAGTTTCTTCCCTCTTAAGGAGTCATTGGATGTTTTTCTATTCTAGTGCAATTATTTTGCAAAAATAATTGCACCTTACTTAATAACAACTTGCAAAACAAGTGCTGAAAGAAAATCAAAGATTCTGTTCATTAAGGACAAAGTTTACCTTGTCTCATATGGCTGTGAAAAACTATACCAACAATACTAAACCTTATAGCAGAAGTTTACAACACGACCACACCCACCAGACACTAATGCTTATATCGAGGTACTTGGAACATCAAACGAAAAGCCAGACTGGCATCTCACGCCAGTCAACCAATCTCCTAAAGCAAACGCCAATAAGGTGATCGGGGCAAGTTGCCATCCAGCTCTCCATCTTAGGTGTACAAGTGTCTGAATATGAACAAATGCCGTCCTGAACTAATGAATCCCATTCATAAAGTACCACAGACTTGTACAAACCAATATCTTCCTATTCTAAGGGGTTATCAAGTAAAATATCATGGAAAGCACTGCTCTGATCCCAAGTCCACATGGTGATCCTGAGTTTTGGCTGTGCATACCAAGGTGGAGATAATTTTCTAGGCCATGATGGGTGCAACCCCCCCCTCAGGCACTATCCAAAGGGCACACCCAGTTACAGCAACTTTGATTTATGAATTTAGTGACAATTAGGGGCAGTCTCTGGTGAGTGCATCCGTACTACTAAAGAAGTTCCACACTGTCTTAACCTCATTATGGAAGGCAAGACAGAACTTTCCACAACCTTTTTCCTTTATGTATAGCAATATACTTTGATACATTCATAAAGATTTACCAAGATTCTTATTTGGGGGCAGAGCCCGTATCAACCCTCCCCTCAGGTAGCCTAGTTACACCAACCTAAATTTTGCAGCCAAATTTTTGAGTGCCAATTACTTTTGCTCATTTTCCCTTACAGGCAAAATTTGAAACCCAATCTATTTCCACACTTTGATGTAGTAATAAAACCACTTTGGAGTGAAGATTAAAAAATAAAGAGTAAGACATCCTTTACTGAATGCAGTCAGACAATATTGGGACCACACACCTTTAAACATTCTCCCTCCCATCACAAGCAAATCATTGAAAATAATGGGAGGCTTTCAAATTCATGACTTATACAATAACAATGGCCAGACTTCAAACTTGCCACAATCTGCAATGATGTAATGAAATCTCAAACCCCATGCTGGGGTACAAGTTACTCGGAGGAATTCACGGATATGAAGGTAAATAGACACTGCCATCTTACAGAGCATAAGAAATAGAGAAAATAGTTTAATCTCCTGCAGCCTTATATTCAACACAAAATGACAAATATTCATAGCACATCACCACTCAAGACTAAATCCACAATACCCTCACAGAGCCAGAGTTCTTAATTTCTGTTGGCATAGACCTAATAAAGGGCTGAATGGGGGGAGGCTTGCTCCACCTGTCTATGGACTAAAAAGAAGAAAGGTTAGGTTGGTTGGGTTCACTAATAACTTGGTTTTGGGACCGTCTAGGGAGGGTAAATCACTAACAATTACCAAGTGCTGTTGCATGCCATCAATGTTTCAATGCTCCAACAAAGGCTAAGTAGCAATTACGACATTCTAGCAATTTATAACAATGCTGAGGTTGTGCGTATAACTGCCATATCCATATATCACAGTTCAGTACAATGAGCAAGCGCATATTAACGTTATTTCAGGGTAACAAGTACGAAGGCAACCTAAACTAATTGAGTGGTATGTCAAGTTGAGACCATCTTGTTAGTTTCACAAATCAGGAGATCAACTGGAGCTTTACTGTCATACTCAAGTCACTTAATTTTAAAAATATTTTAGGACAATTGAATTGAAATGGCACGACAAATTTAGTCAATGGGTTATTAGTCTTTACTGGAGGACCAGAAGTGTGAAAGCCAGTGGGCAGACTCGGCCCAAAGTACCCATTCCGTTATGTATGTATGTGTGCATGCATTCATTTTTATTTATTTATACACACTTTGTTCAGGAAAATCTCAGATCCCATTTCACAGAGGAAAACACTACACAAGGATATTACCAAGAGCATTGCAAAAGGATAGGGGAATATGAATCATGAACTATAAAAAATATAAAGTGCCCCCCATCCCTGTCTAGGGAATAAAAAGAGGGTAGGAAAGGTTTGGTTACGGTTTGCATGATACCCTGGCTTTGGGACAGTCTCTGGAGGATACATCGCTCTCGCTGATATATATCAACACCAATGTGAAATAACCTGCAGTCAAAAAATACCAGAAAAAGAAAATGGCAGTAAAAAAAAAAAAGCCACTGTCAAAATTGTGCGAGGCCACCCATAATTAATATTCACACGGATATAAACAAACGATTGCATTTCCGTCTATCTGATAGATATACATCTAAGTATCTGCCCTGTACACATTTATGTCCAGACTGATAGACATTTATTTCTGGGTACATTGCCAATTCAAAAACTGGCTACTAGTCCATGTAGACTGTGTGGGAGGGAAAGACCCTATGTTTGGAAGGTTGGTAGTTCTTTACAATACTGGCGCATTCACCAGACAAAAGTCGCGTAACTATGTTACAAAATTTATTCAATCTAAGTTAACGTGACTGGGCATTGCCCAAGGGGAGGGTTGATGGGGGTTAAGGGGCTGCCCCAACACACCCCAGGAAACATTTTCACCTCGTACGCATGGCAAGAGAACTGAAACCGAGTGGATTTAGGCAGTCGGTGGTACTTTCCACAATCTTAGCTTTTCCTTATAGCATTACCATTCATCTCTGCAGATTAATTCTGGTAGAAACGACTGCAATTTTAGTCCTCTACAAGTACATCTTCAAATTGCCCTGCCCTAGTGTACCAACACCATACAGATTTATCTGAAGGTTTTTGGTTCACAAGTTGCAACCTCAACAACGAAAGGGGAGAACTAAAAAACACACGAAAAGGCCTTCAACATGTTCATGTGTTTTTTTCTTCTTCCCTTCGTTCAAATTTGCTTGACGAATTCCACACATTGGTTCACAAAGTAACGTTTATCAAATGAAGTAATGGTGACAGCCTCAGAGGGTTGCAGGCACTATTAACAACCATTCTACTTTTACCTTTCACTCCTCCATGAAGTAGCATAATCTAACAAAAGTATAAATATATAAAATGAGCAAATTAATAGAAGTAACAACTGGTATGGCAAAAAAAAAAAAAAGCCCACAACTGGTGTCCTGCACATGCATGGTGAAAGAAAGATGACAGTCTTGACCAACTGCAATTAGGTTAGGCTTTGTTCAGGTTGCACTTACTACCTGAAAATGACCTTCATAAGCTGGTACACATGCATGCTATGTGTCTATCCACGAGAAATTTGATACAGCTGCTGTACTTACAATCTCAACCTTAATAAAAATTTATGAAGACAAAACTTCAGCATTGATCCGACCACTACATCTAATGGTCACCATTCTTAAAATTGCCTAGAACTTCAACATCCAATTCACTGAACCTGCTTTGGGAGAAGACCATACCCCACACAATCTAACCAGCTGGAAATCAATGCCTGCACTATGAGCCACACCTACTTTGACAAGGAATGAATGCATTTTTTAAATACCATTAACTACTACCACCCTTCTGCTCAGACATACTATTTCTTAAATGGATGCCATATGGCTCCCAAACAATCTAACCAGGATTCACAAATAATGAACTACTATAATTATGGAATAAAGAATTCTGAACAAACTTTCACATTAACAAAATAGGCAACAAACAGAACACCCACTTTAGTACAGTAATTTAGTACACTTTAGTACAATACATTAATCCATGGATAAACTTGAACAAAACCTTTTACAACTTGCATCCTTCACTTATTGCAAGTTGAACTAGTTTATCAAATCCCCTACTTTAACCTCCAATACAATTCATAATCCGTACCAGGCTTTTCACACGTCCCCTTCAAGCAATGTAGGCCTATAATCACTTGGGAAGGACTCTGCTAGTACTAATCCTTTCAACAGGAATATTCCCACAGTAATAAAATACGATACTTACGGAAATGGGAGTGAAAAAACGAAACATACAAATCCTTCATTTTCCATTCCCCCTCCCCCCCACCACAACAGTAGCGAGAACAAACGGAAACGAAAGCTTCCCCCGAAAATTTCGAGCCGAGGAAAGTCGACCAACGAAAATAGCTTCCAACAGACAGCAAAGGAAGAAGGGAGAGAAAAAGGAATAAAAATGGGGTTCCCGCGAAGCCCCAAAGCAGACGGGGGAGGGGGGGGACCATGATTCACACAGTACATAGTTCAATGGCCTCCTTTTTCCAGCCGCGGAGGTTATTGCACTTGCAACATCCCAGGGTACGTGGGCCGTTGCGGGAACAGCCGTCGGGAAAGGCGTTTTGGGGAGGTTTTGGGCTCGAGGAAGGAGAGTTTGCGAGGCGTGAGTGGCCTGCGCGGGGGGAGGGGGGCGGTCACGAACTTGCAGGGAGCTCTAGGCCTAGGGACTTTTTTTAGAACTTAATATCCAGAGGCACACGCGCCGGGGGACTTCTCCCGCGATTTCCGGCCGGGGAATCCTGCGAGGACGCCGGCAGGCGGAGGGCAGCCTGGGCCCTTCGAGGCCCCCCGCGGGAGGTTCCTTTGAGCAAACGTCACCCTCGCTTCGCGCCGCGGGGCCTGCCTCGCCCGCCGGCGGCGCCTCCGCCCGCCACGCCGCAGGTCCAGACGCGGCACGAGGCCGCCCTCACAGGTCGGCCTCGAGGGCAGCGAGGGCGCGAGGACCATGCTGCGGGCGAGGTCCGGCGCCCCGGCACAGCCCTTCGCCGGTCTCGCGGCCCTTCCTTCCTTCCTCCTTGCTCCTTCCTCTCTCTCTCTCTTTCTCTCCTTCTCTCGCACACCGAAGGTTTCGCCGGCGTCTTGCGATCCTTTCTGCAGGGCGAAGGCGGCGGCGGCGGGCCCGGCGCCGCCTCGCGCCGCGGGCCAGGGCGCGGGCGGCGGCAGGAGGACTTACCATTGTGCTCTACTCTAAGGTGAATTCAAACAGCTCACTCCGGCCAATACAGCGTGCGGGCGCGGTGTCGGAGCGGCGTCGGAGGGCGGAGTGCTCGCCGCGACGGCCGTATTCCTCCGCGCCGCCGGCTGCCTGTGTCGCGCCCGCTGATTGGCCCGCGCCGCCGCCCCTCCGCCGCCGCCGGCCAATCAGCGCCCGCCTCTCTCCGCCGCCGTTCGTGCTGCACCCCTCGTCTACGGCCGATTCTCCTTCTCTTTTGGCCTTTGCCTCGATTTTCCTTCGGATAAGGGCATGGTGGGTGTTTGGGAGGGCCGTGGCGAGTCGCGGGAGGCATAAGCGCCGAGCCGAGAGCGGACTACTTTTCCGGCATTCTCGGGATATATTTTGCGACCGCTGACTGGCGAGCCTTCGGGAACGAGTCCAAAATCCGCTCTCACGCCCGATGCCGCCCTTTATTCACTTTCAATATGCCTCATGCCCCCTCTCTAATGCAACTGCACCCTCGCCGCCCGGCCGAGGGGAAAATAAAAAATGACGCGAAATAAAAGCCACGTGAACGGCGCGGCCACATAGAGCACATAGGCCAATCAAGATTTGAAACAGAGGATATTGCCATATAAGGTAAAGTTGGAATTTCGTCATCTACCTCCCGTACAATGGGAAAAAATGACGTATCGATTCGCCCTTCGCCATGAGAACAAGGCCGATGCCACGAGACAGAGCAGGCATCGCCCAAGGGAGCAATGCAAAGGAGCTAAAGTGTCATGTGTCCAGCCATG
>NW_020870326.1:55000-60000 GCF_003789085.1 Penaeus vannamei
AGGCCGCCGGAGGAGCCGCGGCGCCCTGCCTCTCGCGCGAGACTCGACGTCAGGCTCAGCGAAAGGGCGGGAAGGGAGGCCGGAGGATATGTATAGAAGGCCTTCGCCCTCGCCTCTCGGGCCGCCTCGTTCTCGCGCTCTTTCTCGCTCTCTGGCTGTTTCTCGCCATATATATATATATATATATATATATATATATATATATATATATATATATATATATATAAATGTGTGTATTGAAAAACGTAATGGCGGTCTCTAAGTAAACCTGTCTCATCTTTATATTCAAACACACACACAAACACATGCACACACACACGCACATATATATATGTATGCATGTATATGTGTGTATATATACATACATACATACATATATATATATATATATATATATATATATATATATATATAATATATATATGTGTGTGTGTGTGTGTGTGTGTGTGTGTGTGTGTGTGTGTGTGTGTAAGTATGTACGTATTTATGTATGTATGTATATATATGTGCGTATGCCTCTGAGGATCTCCCGGCCCGCCTGACCGCCGGGCGAGCGGCTCCGCGAGGGAAAGTCTCCCATCTGGCACGCTCCGTGACGCGGCCGGGCTTGGCGCGTGTGGGAGCGTGACAGGGAGAGATGCCAGCCTACCTCATCTCTGGACCCACACGCACGTGCTGAGGGCGCCCCTCCCCCTCCCCCGCCCTCCGCTCTCCACGGGCGCGGGCGGTGTGCTCAGGAGGGCGTATGAGAGTGTGGGCGTAGCGAGTTGGACGAGACTGTGGCCACGTCTCGCCTTGTCGTATTGATGTTGCTTGGGCGCGGGGGGCTAGGTCTCAGCCCCCCCCCCTTCTCTCCTCTCCCTCTCCCTCTCTCTCTCTCTCTCTCTCTCTCTCTCTCTCTCTCTCTCTCTCTCTCTCTCTCTCTCTCTCTCTCTCTCTCTCTCTCTCTCTCTCTTCTCCTTCCCCCCTCTCTCTCTTTCTCTCTCTGTTTCTCTCCCTCTCTCTCTCTCTCTCTCTTTCCTTCCCTCTCTGTCTCTCTCCCTCTCTCTCTCTCTCTGTTTCTCTCTCTCTCCCTCTTCGCGACACCGGAGTCCGCTTCATCATTATCCTTCATTAGGTGTTACCTTGAGCAAAACGTATGCATGATTCAGTCACGCCATGCATACAGAAAAGGCCGTGAGATGTGAGGCCAGTCCGTTGTGAATAATCCTTCGTCTGTTTCAATTTCTCTTTTTTTTCATATACGCTGACACACTCATGTATGCATAGCCATGACTGTCGGTGCCTCACGTTTCTGTACGATAACTTACACATGGTTATACGTAGGTAGACGCAAAGACTTTTCCCTCGATATTATCATACATCTGACAAGTATTGGTCGTTTGGAGTTTATGAAGATGCGAGCTCTCGAAGGTGATACTACGAGCAACGTGACGCAAATCGTGAGTATTTAATGTGTCGGTTTTAGCTTCACATCTTTTAAAAGGGGAAACGATGTCACAGAAGAGAAATAAAGTAGTTACATCCATGTTTTCCAAATTAATTGGTCTAGGTGATATATACATGTCAGCACTCTCTCTCTCTCTTCCTCTCGCCCTCTCCCTCTCTTCCTCTCTTCTTCCTTCTCCCCCCTTCTTCTCTTTCTCTCTTCTTCCCTCTTCTTCTCTCCCTCTCTTCTTCCCTTTCCCTCTCTCCTCTCTTTCTTTCTCCCTCCCCTCTCTCTCTCTCTTTTTCTCTCTCCCCTGTCTCCTCTTTTCTCCTTTCTCCTTCTCTCTTCTTCCTCTCCTCTCCTCTCTCTCTCTTCTCTCTCCCCCTCCCCTCTCCCTCTTCTCCCTTCTCATCTCTTCTTCTCTCTCCCTCCCCCTCCCTCTCTTCCTCTCTCCCGGCGTGTCCCGTGGCCGTGACTTGCCGCACGCACCCCGCTCGTCACTTGCTCGTCCACGCCCGCGGCAGCCGCCCTTCTGTCTACATCTGTTCTTCTTTCGATGCCCAAGTTGAATCAGCCTTTTCTCTTCCTCCAAGCAGTGTTGTTGTTCTCAGCGCTAGTTGAGTGGAAGAGAAGGACAGGAAAGAAAAAATGTTGTGTTGTGTAATGCGCATCACGTGACTCATTTTTTTTCTTTCTTTTTTTTAGGGTGTTATGTTACTTTTATGTTATGTATCTGTCGCTCGGAGTGATCAGATTCCTAAGCTTTACTGCCGAACTATCTCGAACAGCAACCTTGTAATTGTTACGTATCAACAAGAACGTTCTCCTGTTTGATAATAATGGCCATTTTAACATTCTCCGCTCTCATACCCTCCCATTTTCACATTTTCCCCCATTACACATTCATTTATTGCATTTTCTCTCCTCTTCTTCATCCGCGTAGTTTTAATCTACGTTTTAGAGAGGCATTTTTGTATCCTTTTAACACTGAATACAGCTCGGCCGTTTCTCCTTCTCTGCTGACTTTCTCTCTATTAACATTTAGTTCCGTTGTTCTCTCCCTTTCTCTCTTTCGCTTTCAGGTCAACAACACTATTGTATTTAGGTTTTAAAAATGATAAATAAAGGCACGATGATATATCAGTATAATAATAATCAGTACGATGTTAACAAGACCCAAATGGAAGAGACAGAGGAAATGGTCGTTCACGGATGGTAATAGTTCCATACGATCCCGTCTTCTGAAATAAACAAATAAATAAACAGAGGTTATAAGAAACATAAAAAGCTAGACTGGGAGGTGGCGTCACAGGAAGGAAACCATCACTGAACCGGTTAATTAACATGAGAGACCCAAAATGATCCTCGGAGATTGAGATGACTTCCAGTGTCGTTGACTTGACATGGAGAGTGTTTTAATCTTTCTTTCTCTTTTTCCCTGTTTCTGTTTGTCTTTCTTTATATCTATTTCCCTCTTTCTCTCCTCCCCCTCTCTCTCCCTTTCTCTCTGTCTGTCTCTCTCTCTCTCTCTCTCTCTCTCTCTCTGAGTGTTTGTGTTTGTGTGTGTGTGTATCTCTCTATCTGTCTACCATTTATTTGCATACCAAATATCTCCTTTTTGGAAGGTTGGGGGAGAAAAATCATAAATTGCGCTTAAACTGACCTTAGATATGCAACCTTACTCCTGTAGAAAGAAAGTCTGAGAGAAATTCAAGAAAATACTTCAAGCAGTCACGCATTATCTCGCTGAAGAGTTGGGGCGATCGAGGGAAATTCACGCTTTCGAAAGAGGTTACTCCCAGGCGCCAAGAAAGGGAATTACCGAGCGTCATGCTTTCTCGGCGAGATAAACCGGGATCCATTCTAGACCGAAAATATGAATAGATGGGGAAAAAAAGAATGTCAGGTTGTCTTGATTTAATCAATGTCTTAATTCCTGATGGTGCTTGGGTAGTTAGATGGAATGCGATGAATTTGTAACAAGCTGCTTCGGTAGTTATTTCTTTAAGGAAAACGTAAAATAGATGTTTATTAAAAAGAAGTACTTTGGACAGAATTTAGAAATATAAATGCCTAAGACACCACAAAGTGAATGTACAGGACTGATAAAAGTATATCGGTCATCAGCATAAAAGTTGATGTTTCGGCTCTCACAATGAACGAATTTGTTAACAACCCACTTTGATCAATGCTTCAGAGGGAAAATATCAAGCTTATTACTGAAGATTGGATAAAGGAGAATTTGGAAATATAAGTGAACAAATCCTTGACAAAATGAACGTACTGGAAGAGGAGAAAGTGTACCATTCGCTGATAAAAGGGAGAAAGAAATACAGTAGGAGAGAGAACTGATCCCCGGGGAACACCACTTTCAACAATTTCCATAATACTGTTATAAAAAAGTTTCTAAATTTATTGCCAGAATATTATCAGATGAATGGAATGAATTAATAGTTGTTAGACTTTTTTTTTTTACAGTATTTTTGGGGTATTCAGAGTAATGGTACCAGTTTCCTTGCATTACAAGGACGTTGATCCTTATGTAAGAGAGGGGAGATCCTGTCATACGGGAGTCATACACGGGATCGAGATGTAAAGATCCTTTTGATTTGTTAAAGAATACTAAAACTAATAAATAAATGAATACAGGAGATGATAGGTGTTATAAGAAAGACTATTCACGACGGCAAACGTTACAACAATAGAGCAGTTGTTTGAATGGTTTGCGTGGTCGCCACTCTTCACTTGTTTAATGCTTTTCTCAAGGAATTAGGTAACACTTTCAAAATAAGAAGAATGCTTATGTTAAGAATGAAGTGAAATAGATGACCAAGCACCGCCTGAGATACCATCAAGAACAAAGGCTTTCTCTATGAAGAAGGGCAGAAGTACCTAAACGATTGGTTGAGCCCGAGAGAGAGAGAGAGAGAGAGAGAGAGAAGAGAGAGAGAGAGAGAGAAGAGAGAGAGAGAGAGAGAGAGAGAGAGAGAGAGAGAGAGAGAGAGAGAGAGAGAGAGAGAGAGAGAGAGAGAGAGAGAGAGAGAGAAAGGACGGGGTGGAAAGTCCGGGTTCAATGGAGTCGCTTCTTTTAGGGAAGTGTTACGAATGCGAAAGTGTGGAGGTAGACTTTTTAAAAAATACAACGAGGGTATTCTGTACTGTTACGGATAAGTGGATGGAAAATTTGACTGCCATTCTTAATTGCTGTATAACTGTTGACGTGTAGCACTTTTAAACATTAACTCATCCCCCTCTTTACTCTTTTTCTATGCCTTACTATAGTGCTACGTGACCTTCGATGTTAAGCACATTTATTTTGCTTTTTAACCGTTAACCATGGGTGAAGATAGAGTAAAAGAGAGAGAGAAGAAAAGAAGAAAAACAGAATGAGCTGTCAAGTCGTTTCATCCTTCTCAATGAAGAGTAGATACTCCTCTAAGATTACGTTCGGATAATACGATTCAGATCAGTTTAAAAAAGTATTAGGCCCGATTTTTAAGTTCTATAAATTTGCGAAACTAACTTAATACTAAGCTAAGGAAAATCAAAATGACAGAAAATATATTCAACT
>NW_020870326.1:63906-106406 GCF_003789085.1 Penaeus vannamei
TATCCAAGCTTAAGTAGTTCAGGTCAGCATCCAAAGCCTTGAGGAGTTTAAGTGTTAAGCCATCCCAAGTTTGAGTTAGCTCAAGTGTTAGCATTCCAAGCTTGAGTAGTTCAAGTGTGAGCATCCCAAGCTTAAATAGTTCAAGTGTCAGCATCCCAAGCTTGAACAGTTCAAGTGTTGGCATCCCAAGCTTAAGCAGTTCAAGTGTTAGCATCCCAAGCTTGAGCAGTTTAAGTGTTAGCATTCCAAGCTTGAACAGTTCAAGTGTCAGCATCCCAAGCTTGAGTAGTTCAAGTGTCAGTATTCCGAGCGTGAACAGTTCAAGTGTCAGCATCCCAAGCTTAAGTAGTTCAAGTGTCAACATTCCGAGCATGAACAGTTCAAGTGTCAGCATCCCAAGCTTGAACAGTTCAAGTGTTGGCATCCCAAGCTTAAGCAGTTCAAGTGTTAGCATCCCAAGCTTGAGTAGTTCAAGTCAGCATTCGAGCGTGAACAGTTCAAGTGTCAGCATCCTAAGCTTGAGTAGTTCAAGTGTCAGCATTCCGAGTGTGAACAGTTCAAGTTTCAGTATTCTGAGCTTGAGTAGTTCAAGTGTTGCCATCCCAAGTGTGAACAGTTCAAGTGTTAGAATTCCAAGCTTTAGTAGTTTAAGTATTAGTATCCCGAGCTTGAACAGTTCAAGTATTAGTATCTCAAGCTTGAGTAGTTCAAGTGTCAGCATCCCAAGCTTGAGTAGTTCGAGTGTCAGCATCCCAAGCCTTAACAGTTCAAGTATTAGAATTCCAAGCTTGAGTAGTTCAAGTGTTAGCATCCCAAGCTTGAGTAGTTTCAGTGTTAGTATCCCAAGCTTCAGTAGTTCAAGTGTCAGCATCCCAAGCCTGACTTAAGTATTTTAATTTCCAATAGTGAGTAGTTCGAGTGTCAGCCCGAGCGGTGAGTCAGTGTCAGCATCCCAAGCTTAGTAGTTCAAGTGTCAGCATCCCAAGCTTGAGTAGTTTAAGTGTCAGCATCCCAAGCTTGAACAGTTCAATTGTTAGCATCTCAAGCTTAAGTAGTTCAAGTGTTGGTATCCCAACTTAAATAGTTCAAGTGTCAGCATTCCGAGCGTGAACAGTTCAAGTGTCAGATCCCAGCTTGAGTAGTTCAAGTGTTTATCCCAAGCTTAAATAGTTCAAGTGTCAGCATTCCGAGCGTGAACAGTTCAAGTGTTAGCATCCCAAGCTTGAGTATTTCAAGTGTTAGCATCCCAAGCTTAAGTAGTTCGAGTGTTAACATCCCAAGCTTGAGTAGTTCAAGTGTCAGCATCCCAAGCTTGAACAGTTCAAGTGTTAGCATCCCAAGCTTGAGTATTTCAAGTGTCAGCATCTCAAGCTTGAGTACTTCAAGTGTTAGCATCCCAAGCTTCAGTAGTTCAAGTGTTAGCATCCTAAGCTTGAGTAGCTCAAGTGTTAGCATTCCAAGCTTCAGTAGTTCAAGTGTCAGCATCCCAAGTGTGAACAGTTCAAGTCTTAGCATCCCAAGCTTGAGTATTTCAAGTGTTAGTATCCCAAGCTTGAACAGTTCAAGTGTCAGCATTCCGAGCGTGAACAGTTCAAGTGTTAGCATCCAAAGCTTAAGTAGTTCAAGTGTCAGTATCCCAAGCTTGAACAGTTCAAGTGTCAGCATTCCAAGCTTGAACAGTTCAAGTGTTAGCATCCCAAGCTTGAGTAGTTCAAGTGTCAGCATCCCAAGCTTGAACAGTTCAAGTGTCAGCATTCCAAGCTTGAACAGTTCAAGTGTTAGCATCCGAAGCTTGAGTAGTTCGAGTGTCAGCATTCCGAGCATGAACAGTACAAGTGTTAGCATCCAAGTGTGAACAGTTCAAGTGTTAGCATCCAAGGTTGAGCAGTTCAAGTTGTTAGATCCCAAGCTTGAGTAGCTCAAGTTCAGCATCCCAATGTGAACAGTTCAAGTGTTAGCATCCCAAGGTTGAGCAGTTCAAGTGTTAGCATCCCAAGCTTGAGTAGTTCAAGTGTCATCATGATAAGTGTGAACAGTTCAAGTGTTAGCATCCCAAGCTTTATTAGTTCAAGTGTTAGCATCCCAAGCTTGAGTAGTTCAAGTGTCAGCATTCCAAGCTTGAGTAGTTCAAGTGTCAGCATCCCAAGTGTGAACAGTTCAAGTGTTAGCATTCCAAGCTTGAGTAGTTCAAGTGTTAGTATCCCAAGCTTGAACAGTTCAAGTATTAGTATCCCAAGCTTGAGTAGTTTAAGTGTCAGCATCCGAAGCTTGAGTAGTTCGAGTGTCAGCATTCCGAGCGTGAACAGTACAAGTGTTAGCATCCCAAGTTTGAGTAGTTCAAGTGTTAATATCCCAAGCTTCAGTAGTTCAAGTGTCAGTATTCCAAGCTTGAACAGTTCAAGTGTTAGCATCCCAAGCTTCAGTAGTTCAAGTGTCAGTATCCCAAGCTTGAACAGTTCAAGTGTTAGCATCCCAAGCTTGAGTAGTTCAAGTGTCAGCATCCCAAGCTTGAGTAGTTCAAGTGGTAGCATCCCAAGCTTGAGTAGTTTGTTAGCATCCCAAGCTTGAGTAGTTCAAGTGTTAGCATTCCAAGCTTGAGTAGTTCAAGTGTTAGCATCCCAAGCTTGAGTAGTTCAAGTGTTAGCATTCCAAGCTTGAGTAGTTCAAGTGTCAGCATTCCAAGCTTGAGTAGTTCAAGTGTCAGCATCCCAAGCTTGAGTAGTTCGAGTGTCAGCATTCCGAGCGTGAACAGTACAGGCGTTAGCATCCCAAGCTTGAGTAGTTCAAGTGTTAATATCCCAAGCTTCAGTAGTTCACGTGTCAGCCTCCCAAGTGTGAATAGTTTAAGTGTTAGCATCCCAAGCTTGAGTAGTTCAAGTGTCAGCATCTCAAGTGTGAACAGTTCAAGTGTTAGCATTTCAAGCTTGAGTAGTTCAAGTGTTAGCATCCCAAGCATGAGTACTTCAAGTGTTAGCTTCCCAAGTGTGAACAATTCAAGTGTTAGCATTCCACGCTTGAGTAGTTCAAGTGTCAGCATTCCAAGCTTAAGTAGTTCAAGTGTTAGCATTCAAAGCTTGAGTAGTTCTAGTGTCAGCATCCCAAGCAGGAGTAGTTCAAGTTTTAGTATCCCTAGCTTGAGTAGTTCAAGTGTCGGCATCCCAAGCTTGGGTAGTTCAAGTGTTAGTATCACAAGCTTAAATAGTTCAAGTGTCAGTATTCTGAGTGGGAAGAGTTCAAGTGTTCGCATCCCAAGCTTGAGTAGTTCAAGTGTCAGCATCCCAAGCTTGAGCAGTTCAAGTGACAATATTCTGAGCATGAACAGTTCAAGTGTTAGCATTCCAAGCTTGAGTACTTCAAGTGTCAGCATCCCAAGCTTCAGTAGTTCAAGTGTCAGCATCCCAAGCTTGAGTAGTTCAAGTGACAATATTCTGAGCATGAACAGTTCAAGTGTTAGTATCCCAAGCTTGAGTAGTTCAAGTGTCAGCATTTTGAGCGTGAACAGTTCAAGTGTTAGCATCCCAAGCTTGAGTAGTTCAAGTGTTAACATTCCAAGCGGAGTAGTTCAAGTGTCAGCATTCCAAGCTTAAGTAGTTCAAGTGTTAGCATTCCAAGTATGAACAGTTCAAGTGTCAGCATCCCAAGCTTCAGTAGTTCAAGTCTTAGTATCTCAAGCTTAAGCCCTTCAAATATCAGCATCCCAAGTGTGAACAGTTCAAGTGTTAGCATTCCAAGCTTGAGTAGTTCAAGTGTTAGCATCCCAAGCTTGAACAGTTCAAGTGTCAGCATCCCAAGTGTGAACAGTTCAAGTGTTAGCATCCCAAGCTTAAGTAGTTCAAGTTTTAGCATCCCAAGTGTGAACAGTTCAAGTGTTAGCATTCCAAGCATGAACAGTTCAAGTGTTAGAATCCCAAGCTTGAGTAGTTCAAGTGTCAGCATCCCAAGCTTGAGCAGTTCAATTGTTGGTATCGCAAGCTTGAGTAGTTCAAGTGTTAGCATCCCAAGCTTATACAGTTCAAGTGTTACCAACCCAAGCTTTAGCAGTTCAAGTGTCAGTATCCCAAGCTTGAGCATTTCGAGTGTCAGTATCCGTAGCTTGAGTAGTTCAGGTGTTAGCGTTCCAAGCTTAAATAGTTCAAGTGTTAGCATCCTAAGCTTGAGTAGTTCAAGTCTCCTCTCATTTTCACTGAGTCTAGGCTCAAATCAAAGTTCAAGCAGCTTTATGCTAAGCACTTCTAGTCCAAGTGCCCTGAGTATGAACAGCTCAAGTCTTTTTAAGTCTGTAAATAGTTCAAGTCTTGGCAGCCCAAGTTTGGGTGTTTCAGTTTCTATTATTTCAAGTTTTAGTAGCTCAAGTGTTAGCATTCCAAGCTTGAGTAGTTCAAGTGTTGGCATCCTAAGCTTGAGCAGTTCAAGTGTCAGTATCCCAAGCTTGAGTAGTTCAAGTGTTGGCATCCTAAGCCTGAGCAGTTCAAGCGTTAGCATCCCAATCTTAAATAGTTCAAGTGTCAGTATCCCAAGCTTGAGTAGTTCAAGTGTTGGCATCCTAAGCCTGAGCAGTTCAAGCGTTAGCATCCCAATCTTAAATAGTTCAAGTGTCAGTATCTTAAGCTTGAGCAGTTCAAGTGTTGCCATCCCAAGCTTGAGCAGTTCAAGCATTAGCATCCCAATCTTAAATAGTTCAAGTGTCAGTATCTCAAGCTTGAGCAGTTCAAGTGTGAGGATCCCAGGCTTAAATAGTTCAAGTGTTATCGTCCCAATCTTAAATAGTTCAAGTGTTAGCATCCTAAGCTTGAGCAGTTCAAGTATTATCATCCCAAGCTTAAATAGTTCAATTATCAGCATCCCAAGCTTGAGCAGTTCAAGTATCAGTATCCCAAGCTTAAATAGTTCAATTATCAGCATCCCAAGCTTGAGCAGTTCAAGTGTTGGCATCCCAAGCTTAAATAGTTCAAGTGTTAGCATCCCAAGCTTAAATAGTTCAAGCGTTACCTTCCCAAGCTTGAGCAGTTTAAGTGTCAGTATCCCAAACTTGAGTAGTTCAAGCGTTAGCATTCCAAGCCTGAGTAGTTCAAGTGTTAGCATCCCAAGTTTGAGCAGTTCAAGTGTCAGTATCCCAAGCTTAAATAGTTCAAGTGTTAGTATCCCAAGCTTAAATAGTTCAAGTGTTACCATCCCAAGCTTGAGCAGTTCAAGTGTCAGTTTCCCAAGCTTGAGTAGTTCAAGTGATAGCATTCCAAGATTAAGTAGTTCAAGTGTCAGTATCTCAAGCTTGAGCAGTTCAAGTATTAGCATCAAAAGCTTGAACAGTTCACGTGTTAGCATCTCAAGCTTAAACAGTTCAAGTTTTAGTATCCCAAGCTTGAGCGTTTCAGGTGTCAGTATCCTAAGCTTGAGTAGTTCAGGTGTTAGCATTCCAAGCTTGAGTAGTTCAAGTCTCCTCTCATTTTCACTGAGTCTAGGTTCAAATCAAAGTTCAAGCAGCTTGATGCTAAGCATTTCTAGTCCAAGTGCCCAGAGTTTGAACAGCTCAAATCTTTTCAAGTCTGTAAATAGTTCAAGTCTTGGCAGCCCAAGTTTGGGTGTTTCAGTTTCTATTATTTCAAGTTTTAGTAGCTCAAGTGTTAGCATTCCAAGCTTCAGTAGTTCAAGTGTTAGCATTCCAAGTGTGAACAGTTCAAGTGTCAGCCTCCCAAGCTTAAATAGTTCAATTGTAAGCATCCCAAGCTTGAGCAGTTCAAGTGTCAGTATCCCAAGCTTGAGTAGTTCAAGTGTTGACATCCCAAGCTTGGGTAGTTCAAGAGTTCAGTATCCAAACTTGAGTAGTTCAAGTATTATCATCCCAAGCTTAAATAGTTCAAGTGTCAGTATCCCAAGCTTAAATAGTTCAATTGTAAGCATCCCAAGCTTGAGCATTTCAAGTGTCAGTATCCCTAGCTTGAGTAGTTCAAGTGTTGGCATCCCAAGCTTGGGTAGTTCAAGTGTTGGCATCCCAAGCCTGAGTAGGTCAAGTATTAGCATCCCAATCTTGAGCAGTTCAAGTGTCAGTTTCCTAAGCTTGAGCAGTTTAAGTATTAGCATCCAAAGCTTGAGCAGTTCAAGTGTCAGTATCCAAAGCTTGAGTAGTTCAAGTGTTACCATCCCAAGCTTGAGCAGTTCAAGTGTCAACTTCCCAAGCTTGAGTAGTTCAAGTGATAGCATTCCAAGATTGAGTAGTTCAAGTGTCAGTATTCCAAGCTTGAGTACTTCAAGTTTTGCCATCCCAAGCTTGAGCAGATCAAGTGTTGGTATCCCAAGCTTAAATAGTTCAATTATCAGCATCCCAAGCTTGAGTAGTTCAAGTGTTGGTATTCCAAGCTTAAATAGTTCAAGTATTAGCATCCCAATCTTAAATAGTTCAAGTGTTACCATCCCAAGCTTGAGCAGTTCAAGTGTCAGTTTCCCAAGCTTGAGTAGTTCAAGTGTTGGCATCCCAATCTTGAGCAGTTCAAGTGTTATTATCCCAAGCTTGAGCAATTCAAGCATCAGTATCCCAAGCTTAAATAGTTCAAGTGTCAACATCCCAAGCTTGAGTAGTTCAAATGTTAGCATTCGAAGCTTGAGAAGTTCAAGTGTTAGCATCCCAAGCTTGAGTAGTTCAAGTGTTAGAATCCCAAGCTTAAGTAGTTCAAGTATTAGCATCCCAAGCTTGAGCAGTTCAAGTATCAGCATCCCAAGCTTCAATCATTCAAGTGTCAGCATCCCAAGTTTGAGTAGTTCATTTGCCAATATCCCAAGCTTAAGCAGTTCAAGTATTAGCATCCCAAGCTTGAGCAGTTTAAGTGTTAGCTTCCCAAGTTTGAGTAGTTCATTTGTCAGTATCTCAAGTTTAAGCAGTTTAAGTGTTATCATCCCAAGCTTAGATAGTTCAAGTTTTGGCATTCCAATCTTGAGGAGTTCAAGTGTCAGTATCCCAAGCTTGAGCAGTTCAAGTATGAGCATCGAAAGCTTCAATAGTTCAAGTGTCAGTATCCCAAGCTTGAGCAGCTCAAGTGTCAGCATCCAAAGCTTCAATAGTTCAAGTGTCAGTATCCCAAGCTTTAGCAGTTCAAGTGTTAGCATCCCAAGCTTCAGCAGTTCAAGTGTCAGCATCCAAAGCTTCAGCAGTTCAAGTGTGATCATGCCAAGCTTAAATAGTTCAAGTGTCAGCATCCCAATCTTAAGGAGTTCAAGTGTCAGTATCCCAAGCTTGAGCAGTTCAAGTATTAGCATCCCAAGTTTGAGTAGTTCATTTGTCAGTATCCAAGCTTCAGCAGTTCAAGTGTTAGCATCCCAAGCTTAAATAGTTCAAATATTGGCATTCCAATCTCGAGAAGTTTAAGTGTCAGTATCCCAAGCTTGAGCAGTTCAAGTGTTAGCATCCCAAGTTTGAGTAGTTCATTTGTCAGTATCCAAGCTTGAGCAGTTCAAGTGTTAGCATCCCAAGCTTAAATAGTTCAAATATTGGCATCCCAATCTCGATAAGTTCAAGTGTCAGTATCCCAAGCTTGAGCTTAGTTCAAGTTAGCATCCAAGCTTAAATAGTTCAAAATAGCATCCAATCTCGAGAAGTTCAAGTGTCAGTATCCCAAGCTTGAGCAGTTCAAGTATTAGCATCCCAAGCTTAAATAGTTCAAATATTGGCATCCCAATCTCGAGAAGTTCAAGTGTCAGTATCCCAAGCTTGAGCAGTTCAAGTGTTAGCATCCCAAGTTTTAGTAGTTCATTTGTCAGTATCCAAGTTGAGCAGTTCAAGTATTAGCTTCCCAAGCTTAAATAGTTCAAATATTGGCATCCCTATCTCGAAAAGTTCAAGTGTCAGTATCCCAAGCTTGAGCAGTTCAAGTATTAGCATCCCAAGCTTAAATAGTTCAAATATTGGCATCCCAATCTCGAGAAGTTTAAGTGTCAGTATCCCAAGTTTGAGCAGTTCAAGTGTTAGCATTCCAAGCTTAAATAGTTCAAATATTGGCATCCCAATCTTGAGAAGTTTAAGTGTCAGTATCCCAAGCTTGAGCAGTTCAAGTGTCAACATCCCATGTTTGAGTAGCTCATTTGTCAGTAGCCCAAGCTTGAGCAGTTCAAGTATTAGCATACTAAGCTTCAGCAGTTCAAGTGTCAGTATCCCAAGCTTGAGCAGTTCAAGTGTTAGCATCCCAAGCGTAAGTAGTTCAAGTGTCAGCATCCAAGTTTGAGCAGTTCAAGCGTTAGCATCCCAAGCTTAAATAGTTCAAATATTGGCATCCCGATCTCGAGAAGTTTAAGTGTCAGTATCCCAAGCTTGAGCAGTTCAAGTGTTAGCATCCCAAGCTTAAATAGTTCAAATATTGGCATCCCGATCTCGAGAAGTTTAAGTGTCAGTATCCCAAGCTTGAGCAGTTCAAGTGTTAGCATCCCAAGCTTCAGCAGTTCAAGTATTAGCATCCCAAGTTTTAGTAGTTCATTTGCCGGTATCCCAAGTTTGAGCAGTTCAAGTGTTAGCATCCCAAGCTTAAATAGTTCAAATATTGGCATTCCAATCTCGAGAAGTTTAAGTGTCAGTATCCCAAGCTTGAGCAGTTCAAGTATTAGCATCCGAAGCTTAAATAGTTCAAATATTGGCATCCCAATCTCGAGAAGTTTAAGTGTCAGTATCCCAAGCTTGAGCAGTTTCAAGTGTTAGCATCCCAAGTTTTAGTAGTTCATTTGTCAGTATCTCAAGCTTGAGCAGTTCAAGTGTTAGCATTCCAAGCTTAAATAGTTCAAATATTGGCATCCCGATCTCGAGAAGCTTAAGTGTCAGTATACCAAGCTTGTGTAGTTCAAGTATTAGCATCTCAAGCTTAAATAGTTCAAATATTGGCATCCCAATCTCGAGAAGTTTAAGTGTCAGTATCCCAAGCTTGAGCAGTTCAAGTGTTAGCATCCCAAGCTTCAGCAGTTTAGTATTAAGCATTAAATAGTTCAAATTGGCATCCCAATCTCGAGAAGTTTAAGTGTCAGTATCCCAAGCTTCAGCAGTTCAAGTGTCAACATCCCATGTTTGAGTAGCTCATTTGTCAGTAGCCCAAGCTTGAGCAGTTCAAGTATTAGCATACTAAGCTTCAGCAGTTCAAGTGTCAGTATCCCAAGCTTGAGCAGTTCAAGTGTTAGCATCCCAAGCTTAAATAGTTCAAATATTGGCATCCAATCTCGAGAAGTTCAAGTGTCAGTATCCCAAGCTTGAGCAGTTCAAGTATTAGCATACTAAGCTTCAGCAGTTCAAGTATCAGTATTCCAAGTTTGAGCAGTTCAAGTGTTAGCATCCCAAGCTTAAATAGTTCAGATATTGGCATCCCAATCTCGAGAAGTTTAAGTGTCAGTATCCCAAGCTTGAGCAGTTCAAGTGTTAGCATCCCAAGTTTTAGTAGTTCATTTGTCAGTATCCCAAGCTTTGAGCAGTTCAAGTGTTATCATCCCAAGCTTAAATAGTTCAAGCATTAGTATCCCAAGCAGTTCAAGTGTCAGCATCCCAAGCTTGAGTAGTTCAAGTGTCAGCATCCCAAGCTTGAGTAGTTCAAGTGTCAGCATCCCAAACTTGAGCAGTTCAAGTGTCAGCATCCCAAGCTTGAGTAGTTCAAGTGTTATCATCCCAAGCTTAAATAGCTCAAGCATTAGTATCCCAAGCAGTTCAAGTGTCAGCATCCCAAGCTTGAGTAGTTTAAGTGTCAGCATCCCAAGCTTGAGTAGTTCAAGCATTAGCATCCCAAGTTTGATTAATTCAAGTGTCAGCATCCCAAGCTTGAGTAGTTCAAGTGTCAGCATCTCAAGCTTGAGTACTTCAAGTGTTAGTATCCCAAGCTTGAGCAGTTCAAGTGTTAGCATCCCACGCTTGAGTAGTTCAAGTGTCAGCATCCCAAGCTTGAGTAGTTCAAATGTCAGCATCCCAAACTTGAGCAGTTTAAGTGTCAGCATCCCAAGCTTGAGTAGTTCAAGTGTTATCATCCCAAGCTTAAATAGTTCAAGCATTAGTATCCCAAGCAGTTCAACAGCATCCAAGGAGTAGTTCTAGTGTCAGCATCCCAAACTTGAGTAGTTCAAGTGTTATCATCGCAAGCTTAAATAGTTCAAGCATTAGTATCCCAAGCAGTTCAAGTGTCAGCAAGCAGTTCAAGTGTCAGCATCCCAAGCTTGAGTAGTTTCAAGTGTTACATCCCAAGCTTGAGTAGTTCAAGTGTTATCATCCCAAGCTTAAATAGTTCAAGCATTAGTATCCGAAGCAGTTCAAGTGTCAGCATCCCAAGCTTGAGTAGTTCAAAGCATCCCAAGCTGAGTAGTTCAAGTGTTATCATCCCAAGCTTAAATAGTTCAAGCATTAGTATGTAGTTCAAGTGTCAGATCCCAAGCTTGAGAGTGTTCAAGTGTCAGCATCCCAAGCTTGAGTAATTCAAGTGCATCCCAAGCTTAAATAGTTCAAGCATTAGTATCCCAAGCAGTTCAAGTGTATCCCAAGCTTGAGTAGTTCAGTGTCAGCATCCCAAGCTTTGAGTAGTTCAAGTGTCAAGCATCCAAGCTTGAGTAGTTCAAAGCAATCCCAAGCTTGAGTAGTTCAAGTGTCAGCATCCAAAACTTGAGTAGTTCAAGTGCATCCAAGCTTAAATAGTTCAAGCATTAGTATCCAAGCAGTTCAAGTGTCAGCATCCCAAGCTTGAGTAGTTCAAGTGTCAGCATCCCAAGCTTGAGTAGTTCAAGTGTTAGCATCCCAAGCTTGAGTAGTTCAAGTGTTATCATCCAAGCTAAGTAGTTCAAGCATTAGTAGAAGCAGTTCAGTGTCAGCATCCCAAGCTTGAGTAGTTCAAGTGTCAGCATCCCAAGCTTGAGTAGTTCAAGTGTATCATCCCAAGCTTAAATAGTTCAAGCAATCCGAAAGTAGTTCAAGTGTCAGCATCCCAAGTTGAGTAGTTCAAGTGTCAGCATCCCAAGCTTGAGTAATTCAAGTGTTATCATCCCAAGCTTAAATAGTTCAAGCATTAGTATCCCAAGCAGTTCAAGTGTCAGCATCCCAAGCTTGAGTAGTTCAAGTGTCAGCATCCCAAGCTTGAGTAGTTCAAGCATTAGCATCCCAAGTTTGATTAATTCAAGTGTCAGCATCCCAAGCTTGAGTAGTTCAAGTGTCAGCATCCCAAAATTGAGCAGTTTAAGTGTCAGCATCCCAAGCTTGAGTAGTTCAAGTGTTATCATCCCAAGCTTAAATAGTTCAAGCATTAGTATCCCAAGCAGTTCAAGTGTCAGTATCCCAAGCTTGAGTACTTCAAGTGTTAGCATCTCAAGTTTGAGTAGTCCAAGTGTCAGCATCCCAAGCTTGAGCAGTTCAAGTGTCAGCATCCCAAGCTTGAGTAGTTCAAGTGTCAGCATCCCAAGCTTGAGCAGTTTAAGTGTCAGCATCCCAAGCTTGAGTAGTTCAAGTGTCAGCATCCCAAGCTTGAACAGTTCAAGTGTTAGCATCTCAAGTTTGAGCAGTTCAAGTGTCAGCATCCCAAGCTTGAGCAGTTCAAGTGTCAGCATCCCAAGCTTGAGCAGCATCCCAAGCTTGAGTAGTTCAAGTGTCAGCATCCCAAGCTTGAAACAGTTCAAGTGTTAGCATCCAGTTCAAGTGTCAGCATCCCAAGCTTAGTTCAAGTGTCAGCAAAACTTGAGCAGTTCAAGTGTCAGCATCCCAAGCTTGAGCAGTTCAAGTGTCAGTATCTCAAGCTTGAGCAGTTCAAGTGTCAGCATCCCAAACTTGAGCAGTTCAAGTGTCAGTATCCCAAGCTTGAGCAGTTCATGCAGTTCAATTGCTATTAGTTTAGGACCAACCATCTCACATTCTAGTTCAAGTCTAAACTTCACCAGTTCTATTCCAAGTAGTTTGAGACCAGATATTTCACTTTCTAAAAGCTCAATCTCAAGTGAGAGTCTTAGCAATGCAATACTTAACAGTTCAAGTTCTATCATCCTAAGTTCAAGTATTTCATCTTCTGTGAGCCTAAACTCTAATATCAGTTTTAGCAGCTTAATTCCAAGTAAGTTGAGATCTAGCATTTCATATTCAAGCATCCTTAGTCTAAGCAGCCCGAAACCCAATGTCCCAAGCAGCAGTTCAAGTTTAAACAAACCAAACTCAAGCCTTCCAAGTTCTAGTTTAAGTCCAAGTATAAGATTTTCTATTGACCCAAGTTTAAGTATCTCAAGTCCAAGTAAGTTCTTTACTACGACTTTATTCATATATTATACATATTATTACAATACTATTACCATAGTCATTATTCTAATTCTGTCATCTTTGCGTTTCCCCCTACTGCCACAATAAATTTTATTATGACTAATATTACACCTGGAATACGTACTTTATGTTCTGAAAGTGTTGAATAAACATTACATATACTTAGAACCTGTCTCATCTTTAAATTAAAATCACATCCAAAGGAAAAAGAAAGGTAATAAGTGTTAAATTGTAACTGGAAACATTTACTGCATATGGTGTTGTATTAGCATGGTAGCTATTTATTACATTTGTCCACAGGCTCCAGTAGTCCAACTTCTTTCAGTTCAAGTAGCTCAAGTTATATTAAATCAAGCTCTAGCAGGTCTAGTAACCCAGGCTGTAGCAGCTCAACTACCAGTTCTGAGTCAAGTAGTTTGGTATCTAGTTTATGTAAGTTTATGGTGTACTATTTTTTTTACATACTAATGTTTCATACATATATATATAGTATATATATATATATATATATATATATATATATATATATATATATATATATATATATATGTATATATATATATATATATATATATATACACACACACACACACACACACACACACACACACACACACACACACACACACACACACACACACACACACACACACACACACACACACACACACACACACAGTACACAGTATATGTTTAAAAATACATTATGCATGCAAGAGAGAGAGAGAGAGAGAGAGAGAGAGAGAGAGAGAGAGAGAGAGAGAGAGAGAGAGAGTAGAAGAAGAGAAAATAAAAATAAAAAACGACTAGATTAACGTTTATTTTTAAAGACACCTGTCAAAGACATTTTTCATGTGGAGCTAAAGATATACGTCGATAATCACACATCAGTAATTTGAAGTAGACTTGGGAGACCCATTTAATTTATTGCCAACCATTGATTGATCCGCTTATATGTTTATAGTAATTTTCTATTCGAAAACACAGTTTGAACATATTATTGTGATTAGTTATCTTCACAGTCTACGGCGATGTAATTGTTTGTTTTATTAGCCTCAACTTTGAGATGTAGCAGCAGCACGTCATAGTCATAGAGTTTTCGTGAATACTGCCCCCGGTCTTGGATTTTATATCCAGTTTGCTCCTTGTCAAATCAGGGAGTGTTGGCATCAGCTCTTAAGGTAGGGCAAGAAAGAAACAAGCCATGCCAAAGCTTAGTAGGCATGCTTAGTGATTTCACTTCGATGTGGGTCCATTATTTAAAATTCATTTGACCACTCCATTTTTTATCCTCACATGGCGCTTAGATATGAGCCATAATTGAAAAAAAAAAAATTGATTTGACCAATTCATTTATCCTCCCAGGCAGACATATGCCATCCACTGCTGTCACCATCAATGTCATTTCTATCATCATCATCAACTGTCAAAACCATAACTACCAACAATTTGGTTTGTCTTCCAATTTATCAAACTCTACACCAGCCAAATACCAGCTATTGCTCAAGGGCATACAGATTTTCTTGGGCATGTGATACCATTAAATAATATCATGTCAACTGTCCACACACAGATGAACAAAATGTTGGGGCAGCTACTGCTGAGTGATAAGACATTACCTGCAGACCAAACGAAGCCACGAAAATACTTGTAGGCCTAGTGTTCGGTGCAGAAATCTTATGAATATACCTTCATTACTCTTGCACTTACAGAAAGAAGAAAATGCCCATGGTTTTTACTACTATTGATCTGTTTTATTCACTTCATTATTTTATTCCACAGGTTCAAGTTCTAGTAGCTCTAGTTCCAGTAGTTCAAGTTCAAGTAGCTCAAGCTCAAGTAGTTCTAGTTCAAGTAGCTCAAGCAGCTCAAGTTCCAGTAGCTCTAGTAGTTCAAGTTCAAGTAGTTCCAGCTCAAGTAAGTAAAAATATTGCATAGATATATATTATTATTCTAGAAATCTGATCTTCAGTTTTATCAACCCTCTCGTGCAAGGGAAGTTGCTAATCAGCAGCTCAGCTTTACAAAACAATACGATTTTCTATTCACATTTAAGATGTGCTGGAAAGAAAGCTTATTTATTAGTACACAGGATGCATATGCACGGGAGGGTTAATTGCAACCTTTGTAATCTCTTTCCAATTGTTACAGAGATCTGTAGTTCCTTATGATTTTAGTTACCTTTTCTCAGTCAAATGTTTAATGGATAATCTTTTGATGTGTAGCTTGGTTGAGATTGAAATATTTCTGATAGATGTAGCAAATTTATGAAATTTTATCGAAATATTTCCTTAAAAATGAAATCATATTCATTATTCTCAGGCTCAAGTGGAAGTAGTAGAAGTAGTATTATTTCAAGCAATTCTAAGTCAAGTTCTTTGAGTATCATTTCAAGCATATCTACTTCAGTTAGTGAACCTTGCATTAGTCAAAGTTCCTCCTCGAGAATTTCATTTTCATCGAGTGAACACAGTTGTTCAACTTGTATTCAGAGCAGCAGTTCGACTTCAAGTATTTCCTGTTCAAGTAGTGTTCTTATCTCATGCAGTAAACATACATCTAGTGAAAGTAGCTCTTTCTCAGGAAGTCAATCTGTTCCAAGCAGTTCTGCATCAAGCTTAATCAGTCTCAGTAAATCAAGTAGTACAATGATATCAAGTAGCTGTTCAGGCAGTGGAAGTGATATTGTTTCCAGTAGCTCTGAGTCAAGTAGCCAGAGCAGTTTGAGTTCTGTTATATCAGTTTCAAGAAGTGAATCTGGCTCAAGTAGCTCGTGTTCAAGCAGTATAAGTGCTTGTAGTAAATCTACATCAAGCAGTCATGGTAGTCCAAGCATGACAAGCTCAATCAGTGGAAGCAGCTCAGACAGCTTACTGGTATCATGTAGTTCCTCTGGAATTAGTTTTGTTTCCAGCAGTTCTATGTCAAGTAGTCTGAGCACTGTATCTAGTTCGGTCAGTAAGTGTTCCCTTAGAGGGGAGAGCTCCTCTTCAGTCAGCTCCATTTATTCCTCATGTATTCCAAGCAGCCTTGTCTCAAGAAGTTCCAGTTACGTTAGTTCATCTTCAAGACTGAGAGTAGCTCTTTCTCTGGAAGTAAATCTGTTCCGAGCAGTTCTGTATCAAGCTTAATCAGTCTCAGTAAATCAAGTAGTACATGATATCAAGTAGCTGTTCAGGCAGTGGAAGTGATATTGTTTCCAGTAGCTCTGAGTCAAGTAGCCAGAGCAGTTTGAGTTCTGTCATATCAGTTTCAAGAAGTGAATTTGGCTCAAGTAGTTCATGTTCAAGCAGTATAGTGCCTGTAGTAAATCTATATCAAGCAGTCATGGTAGTCAAGCACGACAAGCTCAATCAGTGGAAGCAGCTCAGACAGCATACTGGTATCATCTAGTTCTAATTATAAGTAGTTTGTTTCAAGCAGTTCTATGTCGAGTAGCCTGAGCACTGTATCTCGTTCAGTCAGTAATGTTCCCTTAGAGAGAAGAGCTCCTCTTCAGTCAGCTCCATTTATTCCTCATGTATTCCAAGCAGCCTTGTCTCAAGAAGTTCCAGTTAGTTCATCTTCAAGACTTGAGAGTAGCTCTTTCTCCGGAAGTAAATCTGTTCGAGCAGTTCTGTATCAAGCTTAATCAGTCTCAGTAAATCAAGTAGTACAATGATATCAAGTAGCTGTTCAAGCAGTGGAAGTGATATTGTTTCCAGTAGCTCTGAGTCAAGTAGCCAGAGCAGTTTGAGTTCTGTTATATCAGTTTCAAGAAGTGAATCTGGCTCAAGTAGCTCGTGTTCAAGCAGTATAAGTGCTTGTAGTAAATCTACATCAAGCAGTCATGGTAGTCCAAGCATGACAAGCTCAGTCAGTGGAAGCAGCTCAGACAGCTTACTGGTATCATGTAGTTCCTCTGGAATCACAAGTAGTTTTGTTTCCAGCAGTTCTATGTCAAGTAGTCTGAGCACTGTATCTAGTTCGGTCAGTAAGTGTTCCCTTAGAGGAGAGCTCCTCTTCAGTCAGCTCCATTTATTCCTCATGCATTCCAAGCAGCCTTGTCTCAAGAAGTTCCAGTTGTGTTAGTTCATCTTCAAGACTTGAGAGTAGCTCTTTCTCTGGAAGTAAATCTGTTCCGAGCAGTTCTGTATCAAGCTTAATCAGTCTCAGTAAATCAAGTAGTACTGATATCAAGTAGCTGTTCAAGCAGTGAAGTGATATTGTTTCCAGCAGCTCTGAGTCAAGTAGCCAGAGCAGTTTGAGTTCTGTCATATCAGTTTCAAGAAGTGAATTTGGCTCAAGTAGTTCATGTTCAAGCAGTATAAGTGCTTGTTGTAGTAAATCCACATCAATCAGTTGTGGTAGTCCAAGCATGACAAGCTCAATCAGTGGAAGCAGCTCAGACAGCATACTTGTATCATGTAGTTCCTCTGGAATTATAAGTAGCATTGTTTCAAGCAGTTCTATGTCGAGTAGCCTGAGCATTGTATCCAGTTCCGACACAAGTTCCAATTGCGTTAGTTCATCTCCAAGACTTGAAAGTAGCTCCTTGTCAGGAAGTAAATCTGTTCGAGCAGTTCTGTATCAAGTTTAATCAGTCTCAGTAAATCAAGTAGTACAATGATATCAAGTAGCTGTTCAGGCAGTGGAAGTGATATTGGTTCCAGCAGCTCTGAGTCAAGTAGCCAGAGTAGTTCGAGTTCTGTCAAATCAGTTTCAAGAAGTGAATTTGGCTCATGTAGTTCATGTTCAAGCAGTATAAGTGCTTGTTGTAGTGAATCCTTATCAATCAGTTGTGGAAGTCCAAGCATGACAAGCTCAGTCAGTAGAAGCAGCTCAGACAGTATACTGGTATCTTGTAGTTCTTCTGGAATCATAAGTAGTGTTGCTTCTAGTACTACAATGATATCAAGTAGCTGTTCAGGCAGTGGAAGTGATATTGTTTCCAGTAGCTCTGAGTCAAGTAGCCAGAGCAGTTTGAGTTCTGTTACATCAGTTTCAAGAAGTGAATCTGGCTCAAGTAGCTCGTGTTCAAGCAGTATAAGTGCTTGTAGTAAATCTACATCAAGCAGTCATGGTAGTCCAAGCATGACAAGCTCAATCAGTGGAAGCAGCTCAGACAGCATACTGGTATCATGTAGTTCCTCTGGAATTATAAGTAGTTTTGTTTCAAGCAGTTCTATGTCGAGTAGCCTGAGCACTGTATCTAGTTTAGCCAAAAGTTCCAGTTGCGTTAGTTCATCTTCAAGACTTGAAAGCAGCTCTTTCTCAGGAAGTGAATCTGTTCCGAGCAGTTCTGTGTCAAGCTTAATCAATTTCAGTAAGTCAAGTAGTACATTGATATCAAGTAGCTGTTCAGGCAGTGGAAGTGATATTCCTTCTAGCAGCTTTTTGTCAAGTAGCCAGAGCAGTTTGAGTTCAGTTTCAAGAAGTGAATTTGGTTCAAGCAGTTCATGTTCAATAAGTATCAGTAAACCAATATCAAGTAGCCATGGCAGTCCAAGCATTGCAAGTTCAAGTGAATCTTGCGCTGTTTATAGTCAAATTAGTTCTTCCTCAAGCATATCTTCAGAAAGTATCAGAAAACCCATCTCAAGCAGTTCCAGTTCACGTGGCAGTATAATAGTGTGTATTAGCCATATGTCAAGCAGTCAAAGTAGTTCAGGGTCATTCAGTTCTTCAACCAGCAACCTAAAATCAACTAAATCTGCTTCCTCTCAGAGTAGCAGCTCACTCTCGAGTAGATATAGAATACCTAGTTCCATATATAGTCCCTGTAGCTGTAGCAGTGCCATGGTATCATCAAGTAGTTGTGGTGTATGCAGCTTTACTTCAGGGACTCCGTGCAGCATCACCTCAAGATCAAACTGTTACTCAGATTCAAGCAGCTTAGGGCATTCAGAATTTAGCAGTGTATGCAGCTCACCGAACTCCCTGTGTTCAAGTATGCAGAGTAGTTACAGCTCACAAAGTTCTGTTTCAAAAAGTAGTTACAGATCCATAGTTCCAAGTTCAAGTTCAAGTATCCCAAGTTCCTGTAGTAGTAAGTAATAGTACGACAGATTTATTTTTTCACGAGAATTCTTTCAGCACCGACTTGAAATATCTTGAAATCTGGTTAATACTTTATTATCAAACTAAGCTAAACT
Source organism: Penaeus vannamei (assembly GCF_003789085.1). Taxonomy (NCBI): domain Eukaryota; kingdom Metazoa; phylum Arthropoda; class Malacostraca; order Decapoda; family Penaeidae; genus Penaeus; species Penaeus vannamei. Next base: position 82,276 of record NW_020870326.1, read on the forward strand.
CAGTGTGTAAATGTAGTTCACGTCTACTCTCCAGTGGCAGCACAAGTTAGCTAATTAGCTTATGGTTGGTGTGATTGTCTTCACCTCACTTCCAAATTTTAAAATACGTTTTAAATACATTGATTAACTCAGATGTTTTGGTTAATATATATATATATATATATATATATATATATATATATATATATATATATATATATATATATATATATAAATGACAATAAAAAATAATAGTAAATATCACTTGTATCTAGGTGACACATTTCCATACTAGCAAAGAATCACTTGTGTAATTCAACTACTGATAACGATTATACTAAGGGCAATGGAAACATAAAGGAAGAGGGGCATGCAATACTAAACAACAGAGGTGTTATTTGGGATTTAGACCTATGGATAACTCTAACGCTGATAAATATAATCTTGGATATGCATGAAAAGAATTTAATGGCGTTACAATCATAATTATGTTAATGATATATATCCTTATGATAAATGTTCATATGATTATTATTATGATAAGTGACAACAAAAACATATGCACTTCTTGTAACTCACGTGTATGCACAATATATGAGAATCATGATCATGAAATTTATAAACAATTATTTTTAAATTCATTCTTGGTTATAATAATACAGAAAATAACATAAGACAATCATAATAATAATCATCATGCTAATGATAATAATAATGATAATAATAGTGATAATTAAGATAATGGTAATAATAATGATAATGATTATTATAAATAATGATACTAACAATTGCAAACACAGGTCATAAATCAAATATGGTAACATATCTAATATAATTTACTATAAACCATAATTTTTTCTCCCTTTCTTCAGGAATGAAATACTCTAATGTCTTTTCTCTTCAACACTACCTTTTTATCTTGAGTTGGCATAACGATTTCATATTGTCTGCACATTGTATAGATACCTTTATAATGATCTGTTCATGTAATAATTGATTTCATGTTAATTTACGAGCTTACCCACACATTTAACAGCAGGATTCAGTTCACTGGCAAAAATGTTAATAATAATAATAATAAATCAACATTTGATAACTGGTTGTACAAAATTTTCCAATAGTTAACAACAAATATTTTATGTGTATTTCAGGTGCTATTAGTAAGTATCCCAAACTTCTAACGTGAGTATTAGGATCAGTAAAGAGGTAAGTGTAGGATCTAATAAACACAAGCAGAAAATAGTCACATACATACATGCATGTATTTAAGCACACATTCAGACATATACATAAAAGGCACAAGTTTAGGTTCCTTGTGTTATAAAACAACACCTTCAGCTGACAGACTGGTACAGGTAAAGTAAATGAGTTCTTCTTATATGGACACTATTTTTTCCTTTTCATCCTTTCACTTTTTTTCTGATTTTGTACAAAAGTCATGGATAGTAATTTTATATATATTTGAAATTTACTACATGAAAGTTGCAGCAAGGAAGATAAAAAATATTTTTTAAAACCTAACATTTTCTTATACGGATACAACATGGAAGGTACATTAATTCAAACAGTCTGGTTCTCAGTTTGCTTATGTTGGAGTCAGTGCTAATTATTAATCACTCCTCTCTGTTACATCTTAAACTTGACTGTATAAGGTAAAGAAAAAAAAAATCAGTTTTGTACATCTTCAATTTGTTTGTTAAAGAAAAATCTGTTTTGTAATATTGCACTTGTTACGGTCTTCAACTTTTGCAACTTTTTTTTTTTTTTTCACTTTTCCCATTCTTTTTCAAGGTATAACAAGCATCGAGCACACATTTTAAAACCAAATTTATCTTATAGGTTCAAGCTGTTCAAGTTCTAGTTCTAGTAGTTCAAGCTCAAGCTCTAGTAGTTCAAGTTCAATCTCCAGCAGCTTAAGTTCGAGTTCTAGTAGTTCAAGCTCAAGTTCCAGCTCCAGTAAGTACAAAAATAAACCAAAAGACTATATTGATAGAAAGTTATCATATCGTATTTAAATCTTTGTATTCGCCTTTCTTTTTAGATATATCACTAAAAAAAAAAAAAGACACAAATGAAACTGATTATAGAAAACAGATTCAGTGAAGCGCATTTGTGATAATATATTGTTTCTAATAACTAATATTACAGCAGTTCGAAACCGTGCTGTAAGTACGTAGAAAATACAATTCTTATTCATATGTCTGCATGTTCGCATGTGTTCCTTTCTTTCCATGGGTTGGTAATCTCTTATTTTAGAAATATCCAGTGTTGTGTTCCGTGACTGAATTGTTTATTTCTAGGTTCAAGTAGTTCAAGCTCAAGTTCTAGTAGTTCCAGTTCGAGCTCCAGTAGTTCAAGTAGCTCAAGTTCAAGTTCCAGTAGTTCAAGTAGCTCCAGTTCAAGTTCCAGTTCCAGTAGTTCAAGTAGCTCAAGTTCAAGTTCAAGTTCCAGCTCTAGCAGTAAGTAGAAAATATATTCATACTTGAATCCAGAAAATATATATCTAAAAATATGATATATATATTTATATATATATATATATATTATTATATATATATGTTCAAATTCTTCAGAAACGAATGGTTTATTATATTTCAATATCAGTCCTATCACTGATAACTGAAAAAAGTATCTCAGGAGTGAGCTGTAATTATAGATATTGATGTATATCACACAAGATTGCAGAATTATCCATTTATCCTTGTTTGATATGCAACTATCAAATGTATTATAGATTACTAAAAATTTTCCCTAGGCTCAAGTAGTTCAAGTTCAAGCTCTAGCAGCTCAAGTTCAAGCTCTAGCAGCTCAAGTTCAAGTTCAAGCTCCAGTAGTTCAAGTTCAAGCTCTAGCAGCAAGGCAAGCTCAAGTTCAAGCTCCAGTAGTTCAAGTTCAAGCTCCAGTAGTTCAAGTTCAAGTTCTAGCAGTAAGTACTGAAAACGAAGTAAATTGAGATATTCCATGTTATACTTGACAACTGCAATGATCAAGCCATGTATCACTCATACATGTGAGATATTAAACATTATTTCACAATGATCCTCAGATATTCAGCCAATATTGCATTCTATAGCTCTATTGATATCTACTGTATTTGTTTTTTTTTCTTTTTAACATGATTTACTTGATACTTTCAAGGATTAATCTAATTTTCAATTTTGAACAAACTACCAGGGTGGTTTCCTTATTTCAAAAATCTTTGTATATGATTCCAATGATTTCATCAGTTGCAGAAACATGTTTACTTCATATAATACCCACATTTTTCTTTAGGTTCAAGTTCAAGTTCAAGCAGCTCTAGCTCAAGTTCAAGTTCAAGCAGCTCTAGCTCAAGTTCAAGTTCAAGCAGCTCTAGCTCAAGTTCGAGTAGTTCAAGTTCAAGTAGTTCAAGTTCGAGTTCAAGTAGCTCTAGCTCAAGTTCAAGTAGCTCAAGTTCGAGTTCAAGCAGTAAGTAGCAGCAAATATTATCACTAATTTTTAGACCATTGAAGTTATGTACAAGATGTGAAGCAAAAACTGAGTTTATTGATATTGTCAATTTTGCTGGATCATAATGAATCTGTTACCACTGTCATCATTAACACTAAATCCGTACTAAGATTGTATTATTCATTCATAGAAGTGTATGAATTTATTTTTTGCATATGTGTATGTATCTATGTATATGTGTGTATGAATATGTTTACTTCTTTGTGGCGACTGATATAGCAGTCTCCTGAAAGATGGTATTATTCTAGTATTTCTAGTGACTGTCCCTGTAGTTTAAAATCTGGTAGTTCCAGCTCAAACGGCCATACCATTGCACCAATATTCACAGGGATAAATCATATATCATTCTGTGGTGTATATCATTGAAATGCATAAGAAATATTTACTTATTCATCTTTGTGCTAAGAATGTGTATATGGAAGATCGTTTTATCATGCATCTGATTTCAAGGCTCTGATAAGATCCATTTTGTTTTTATTTTATTGAAATTGTACTTTTGCGTTTACTTACGAGAGCAAATTCTTAATTTCTTTTCTTCACCTTCAACTATGTTAAGGCTGAATTTATTTTACAGGTTCAAGTAGTTCAAGTTCCAGTAGTTCAAGTAGCTCAAGTTCTAGTAGCTCAAGTAGCTCAAGCAGTTCAAGCTCTAGTAGTTCAAGTTCAAGCTCAAGCTCGAGCAGTAAGTAGTACAAAATAACATTTTCTCTTTTTCAGTTCCTCTCTTTCCTTTTAAGGTGCATGGAAATCACCAGAAACTGACGGTAAAAATGATAGTAACGAACCATTCACAGTATGAACACAGGAATTTATTGATTTTCTTTCAATCAGCAAATATTTACACGTAAAACTAGAATAGTGGATGCTAATGCTTAAACAAACCAAGCAAGTTATAAGAAGAAAATGTATATAATATATTTTTTTCTTTAGTTATTCCTTCCCCATACAGAAAGAAAGACTTATAATTGCTGTACTCATAGGTTCAAGCTCAAGTTCAAGTAGCTCTATCTCCAGCTCAAGTTGTTCTAGCTCAAGTTCAAGCTCTAGTAGCTCCAGTTCAAGTTCTAGTAGTTCAAGCTCAAGCTCAAGCTCAAGTATTTCCAGTTCAAGCTCAAGTAGTTCCAGCTCAAGCAGTAAGTTTATTTGTTCCATTCCCTCTCAGTCGGTCAGAAAAAGCAACTGAAGATAATGAAGACTTTGTAAAGTATTGCTAGGTAATCAGTAAACAAATGCGCAGTGGACCTAGCAGTAGTAAAACCATGGAAACTACTGAGTGACTTTTATATAAGGAAATATAAAATATTTATAGCATTTATAGGCCCAAGTTCCATTTCAGACTCAGGCTCTAGTAATTCAAGTTGAAACTATAGTAGTTCAAGTTATAATTCAAGCCATTCATGCTCTTATAGTTCCAGCTCCAGTTATAGCTGTATCTGTACCTACTGACCATATATTATACCATGATCTTTCTCATAGAAGACATATTAACTCTTTACTTTAATTCTTAAAGTAAATCAACAAACTCAATCCCTATATAGCATTTGCCTTCCGAACTAGGAGAAAATAGTTTAATCAAAAAGATAATTTTTTATAACTAGTAGTTCCAGCTTGAGATGCTTAAGCTTTACCAGTGTGGTCTAATGGAGACAAGGAGAATAAAGTATCATATAGATAATTTCCCATTTGTTCATCTCTTGTCTCCCACATAAACAAGTTGAATTCCAAAGTTCTGCAATTCAGCTTTGTGTATATATATATATATAAAAAAAATATATATATTTAAGATATAATCTACTTATTCATAGGCTCAAGCTCCAGCTCTAGTTCAAGCTCTAGTAGCTCAAGCTCTAGCAGTTCCAGTTCATGTAGTTCAAGTTCAAGCTCTAGCAGTTCGAGTTCTAGCAGTTCCAGTTCAAGTAGTTCAAGCTCAAGCTCTAGCAGTTCAAGTAGTTCAAGTTCAAGCTCTAGCAGTTCGAGTTCAAGTAGTTCAAGTTCAAGCTCTAGCAGTTCGAGTTCAAGTAGTTCGAGTTCTAGCAGTTCCAGTTCAAGTAGTTCAAGTTCAAGCTCTAGCAGCTCCAGCTCAAGCAGTTCAAGTTCGAGCAGTAAGTAATCTAAGACAATGCTCCTTGCTACAACTTATCTTTTTTTTCCTTTTTTCTTTTTTTATGGAGAATTTTATTTTTCAAATTAATTACCAAGGTAAGAACCCCATTTCCAAGGAAACAGTTGTATGGAAAAACAGTTTCCAGAAATGTCAAACTGGAAATTACCAACAATTTGGCCCTTTTATTTGGTTTGGTATTTTTTCTTGGCCTGCCCTTTTTTATAAGGAAAGATTGCAGCTCAAGCTGCAGTACCTCCATTAGCATAACTATAATGATAATGTGCATATTCCTAGTTCAAGTAATTCAAGTTCAAGCTCTATTAGCAGTTCTAGTTTCAAACATTTCAAGCTCTAGTAGCCTAAGTTCAAGTAGTTAAAGTTTAAGCTGCTCTTGTTCCAGTATCTCAAGTTCAAGTAGTCCCGTTCAAGCTCTAGTAGCTGTTCCTTTCTAGATAAGTGTACCGTATCTCAGTTTCCTTATTTCCTTTTCAGGAAACATATTTTTCAGTATTGAAATGAAAACATATTCTTCCTACTTCATTCAGGATTACCTATCACTAGCTTGGTTCATGTATTACAACCCGTTTTTGTAACCTATAAAGACTATTCTTTGAATGTTTTAGAAATGAGTTGCATGCCTCCTTTCATAATTTACCTTTTCATGTGAACAAAAATATAGACAAGAAAATGTAATGGAAGTAATTTGTTTACTACTCTTTACATATGGAAAGAGAGAAAAAATGATTATGATCTATATATTGTAGGCCCTAGTTCAAGTTCAAGCAGTTCCAGTTCAAGCAGTAGCTCAAGTATTTCAAGCTCTTGTAGCTCCAGTTCAAGCTCAAGTAGCTCAAGCTCAAGCTGTTCAAGTTCTAGCAGTAAGTCAGCACCTGACCTGGACAATGTTCTTTACTTCATGTATTCTGTAAAAACAGGATTTGTTTTCTATCATTTTGAAAATGTGTCCTTTGATCATTTTGTTTGTAAATTAGAAAGCTTGACTTTCTACTATTTTTCCTTTCACTAGAAGTATCTTCCTAATGGTTTCTGTATAATGAATTATGATACTTGAAGTTCCAAACCAGCCATTTTTCTTGTATTGGATCTGTATTGGATCAGGTTCAATAATCAGTTGAATTATTTAAATGTTTTAGTGGAGTATAAGCATAGATACACTTTCATGAAACAGCAATTACACAAATCAAATTGAAAGCAAAAACTTTCAATGTATTGCGAGGACAAAACATTCATATAAAAGGGATTATCCTAAAAAACATTTCACTTTAGTAGCAGCATATCTGTTGATGGTGAAACTGTTTTTTCCTAAACAGAAACACCGTAATATAATATTCTAAATATTGGTTATCTCTCACGGCAACACAAGGAATGCCATTATCTGTGTTTATAGGTTCAAAATGCAGCTCAAGCAGTTCAAGCTCTAGTAGTTCAAGCACTTCAAGCTCTAGTAGTTCAAGCAGTTCAAGCTCTAGTAGTTCAAGCAGCTCAAGTAGTTCAAGCTCTAGTGGTTCAATCAGTTCAAGCTCTAGTAGTTCAGTCAGTTCAAGCTCTAGTAGTTCAAGCAGCTCAAGCTCAAGCAGTTCCAGTTCTAGTAGCTCCAGTTCGATCAGTAAGTCTGAACAGCTGAATTTTCATTTCCATTAATAGTACCATTTTAGTTTAAGTTCAAATAGCTTTCATAGTCCTAGTTGAAAACGTTCAAGTGCTAGTGGCTCAGGTTCTGTTTCAGTAGGGTCTCTTTAGGGTCAAGTTCAAGTAGTTCTAATTTCAGAAACTGAAGCTCTAGTAACTCAGATAACAAACAGTATAAGAGAACACATTTGTTGCAGTTGCACTGCTTCATCTTAATACTTCTTCGTTTCCATGTCTGTTTTATTCTTTACAAGAAGCATAACAGACAAAAGATGAAAAGTTATTCAGAAGCACCATATTCTTAGGTTCAAGTTCTTGTTCAAGTTCAAGCACTTTCAGTTCAAAAAGCTCAAGTTCATGCTCTCGTACATCCAGCTCAAACAGTTCAAGTTCTAGCAGTAAGTCTCAACTTGATAAGGATATTAGGTATTCCCAAGTCTACTGATTTATTTGCAGGCCTGATAATTTTAGTTATGTTATAAAGTTATTTGTGTAAATAGTTCATTTCCAGTTGTTCAAGCTCAGTAGCTCAAGCTCAAGTTCTAGTAGCTTCAGTTTAAGCTCCAGTTTCTCTAGCTCAAGCAGTCTGCTAGTTGATTTTGCAATTATCATAATTTACATTTTAAATGACTTTCAGAGAGGATATCTACTGCTTTGTTGCTGGAGAAATAACTACAAACATTTTATCATTTAAATATCATCCTTATTTTAATTTTTTTTAGTGCGGGGGGGGGGCTTCTAATGATGGAACTCCGGTTCTAGCAGTGAGTCTTCACAAGCTGAGCTCTTGTATTTCAATGTGACCTCTCCTCTATGTTGAAAACTTAGTTCTGGAAAGCTTATTGTTATGATAGAAACAGCAGTCTTCTCGAATAGTCATATATTTTTTTTTTCACATTTATAATGAGACAATTGTTATTTATTATCTGCATGTTATTAGGTTTAGACTCTTTTTCCAGTTCAGGTAGTTCTAGTTCAAGCAGCTTTATCTGTAGTAGCTCAAGTTCAAGTAATTGCAGTTTTGGTAGCTGGAGCCTAAGTAACTTCAAGTTCTAGTATTTATATCCTTGCTGTAAGTCTTTCTCATCAGTAAACCAAAAAGCCTATTGAACACATAAGAGAAACTGTTGATGTTCCAAAAGTGATTTCTTAAGATTTCTCTTGTATCTGACTCATACTCTCCTACCTTCATAAAATATATATATATATATTATATATATATATATATATATATATATATATATAGTGACAAAAAGATTGAAAATAATACTTAATCAATATATTCATAGGTTCAAGTTCAAGCAATTCAAGTTCCAGTAGTTCTAGTTTAAGCAGCTCTAGCTCAAGTTGTTCAAGTTCAAGCAGTTCCAGCTCCAGTGCCTCAAGATCAAGCATTTCTAGTTCTAGTAGCTCAAGCTCAAGTTCTAGTAGCTCAAGCTTAAGTTCTAGTGCATCAAGCTTAAGCAGTTCATGTTCTAGCAGCTTAAGCTCAAGTTGTTCCAGCTTTAGTAGTTCAAGCTCAAGTTCTAGTAGATCCAGTTCAAGCAGTTCAAGTTCCAGTTGTAAGTCTGGACTTGCTAAGACAAGAATCTATCCTTGAGTCTCTTATTTTCCAGTTTGATTATCATTCTAAAAGTTGTACATTATTCACATACTACTTAAACATGTCACCATTCCAGACATATCAAACTAGCAGTTCATTTTTATTTCCTTCGGTGATTCAGAGAAAACTGTTAGCTATACCTTTTCACAGGTTGAATCTCGTGTAATTTTGAGCAGTTCAAGTAGTTCAGGTACTAGATGCTTTAGTTCTAGTAGTTATAGTTCAAGCAGCCAGTCTTTGCAATCTAAAGTCATATATTTCAATCAAACTTTCTCCAATCTTTTTAGGAAGCAGGTTTCTTATCACAGACTATTACTATGAAAAAGGTCTTCAAGGCATAACTGCATTCTCTTAATTGTTGATTCTTTTTTTTTTTTTTTTTTTTTTACCCTTTACAAAAATGATAAATGATGAAAGAAAACTGTTTACATTCAACAAAGGGTCAAATTCAAGTTCAGGTAGTTGAAGGTCAAGTAGTTCTAGTTCAAGCAGCTTATGTCTAACAGGCAGTTCCAACTCAAATTTAAGTAGTTGCAGTTCAAGTTCTAGATGCTCTAGTGCAAGCAGTTCTTATAGCAAGTCTAGACATGGAAAAACCATGTGTTATCCCTAAATATTAGGCTCTAATTCAAGTCCAATTATTTAAAAACTCTTGTATTTCAAGAACAAAGTCTACTACCTCCACTTCAAGTTGTAAGACTTGCAGCCTAGTTTCTCTCATTTTTGCAGGTGCTTGATATCCAAAACCCCAAAAGACTATTCTTACAGTAGATCCTATTCGATGTAACAACACTGATCTTATGATTCTTCTACCAATTTGTCTTTACAAAAACAGAAAAGACAAAATGAAAAGTTACATATTCTATACATTTTTAGGTTCAAGCTATATTCCAAGCTTAAGCAGTTCAAAATCTAGTAGATTGAGTTCAAGCAGTTCCAGCTCTAGTAGCTCAAGCTCAAGTAGCTACAGTTCAAACTGTTTTATTAGTAAGTTTAGACTTGCTAAGGGCATACATTATCCTGGAGTCCTGGAGGCAGATATATCAAAATGCGTTTTATTCATTTTTTTTTTCTCCTTCAGTAATTCAGAGAAAACTGTTTGCTATAAATCTTGTTCATAGGTCCAAGCTCCAGTTCAAGTTCAAGTAGGTCAAGTAGCTCTAGTTCATGTTCAAGCTTAAGTAGTTCAAGTGATTCAAATTCTAGCAGCTCAAGTTCAAGCTGTAAGTCTGTGCAAGCTAAGGCTATACATTGAAATAATCTTTGTTTACTTTTGTAGGATATGTACTGTTACAATAGAATCTCTTTTCTTATGTGTATGATTTTAACTACCATTACAAAATTATATGGCAAAACATTGATTTTTCTTTTTTTCAAATTTGTATATTCTTAGGTTCAAGCTCTAGTTCAAGCTCATGCAGCTCAAGTTCAAGCAGTTCAAGTTCCAGTAGCTCAAGCAGTGCAAGTTCTAGTAGCTCAAGTAGTTCAAGTTCCAGTAGCTCAAGCTCAAGCAGTTCAAGTTCTAGTAGCTCAAGCTCAAGCAGTTCAAGTTCTAGTAGCTCAAGCTCAAGCAGTTCAAGTTCTAGTAGCTCAAGCTCAAGCAGTTCAAGGTAGCTCAAGCTCAAGCAGTTCAAGTTCTAGTAGCTCAAGCTCAAGCAGTTCAAGTTCTAGTAGCTCAAGCTCAAGCAGTTCAAGTTCTAGTAGCTCAAGCAGTTCAAGTTGTAGTAGCTCAAGCTCAAGCTCAGCTCAAAAGCAGTTCTAGTAGTCAAGCAGTTCAAGTTGTAGTAGCTCAAGCTCAAGCAGTTCAAGTTCTAGTAGCTCAAGCTCAAGCAGTTCAAGTTCAAGCTGTAAGTCTGGACTTTCTGTGGTCAAATAATATCCAAATGTATCTCATTTTCTGTGCATGGACTGTAATTTTCATTCTGAAATTATCATATTCTTAAAAAGAATGTACCATCATCTTACTTCCGTCATCACTGCAAGATGTTAGATTTTTTTCTTCATTTGAAGGAAGCATATTTACTGTTAGTAGCCCAGGACTTTAGTTGTATTAGACCTTTTGAATTTCTTAGTTATTAAAAGTTATATATAATCTACATACTCAAAAGTTCTAGTTCAACTTAAAGTAGTTCATGTTCAAGCAGCTCCATTTCAGATAGTTACACCCGAAGCAATTCACTGAAAGAAGTAAGTCTGGACCTGCCAAGACCAGATAAGATTAATATATCTTATTTTTCACAGAAGAGGCACAGTTTTTATTACAAAAAATGCATATTGTACAAAGTGTGCTATTTCCTTTGCAGGAAGGATACTGTCACTCTAAAAGTAGCATATGCTGAACTATAGTTTTGTTTTCATCTTATACTTTTCCTCATTAGAGCAAAGGAAACTTTTTATTCATACTGTTTCAGGTTCAAATAGCTTTAGCCTCAGTAGTTCAAGTTCAGTCAGTTCAACCTTAAGCAAATTCACTTCTACTAGTTCTAGCTTTAGTTAAAGTAGCACAATTTCAGGTCAAGATCTAGCACAGACTGGATTTTTTTAGTTTTATTATCTTTACAGGAAGCATGATTTTACTTCTGAAAATAGCATACCCTTCCAAGAAGCTACTATTATTTTATTTCAGTTACCATTTAACAGTTGTATTCTTTTCTCTATTCTTCACTCATATGAACAAACCTGTTACATATATCTTTTCACTAATTCACAAGCTTTAGTTCAAGGACCTCTAAGTGATCCAACAATATTGCTGTACAGATTAATTTTGTACTCGGAAACCCGATCTTATGCTTGCATTTTGCTTTCTTTTATTTTAAATTTTCTATAAGCAGAAACCTGAATAATAAAAGGTTGAAAAATAATTAAACTCTATATACATAGGTTCAAGCTCTAGTTCAAGTTCAAGTAGCTCAAGCTCAATCTCTAGTAGCTCCAGCCCAAGTTCTAGTAGCTCTAGTTCAAGTTCAAGCAGTTCAAATAGCTCAAGTTCAAGCAGTTCAAGTAGCTCAAGTTCAAGCAGTTCAAGTTCATGCAGTTCAAGCTCTAGTAGTTCAAGCAGTTCAAGTAGTAAGTTTTAGCAAGCTTAGGCTTTTTGGATGCATATTTTTAGTAGTATCCCAAGCAGAATACTGTGAAGGTGCAATATTTTTTTTATTCATTTTTTTCTGTGTATCATTATTCTTCACTGCAGAAATTTGGATGATAAAAAGTTAATCATAATCTATATACTTAGGTTCAAGCTCCAGTTCAAGCAGTTCTACTTCTTGTAGCTCTAGCTCCAGCTCAAGTAGCTCAAGCTCAAGTTCAAGTAGTTCATGCTCTAGTAGCTCCAGCTCAAGTTCAAGCTCTAGTAGCTCCAGCTATAGTTCAAGTAGCTCAGCTCAAGCTCTAGTTCAAGTAGCTCAAGTAGTCAAGCTCAAGCAGCTCAAGCTCTAGTAGCTCCAGCTCAAGTTCAAAGCTCAAAGCTTAGCTCAAAGCTCAAAGTTCAAGCAGCTCAAGCTCTAGCTTCAAGCAGCTCAAGCTCTAGTTCAGTAGCTCAAGTTCAGTTCAGCAGCTCTAGCTCAAGTCAGCTCAAGTTCAAGTTCAAGTAGCTCAAGCTCTAGTTCAAGTAGCTCAGCTCAAGTTCAAGCAGCTCAAGCTCTAGTTCAAGCTCAAGCAAGTTCAAGTAGCTAGCTCAGCTCAGCTCTAGTTCAAGTAGCTCAAGCTCAAGTTCAAGCAGCTCAAGCTCTAGTAGTTCAGCTCAAGTTCAAGTAGCTCAAGCTCAAGTTCAAGCAGCTCAAGCTCTAGTTCAAGCAGCTCAAGCTCTAGTAGCTCCAGCTCTTCAAGTAGCTCAAGCTCTAGTTCAAGCAGCTCAAGCTCTAGTTCAGCTCAAGTTCAGCTCAAGCTCTAGTTCAAGTAGCTCAAGCTCTAGTTCAAGTAGCTCAAGCTCTAGTTCAAGTAGCTCAAAGTTCAGCTCAGCTCTCAAGTAGCTCAAGCTCTAGTTCAAGTAGCTCAAGTTCAAGTAGCTCCAGCTCTCAGTAGCTCAAGCTCTAGTTCAAGCAGCTCTCAAGTAAGCTCTAGTTCAAGCAGCTCAAGCTCTAGTTCAAGCAGCTCAAGCTCTAGTTCAAGCAGCTCAAGCTCTAGTTCAAGTAGCTCAAGCTCTAGTTTAGCTCTAGTTCAAGTAGCTCAAGCTCTAGTTCAAGTAGCTCAAGCTCTAGTTCAAGTAGCTCAAGCTCAAGTTCAAGCAGCTCAAGCTCTAGTAGCTCAAGCTCTAGTTCAAGCAGCTCAAGCTCTAGTAGCTTCAGCTCAAGCTCTAGTTCAAGTAGCTCAAGCTCAAGTTCAAGTAGCTCAAGCTCTAGTTCAAGTAGCTCAAGCTCAAGTTCAAGCAGCTCAAGCTCTAGTTCAAGTAGCTCAAGTTCAAGCAGCTCAAGCTCTAGTAGCTTCAGCTCAAGTTCAAGTAGCTCAAGCTCTAGTTCAAGCAGCTCAAGCTCTAGTAGCTTCAGCTCCAGCTCTAGTTCAAGTAGCTCAAGCTCTAGTTCAAGCAGCTCAAGCTCTAGTAGCTCAGCTCAAGTTCAAGCAGCTCAAGCTCTAGTTCAAGTAGCTCAAAGCTCTAGTTCAAGTAGCTCAAGCTCTAGTTCAAGTAGCTCAAGCTCTAGTTCAAGCAGCTCAAGCTCTCAAGCAGCTCAAGCTCTAGTTCAAGCAGCTCAAGTTCTAGTAGCTCCAGCTCAAGCTCTAGTAGCTCCAACTCAAGCTCTAGTAGCTCCAGCTCAAGTAGCTCAAGCTTTAGTAGCTCCAGCTCAAGTAGCTCAAGCTCTAGTTCAAGCAGCTCAAGCTCAAGTAGCTCAAGCTCTAGTTCAAGCTCAAGTTAGCTCAAGCTCTAGTTCAAGTAGCTCAAGTTCAAGCAGCTCAAGCTCTAGTTCTCAAGCTCAAGTAGCTCCAGCTCAAGTAGCTCAAGCTCTAGTTCAAGTAGCTCAAGTTCAAGCAGCTCAAGCTCTAGTAGCTCCTGCTCAAGCAGCTCAAGCTCTAGTTCAAGCAGCTCAAGCTCAAGTAGCTCAAGCTCTAGTTCAAGTAGCTCAAGTTCAAGCAGCTCAAGCTCTAGTTCAAGTAGCTCAAGTTCAAGCAGCTCAAGCTCTAGTTCAAGCAGCTCAAGCTCTAGTAGCTCTAGCTCAAGTAGCTCAAGCTCTAGTTCAAGTAGCTCAAGTTCGAGCAGCTCAAGCTCTAGTAGCTCCTGCTCAAGCAGCTCAAGCTCTAGTTCAAGTAGCTCAAGTTCAAGCAGCTCAAGCTCTAGTTCAAGTAGCTCAAGTTCAAGTAGCTCAATTAGCTCAAACTCATGCAGCTCCAGCTCTAGTAGCTCTAGTTCAAGCAGTTCAAGTTCTAGCAGTAAGTCTGTATCTACTAGGGACACATTTATGTCTACCCTTTTCTTTGCAGAAAGCATGATTTTAATTCTATAAAATTTTAAACATATCTTTCAAAGATATTTCCATTGATTAAGCCCAGTCATCATTTTAAACAGTAACCGTTTATTGTTTGTTCTTCATTTAAACAAAGAAAACTGTTAGTTTTATCATTTTTTCATAGGTTCAAGTTCAAGCAGTTCAAGTAGCTCAAGTTCAAGCAGTTCAAGTAGTTCAAGCTCTAGTAGTTCAAGCAGTTCAAGTTGTTCCAGCTCAAGCAGTAAGTTATAGCAAGCTTAGGGTTTTTGGATGCATATATTTTAGTTGGAACTCAAACAGAATACTTTGAAGGTGCAATATTTTTTTTTCATTCACATGTTTTTCTTTGTATCATTATTCACTGCAGAAATTTGAATAATAATAGGAAGTTAATTATAATATATATACTTAGGTTCAAGCTCCAGCACAAGTAGCTCAAGCTCAAGTTCAAGTAGCTCAAGCTCAAGTTCAAGTAGCTCGAGCTCAAGTTCAAGTAGCTCAACTTCAAGTTCAAGTAGCTCAAGCTCTAGTAGCTCCAGCTCAAGTTCAAGCAGCTCAAGCTCTAGTAGCTCCAGCTCAAGTTCAAGCAGCTCAAGCTCTAGTAGCTCCAGCTCAAGTAGCTCAAGCTTAGTAGCTCAGCTCAAGTTCAAGTAGCTCCAGCTCAAGCTCTAGTAGCTCCAGCTCAAGTTCAAGCAGCTCAAGCTCTAGTAGCTCCAGTCAAGTAGCTCCAGCTCAAGTTCAAGTAGCTCCAGCTCAAGTTCAAGTAGCTCCAGCTCAAGTTCAAGTAGCTCTAGCTCAAGTTCAAGTAGCTCAAGCTCAAGTTCAAGTAGCTCAAGCTCTAGTAGCTCCAGCTCAAGTTCAAGTAGCTCAAGCTCTAGTTCTAGCAGTAAGTCTTGACTTGCTAGGAAAGTACATTATCTCCCTTTCTTCAGGAATGATGAATCTAAATATTGCATACCCTTCAGAAAGATCAGTTACCTTTATATACACTTTATTGTTTTATCTTTACTTAAGAAGAGAGACCTGTTAGTTCAAGTAGCTCAAGCTCAATCAGTAAGCCTTTGTAAGCTTAGGCATTTTTGAATGCAGTAACCCTAAAAGAATACTCTGAAGGTGTAATGATTTTGCTTTTTGCCAGTATTTCTCTCTGCAGAGATTTGAATGATGATCGTAAATCATAATATGAATCTATGCAAGTTAAGACTTGGTTTTCTCTTCTCTTTTTGGTTGTATAATCATCATCAGAAAGTCAAGACTACTCTGAATGTATAATGTGTTCAGTGTAATGATGATGCTTCTTCTTGCATACATTTTCTTTTCTTTTATCATTATTATTCCCACTGCATGTGATTAGTAGAAGACAGAAAGATAATCACATTCTATACAAAAATAGCCTCAGGCTCTAGTGTTACAACCTTTTATAGGTTCATGTTCAAGCAGTTCAAGTAGCTCCAGCTCCAGCTCTAGTAGTTCAAGCTCAAGTTCTAGTCTGGATCAGCTATGACTACATATCCCCATCTCCTATATCATTTGTGGAAACCTAATTTTTATTTTAGATAAGTTCCAAGAACCTACCATCTTTTTACCTTAATATGTTCCCTTTTTTTACTTAAGCAAAAAACTATAACTTCTTTTCATAGGTTCAAGTTCCAGTTCAAGTAGTTCAAGCTCAAGCAGTTCAAGTTCTAGTTCAAGCAGTAAGTTCTCATAAGCCAAGGCAATTTATAACAGCCATGTAATCTTTGCTCATTGTGGGTGTATAATCTTTTTTCAGTAACTCAGTGAGTGCTGTGAAGATAGACACTTCAGTGCAATTACGATGATTTTTACGTTTGTATCATTTCTCACTGCATAATCAAGAATGATAAATGATAGGAAATTAATCATGTGCTTTATACACATAGGTTCAAGCTCTAGTTCAAGTTCAAGCAGTTCCAGTTCCAGTTCAAGTTCAAGCAGTTCCAGTTCTAGTAGCTCAAGTTCATGTAGCTCCAGCTCAAGCTCTAGTAGTTCCAGTTCAAGCAGTTCAAGTTCTAGTAGCTCAAGCTCAAGTAGCTGCAGTTCTAGTAGTTCCAGCTCTAGCTCTAGTAGTTCCAGTTCAAGCAGTTCAAGTTCTAGTAGCTCAAGCTCAAGTTCTAGTAGTTCAAGCTCAAGTTCTAGTAGTTCAAGCTCAAGCAGTTCAAGTTCTAGTAGCTCAAGTTCAAGCTCTAGTAGTTCAAGCTCAAGCTCAGTAGCTCAAGTTCAAGTTCTAGTAGCTCAAGCTCAAGCTCTAGTAGTTCAAGCTCAAGCAGTTCAAGTTCTAGTAGCTCAAGCTCTAGTAGTTCAAGCTCAAGCAGTTCAAGTTCTAGCTCAAGCTCAAGCTCAAGCTCAAGCAGTTCAAGTTCTAGTAGCTCAAGCTCAAGCTCTAGTAGTTCAAGCTCAAGCAGTTCAAGTTCTAGTAGCTCAAGCTCAAGCTCCAAGCTCAAGCAGTTCAAGTTCTAGTAGCTCAAGCTCAAGCTCTAGTAGTTCAAGCTCAAGCAGTTCAAGTTCTAGTAGCTCAAGCTCAAGCTCTAGTAGTTCAAGCTCAAGCAGTTCAAGTTCTAGTAGCTCAAGCTCAAGCTCTAGTAGTTCAAGCTCAAGCAGTTCAAGTTCTAGTAGCTCAAGCTCTAGTAGTTCAAGCTCAAGCAGTTCAAGTTCTAGTAGCTCAAGCTCTAGTAGTTCAAGCTCAAGCAGTTCAAGTTCTAGTAGCTCAAGCTCTAGTAGTTCAAGCTCAAGCAGTTCAAGTTCTAGTTCAAGCTCAAGCTCTAGTAGCTCAAGCTCAAGCAGTTCAAGTTCTAAGCTCTAGTAGTTCAAGCTCAAGCAGTTCAAGTTCTAGTAGCTCAAGCTCAAGCTCTAGTAGTTCAGCTCAAGCAGTTCAAGTTCTAGTAGCTCAAGCTCAAGCTCTAGTAGTTCAAGCTCAAGCAGTTCAAGTTCTAGTAGCTCAAGCTCAAGCTCTAGTAGTTCAAGCTCAAGCAGTTCAAGTTCTAGTAGCTCAAGTTCAAGCTCAAGCAGTTCAAGTTCAAGCTCAAAAGCAGTTCAAGTTCAAGCTCAAGTTCAAGCTCAAGCAGTTCAAGTTCTAGTAGCTCAAGTTCAAGCTCAAGCAGTTCAAGTTCTAGTAGCTCAAGTTCAAGCTCAAGCAGTTCAAGTTCTAGTAGCTCAGTTTCAGCAGTTCAAGTTCTAGTAGTTCAAGCTCAAGCAGTTCCAGTAGCTCAAGTTCAAGTTCTAGTAGTTCAAGCTCAAGTTCTAGCAGTTCAAGCTCAAGCAGTTCCAGTAGCTCAAGTTCAAGTTCTAGTAGTTCATGCTCCAGCAGTAAGTCACCACTAGCTAAGACCAAATATAACCTTGTCTTATAATTTCTTTGCAGAAGATTCAAAGTATCCTACAAAGACAATAGTGGTACAGTTTAAAGTTGGTGAACTTAAAGAGAGTTCTATCTTTTCACAGAATATTCAATTGTAGATAAGAATAAACATTTTTTGTTCTTTTTTTTTTTTTGTATATAATCAACATTCGTAAGCTCAGTACCAGTTCTTCTCTTTGTAGATGCATAATGCTGATCTAGTTAGGCTGTTGGTAAAAGCTAATTGTATTCAATATCTTAAGATTTAGTTTAAGTTCAAGCAATGTCAATACAAATAGTTTAATTCACGTTCTTGTAATTCCAGTTTAATCAGCTCAAGATTAAGCTGTCCAAGTTTATGCAATACATCTTGGCCTCTCAATACCATTTGCTGTTCCTATATGTTCTATACTTTTTACAGGAAATATTCTTATTATGAGTTTAGCAGTGCTTAAAATATATATTTGGCTCTTACCATTATTGGCATCTATATATCTCTCTTCACACTTCAGGAAAGGAAATATTAGTTATATCTTCTATTCATAGGTTCAAGCTCAAGTTCAAGCAGCTCTAGTTCAAGTTCAAGCTCTAGTAGTTCAATTTCAAGCTCTAGTAGTTCAAGTTCAAGCTCTAGTAGTTCAAGTTCAAGCTCTAGTAGTTCAAGTTCAAGCTCTAGTAGTTCAAGTTCAAGCTCTAGCAGTTCAAGCTCTAGTAGTTCAAGCTCTAGCAGTTCAAGCTCTAGTAGTTCAAGCTCTAGTAGTTCAAGTTCAAGCTCTAGTAGTTCAAGTTCAAGCTCTAGTAGTTCAAGTTCAAGTTCTAGCAGTTCAAGTTCAAGCTCTAGTAGCTCCAGCTCAAGCAGTTCAAGTTCAAGCAGTAAGTCTGGGCCTTAGGCTATATCATGCATAATTCAAATTCTGAATTCAGCATATTTGTCTGTTACTTTACCATCTTTCACATTTAGTTATAAATGCACGGATCTAAGAACACTATTGATTATCAAGTTCAAATTTTTAGTACTAGTTCCGAAGTCCATGTACTCGTATAACATAATCAATTTTTTTGTAGATACTCAATTCTTATTTGTAACCCAAAAGGATTGCTGTTTTCAGTGCAATTATACTTTTCTTGCACATTTGTTCTTGCTTACGGCCTGAAATATGTTCTTGAAAGTTAAATTGATCTATGTATTCATAGGTTCAAGTTCAAGCAGTTCCAGTAGCTCCAGCTCCAGCTCTAGTAGCTCCAGTTCATGCTCTAGTAGTTCAAGCTCAAGTAGCTCCAGTTCAAGCTCAAGTAGCTCCAGTTCAAGTTCTAGTAGCTCCAGCTCCAGCTCAAGTAGCTCCAGCTCCAGCTCAAGTAGCTCCAGTTCAAGCTCTAGTAGTTCAAGCTCAAGTAGTTCCAGTTCAAGCTCTAGCAGCTCTAGTTCAAGCTCTAGTAGTTCCAGCTCAAGTTCTAGCAGTAAGTCAGGTCTTGCTAAGATCAAGTATAATACCTGTCTTCTCTCTTGGCAAGAAACATGAAAATCAAAATCCTTCAAAGAGGATATGTTTTTGCCTCAGTTACCATCACGGATTTAGTAAACACATATTTCTTTCTCTTTCTCTTCTCTGTTAAAGTAAAGAAACTGGCATTGAGAATGGTGTTTCCACTGCAGTGATAATGATTATCTCTCTATCATTAGCTAAAAGATAGAAAGGAATTCATCATCTATGTACATAGAAGTTCAAGTCCAAGTAGTTCCAGCTTAAGTTCTAGTTCAAGCAGCTCAAGTTCCAGCAGTTCAAGCTCAAATAGCTAATGTTCTAGTAGTTCATGCTCTAGTAACTGCATCTCAAGCAGTTCTAGAAGGATCTGGATTTGCTAGGACCGAATATTCTTAAATGTCCTAATTTGTTTGCAGGAAGTATAACGTTCCTAAATATAGCATTATTTACAAAGACATCACCCTAGTTTAAACTCAAATGGCATTACAGACGGTAAATACACAATTATCTTTCTTTTTACTAAAACAAGTGTATCTGTCAGCTAAATATGCATTTTTTCATAGGCTCAAGCTCCTGTTCAAGTTCAAGCAGTTCAAGTTCAAGCAGCTCAAGCTCTAGTTGTTCAAGTTCTAGTAGTTCCAGTTCAAGCAGTTCCAGCTCTAGTAGTTCAAGTTCAAGTAGCTCCAGCTCAAGTAGTTCTAGCTCAAGCTCTAGTAGTTCCAGCTCAAGTAGTTCAAGTTCCAGCAGTAAGTCTGAACTGAAAATGCCCTTATATCATTCCTAGGTTTGCTGTGTTCTTTGTAAGGTGTATAATTTACCTTTGCAGATATACCACAAAAGTTCAATCACTAATAACCTTTGCTTATAGGTTCAAGCTCCAGCTCAAGCTCAAGCAGTTCAAGTAGCTCTAGTTCAAGTTCAAGCAGTTCAAGTAGCTCTAGTTCAAGTTCAAGCAGTTCAAGTAGCTCTAGTTCAAGTTCAAGCAGTTCAAGTAGCTCTAGTTCAAGTTCAAGCAGTTCAAGTAGCTCTAGTTCAAGTTCAAGCAGTTCAAGTAGCTCTAGTTCAAGTTCAAGCAGTTCAAGTAGCTCTAGTTCAAGTAGCTCTAGTTCAAGTTCAAGCAGTTCAAGTAGCTCTAGTTCAAGTTCAAGCAGTTCAAGTTCTAGTAGCTCCAGTTCAAGCAGTAAGTCTTTACAAATGAAGTCCATTTATTGCAACGATTTCCTCTCTTTGTGGATGCGTGTCTTATCTGTAACCCGGTAGGACTGCTGTGAAAGAAGAAACTTTTCAGGTCAACATCAAAGAATTTTTTTAAAAAGATTTTGTTTCTACACAGGCTTAAAGTGGAATGATGAAAGTTGATCATAATTTCTATATCCATAGGCTCAAGCTCTAGTTCAAGTAGTTCTAGTTCAAGCAGTTCAAGCTCAAGCAGTTCTAGCTCCAGCAGCTCAAGTAGTTCAAGTTCTAGTAGTAAGTAATTCAAGCAGATCCAGTTCAAGTTCACTTATTAATAGATTCAAGTTGTGGATGTCATAGTAGCTCTCCTTCAAGCGATAAATCTTCATAGTTAAGGCCATTTATTATATTCTGGTTTCCTCTCCTTATAAAAAAAATCATAATCAATAACCAAGACATACTATTGTTACAGAATCTCTTCTACACAATGGCTTTGTTTTCTCAAAATTCATTTCTCCCTATCACTGGTGTTTATCTGATAAGAGGTTAAGGTAGTTTTGTTAACTATAGATATATATTTATAGGCTCAAGCTCTAGTTCAAGTTCAAGCAGTTCCAGTTCAAGTAGTTCTAGCTCAAGCAGCTCAAGTTCAAGCAGCTCAAGTTCAAGCAGCTCAAGTTCTAGCAGCTCTAGCTCCAGTAGCTCAAGTTCAAGTAGCTCCAGCTCAAGCAGTTCAAGTTCAAGCAGTAAGTCTAAACTTGTTTAGACTATTTATGATGCCGTAATCTTCTGTTATCATTGTCTTCATTCCTTTCAGTATATTGATAAGCTAACAACTATCCAAAGCCGTTTGATGCACGAAATATATCCACTTCATTGCAGTGTTGACTGAACATTCTTGAAGCTTCTGAATGATGCATTCTTTACAATTTATGATAACCTTTAGTCCTGCAGTAATCAGGATTTATTTTACATTCTATCATGGAAATTACATTTTGCTTTTATGCAATGAAAGTTGCATTTTCCTATATGATGAAATTCTTTAACCTATCATTTTCATGAGGAAAGCATTTTTTTCGTTTTTGCCCTACTGAAACTAATTTTTTATTTACTTAAATTGGAACACAGAATTATACACTGCGATTAAAACTAATTTTTTATTTACTTAAATTGGAACACAGAATTACACACTGCGATTAAAACCGAATCATCTTCATACAAGGACTGCACTGCTTTTGTTTGTTGGTGTATAATGTTCATTTGCATTCCCCATAACCAGTAACTGCCTTTTTATCAGTCTAAAATGAGGTCTGCAGCTGTAAATATTGGTAAATTCTCTATTTTCTGCCCTTCCTATAGTTCATGTTCATAGGCTCAAGCTCGGGTTCAAGTTCAATAAGTTCATGTCCAAGTAATTCTAGCTGTAGTATTTCAAGCTCCAGTATTTCTGGTTCAGGTTGCTCTAGGTACTCCAGTTCAAGCCGTAAGTCTAAGCAAAGGCTATGCAGTAAAACTTGTTTTTCAGTAATCATATATGTTATCCTTTTCCCCTGTAGTGGATGTTGAAGTAGCTGAAGATCACACAGTTCAATTTCAAGGTCTGTTTGCTGTGATCAAATATTGTGATCCTAAGGCATAATAATTTTGTTTTGGAAATCTCACTTATTTTCCAAGTACCATAAGTTCTTTGCAGGGGGGGGGGTTTATTTAGAGATGTTTTGGATTATTCAGTTACAATTTTTTCCCAATCAGTGAAAGTAAAATACATAGAATGGCAGCTCAGCTATTTATTAATTTATAAGTACTTATTGTATATGTAAAGCATATTGATTCATAGTCATACTGTATTCATAGGTTCAAGCTCAAGCAGTTCTAGTTCAAGCAGTTCAAGTTCTAGCAGTTCCAGCTCAAGCAGCTCAAGCTCTAGTAGTTCCAGTTCAAGCAGCTCAAGCTCTAGTAGTTCCAGTTCAAGCAGTTCAAGTTCTAGTAGCTCCAGCTCAAGCAGCTCAAGTAGTTCTAGCAGTTCCAGCTCAAGCAGTTCAAGTTCCAGCAGTTCAAGCTCTAGTAGCTCCAGTTCAAGTTCTAGCAGTAAGTCTGCACTAGCTAAGACCATATATTACATCTTATGATTACATACATATATTTAATATTCCAGGCATTATCCAGATACATTTATCCCTAGTAAAAATAGAGACTTCCCGATTCTCCCTATTCAAAAACTCTTACACCTCTGGGAGATTGCTTTCTTTCCTCCTTTGGCAAGGTTAAATATTATCTATTATCGATACATTCCTAGGTTCAAGCTCTTAGTCAAGTTCAAGTAGTTCCATCTCAAGCAGCCTAAGTTCTGCAGTAAGTTTTCACTACTCAAGACCATAATTTACATCCTAGTTTTCAGAAAGAATACGTCATTCTCTTTTCAGAAAACATTTCTTTGAAGAGGGTACCATTTGGCCATTATTTTTTTTTTATATTTATTTAATGGGTGCTTCCAAACAGACACAAGGTTAAATTGATGAGAAATGTCTGAGGACTTCTATACATTATAGTAGTATCAAGACTGGATTTCTTACATTTTATATTTGTTATCTACTTTTATCTTTCTGCTTAGCAAGATCCATGACAATTTTGTAACCCCTCTGATATAAGATAAGAATTTTAAGAATCTGTATATCCATAGGTTCAAGCTCAAGTTCCAGCTCGAGTAGCTCTAGTTCAAGCAGTTCAAGTTCTAGTAGCTCTAGCTCAAGTAGTTCCAGTTCAAGCAGTTCAAGTTCTAGTAGTTCCAGCTCAAGTAGTTCCAGTTCAAGCAGCTCAAGCTCTAGTAGTTCCAGTTCAAGCAGTTCAAGTTCTAGTAGTTCCAGCTCAAGCAGTTCAAGTTCTAGTAGTTCCAGCTCAAGTAGTTCCAGTTCAAGCAGCTCTAGCTCAAGTAGTTCCAGTTCAAGCAGCTCAAGTTCTAGTAGTTCCAGCTCAAGCAGTTCAAGTTCTAGTAGTAAGTCTTCACTAACAAGGGCTAAATGTTACATGTCACCTAACCAATACTTCTGGCATTATCAAAATTAAATCATAATTTTTATTTTTTGTTAAATGATGTTCCACTTCACCAGAAAACCTCATTCTTAATCCTGATTTTAGATCTGGCCATAGTCTTACTCCTTTTGTCATACATCTTTAATACAAGGCCAAATGTTTTTTTTTTTTTTTATAATCCATGTATTCATAGGTTCAAGCTCTAGCTCAAATTCTAGCAGTTCTAGTTCCAGCAGTAAGTCTGCATGACCAGACACTACATATTACTTTTACTTTTATTATTTCCTCTCCTATTTTTTGCCATTATCTTTGGCCAGACAGTATTAACTATTCCTATAGGTGTTTCCGTGTTGAATACCACTTATTTATTTTTTTCTCAAGCCAAGATCTTCACTTTCAAATCATAATATACCTTCTGCGAGCAAAGAACCATTATTGTCTTTATATCCATAGGTTCAAGTTCCAGTTCCAGTTCAAGTAGTTCTAGTTCAAGTAGTTCCAGTTCAAGCAGCTCAAGCTCTAGTAGTTCCAGTTCAAGCAGCTCAAGCTCTAGTAGTTCCAGTTCAAGCAGTTCAAGCTCTAGTAGTTCCAGTTCAAGCAGCTCAAGCTCTAGTAGTTCCAGTTCAAGCAGTTCAAGCTCTAGTAGTTCCAGTTCAAGCTCAAGCTCTAGCTCAAGCAGTTCAAGTTCTAGTAGTAAGTTGTGGTGGAACCTTTTATGATGACTGTATTTGCATGGGGGGAGAGACAGACTCCAAACCGTTGTTGGTTACCAGATTATTAATGATTTATATATTGTAAATCCAGTAATTTTGCTACAGCTAGGATTCATTCAGTAACAAATAGT
>NW_020870326.1:108906-138906 GCF_003789085.1 Penaeus vannamei
TTTTTTTTCTCACTTACAATGTTATTTATTTGTTTACTTCTGAAGTGCTACCCCCATCAGAAGTGTAGCAAGGCATGTATTACAACTTGCATTTTACATGCAGGTAAGCATTAGTATTTGATAAGCAGGTTCCATGATTCCCTACAACACGATGAAGGAATTCAAGACCCGACAATTCTTAGAAGACAAGTAGCTGAAGATGTTATAGTCATGCATTATTTTGAAATTTATGCATTATGAAGCGAGTGAAGACATCATTGTTATAGTGAAGTACCTGGGATGAGTGAAGAACATTAGCACAGAAAGTTTTGAATTTCAGTGCTCACATACTGCAAAAAACTTTTCATTTTCCATTTTTACTAATTACCCCATGTTGATATTATTATATGCAAGTTTGCATATTTCAAATATATTTAGCTTAAATTTGCCTTGTGGCTCAAGAGGAAGAAGCTCAAGTATACTGGTCTTCAATAGATAATATATGTTGCGTTATAGAAGTTCAGGGAGTCTAGAACAAAAGATTATTCTCTAGCATTCTTTATTCATGTTTTAAGAATATAGACACATATATGTATAATTATGATATCGGGAAGTCAGTATTATTCTGAAGATAGTTTTCATTCAGGTACCCTTTTTCACTACTTTGGATAACATCAACCATATTTACATGTTCATATACATTTCAGCCATACTTTCATTTTCAACACAAACAACAATTTACAGCAAACTTCAGTTCTTATATCCTCCTGCCATCACCATCCATTTCCTGTCACACAGAACCGTACACAGAACTCTTCATAAAACTCAAGAAATAAATATAATTTCATTAAACAACCACTTGAGATTACCTATAACATCCATTACAATATTTCATCCTTAAATTACCTTCTGGTATCAATGGATTATATTTCTGTGGCATTCTTATAACTGCCAATTCTTTACATCTTACCACACACTTTGTGCATATCTATTTAAGTACCAAAGTCTGAGAAGTAAAATTTCTTTACCCATGTTCACTTTCAAAGGTTTTAAGAATTTCTATTTTTCCTTATATATCGAGCTCCAAACTCTTGAGCACCCTAGGTTATGGTATCAGAGTTCTGTTAGAGGTAAGCCTTGTCTCATGGTGTAATATAAATGATATTGGTATCACCTCTTCCTCTAGGTTCAACATCTGGCATTTCCAGTTGTAGCTCAAGTTATTCAGCTCTTCCGTGCTGCAGTAGCTCAGACAGTTTTATCCCTAGTAGCTCCAGAAGCTCAAGTATCTCAATCTTCAGTAGTACAAGTTGTTCAAGCATCATTCCTTCTCTCAGTCCAAGCTCTATCAGCAGCTTAGAAAGCAGTTTGAGCTCAGAATCAAGTAGCATTTCCAGTAATTTACCCCCTTCCATCACAAGTAATGAGAGATTTCATGTCCATTATATATAGCTGATATATATTTGAAAAGCAGTTTAACTTTTCCAGTATATTGTAGTGTTATCTCTACATATATCTATGAAATATATATTCACATACTGAAACACGAATTGAAGGCTCATATATGTTTTTCTTTCTTTCTTTTGATGCTGTTAATATCACTTCTTCCTCTAGGTTCGATATCAGGCATTTCCAGTTTTAGTTCAAGTTATTCAGTTCTTCCATGCTCCAGTAGCTCAAATAGCTCTATCTCTAGTAGCTCCAGAAGCTCAAGTATCTCAGTCTTCAGTAGTATAGGTTGTTCAAGCATCATTCCATCTATCAGTCCAAGCTCTATCAGCGGCTTAGAGTGTAGTTTGAGCTCCGAAAGAACTAGCACTTCCTGTAGTTTATCTCCTTCCTCCTCTTCAAGTGCTACCACAAGTAATGACAATCATTTCCATTATGTATAGCTGATATATACTTGAATAACACATGCTTTTCCATTATAATGTAAATATCGGTGAAGATGTATTCGCATACTTTTTTTTTTTTTTTTCCTATAAATGATGTTGATATCACCTCTTCTTCTAGGTTCTATACCTGGCATTTCCAGTTGTAGTTCAAGTTACTCAGTTCTTCCATGCTCCAGTAGCTCAAATAGCTCTATCCCGAGTAGCTCCAGAAGCTCAAGTATCTCAGTCTTCAGTAGTATAGGTTGTTCAAGCATCATTCCTTCTATCAGTCCAAGCTCGATCAGCAGCTTAGAAAGCAGTTTGAGCTCAGAATCAAGTAGCATTTCCAGTAGTTTATCTCCTTCCGCCCCTTCAAGTGCCATCACAAGTAATGACAATTTTTATGTCCATTATACATAGTTGATATATACTTGAGAAACACTTAAGCTTTTCCAGTATACAATATTATCATCTCCTTCATATATCTGTGAATTATTTTCTTACTGAAACTTCCAAATTGCTGGTTCATGATTCTTTTTTTCTTTTTCTTTCTTTTGATGTTTTCATCATCACATCTTCCTCCAGGTTCAGCATCAGGCATTTCCAGTTTTAGTTCAAGTTATTCTGTTCTTCCATGCTCCAGTAGCTCAAACAGATCTATAAGCTCAAGTATCTCAGTCTTCAGTAGTTTAGGTTGTTCAAGCATCAATCCTTCTATCAGTCCAAGCTCTATCAGCAGCTTAGAGAGTAGTTTGAGCTCAGAAAGAAGTAGCATTTCCAGTAGTTTACCTCCTTCCTCCTCTTCAAGTGCCATCAGAAGTAATGACAGATCCAATGTCTTTTATATATAGTTGATATACACTTGAAAAACACTTTCGCTTTTCCAGTATACTATGCTATTATCTCTACAAATCTGAAAAAAACATATAAATTGTAAGTTCATGTTTGCCTCTTCTTCTTCTTTTTTATTGGTCTTTAATATCAAATCTTCCTCCAGGTTCAGCTTCAGGAATTTCCAGTTTTAGTTCAAGTTCTTCAATTCTTCTGTGCTCCAGTAGTTCAGATAGCTCTATCTCTAGTATCTCTAAAAGCTCAAGTATCTCCGTCTTCAGTAATATAAACAGTTCAAGCAGCCTTCCTTCTATCAGTCCATGTTCTATCAGCAGCTTAGAGAGTAGTTCGAGCTCAGAAAGAAGTAGCATTTCCAGTAGTTTACCTCCTTCCTCCCCTTCAAGTGCCATCACAAGTAATGACAATCCTGATATCTATCATTTATAGTTGATATATACTTGAAAACACTACAGCTTTTCCTGTATGTAATACTGTTGTCTCTGCATAAATCTGTGAAAATGCATTCGCATACTAAAACTTACGAATTGTAGGTTCACATCTTTGTTGTTAATATCACTTCTTCCAGGTTCAACATCACGCATTTCCAGTTCAAGTTATTCAGTTCTTCCATGCTCCAGTAGCTCAAATAGCTCTATCTCTAGTAGCTCCAGAAGCTCAAGTATCTCAGTCTTCAGTAGAATAGGTTGTTCAAGCATCATTCCTTCTATCAGTTCAAGCTCTATCAGCAGCTTAGAGAGTAGTTCCAGTATTTTACCTCCTTCCTCCCCTTCAAGTGCCATCACAAGTATTGACAATCTTTATGTCCAA
Organism: Penaeus vannamei; assembly: GCF_003789085.1. Classification (NCBI taxonomy): domain Eukaryota; kingdom Metazoa; phylum Arthropoda; class Malacostraca; order Decapoda; family Penaeidae; genus Penaeus; species Penaeus vannamei. The sequence goes on from NW_020870326.1 coordinate 112,419, forward strand.
TTTACATGGTTGATATATACTTGACAAACAGCTTTTCCAGTATACTTTAGTTATAGCTGCATATGTCTGTGGAAATATTTTTTCTTACTGAAACTTGTAGGTAGGTTCATGATTCTTTTTTTCTTTCTTTCTTTTAATGTTTCAATATCACATCTTTCTCCAGGTTCAGCATCAGGCATTTCCAGTTTTAGTTCAAGTTGTTCAGTTCCATGCTCCAGTAGCTCAAATAGCTCAAGTTCTTCAATTCTTCCGTGCTCCAGCAGCTCAAAAAGCTCTATCTCTAGTAGCTCCAGAAGCTCAAGTATCTCAGTCTTCAGTAGTATAGGTTGTTCAAGCATCATTCCTTCTATCACTCCAAGCTCTATTAGCAGCTCAGAGAGTAGTTCGAGCTCAGAAAGAAGTAGCATTTCCAATAGTTTACCTCCTTCCTCCTCTTCAAGTGTCATCACAAGTAATGACAATCTCCATGTCTATTACATATAGTTGATACATATTTGAGAAATATTAAACTTTTTCAGTATACTATTCTATTATCTCTGTAAATATCTGTGAAAATGTATTCTCATTCTGTTACCTACAATATGTAGGTTCATGATTCTTTTCTTTATTTCTTTCTTTACTAAAACTTTTTTTCTATTAATGCTGTTAATATCACTTCTTCCTCTAGGTTCGATATCAGGCATTTCCAGTTGTAGTTCAAGTTATTCAGTTCTTCCGTGCTCCAGTAGCTCAAATAGCTCTATCTTTAGTAGCTCCAGAAGCTCAAGTATCTCAGTCTTCAGTAGTATAGGTTGTTCAAGCAGCATTCCTTCTATCAGATCAAGCTCTATCAGCAGCTTAGAAAGTAGTTTGAGCTCAGAATCAAGAAGCATTTCCAGTATTTTACCTCCTTCCTCCTCTTCAAGTGCCATCAGAAGTAATGACAATTTCAATGTCTTTTATATATAGTTGATATACACTTGAAAAACACTTTCGCTTTTCTAGTATACTATGCTATTATCTCTGCAAATCTGAAAAAAACATACAAATTGTAAGTTCACTTTTTTTTTTTTTTTTTTTTTTTTTTTCTTTAATATCAAATCTTCCTCCAGGTTCAGCTTCAGAAATTTCCAGTTTTCGTTCAAGCTCTTCAATTCTTCCGTGCTCCAGTAGCTCAAATAGCTCTATCTCTAGTATATCCAAAAGCTCAAGTATCTCCGTCTTCAGTAATATAAACAGTTCAAGCAGCCCTCCTTCTATCAGTCCATGTTCTATCAGCAGCTTAGAGAGTAGTTCGAGCTCAGAAAGATGTAGCATTTCCTGTAGTTTACCTCCTTCCTCCCCTTCAAGTGCCATCACAAGTATTGACAAACTTTATGTCCATTTTACATAGTTGATATATACTTGAGAAACAGTTTTTCCAGTATACTATACTGTTATCACTGCATATATCTGTGGAAATATATTTTCTTACTGAAACTTACAAATTGTAGGTTCATTATTCTTTTTTTCTATCTTTTAATGTTCTCAACATCACATCTTCCTCCAGGTTCAGCATCAGGCATTTCCAGTTTTAGTTCAAGTTATTCAGTTCTTCCATGCTCCAGTAGCTCAAATAGCTCTATCTCTAGTAGCTCCAGAAGCTCAAGCATCTCAGTCTTCAGTAGTATAGGTTGTTCAAGCATCATTCCATCTATCAGTCCAAGCTCTATCAGCGGCTTAGAGTGTAGTTTGAGCTCTGAAAGAACTAGCATTTCCTGTAGTTTATCTCCTTCCTCTCCTTCAAGTACTACCACAAGTAATGACAATCATTTCCATTATGTATAGCTGATATATACTTGAATAACACATGCTTTTCCATTATAATGTAAATATCGGTGAAGATGTATTCGCATACTTTTTTTTTTTTTCTATAGATGATGTTGATATCACCTCTTCTTCTAGGTTCTATACCTGGCATTTCCAGTTGTAGTTCAAGTTACTCAGTTCTTCCATGCTCCAGTAGCTCAACTAGCTCTATCCCAAGTAGCTCCAGAAGCTCAAGTATCTCAGTCTTCAGTAGTATAGGTTGTTCAAGCATCATTCCTTCTATCAGTCCAAGCTCTATCAGCGGCTTACAGAGTAGTTTGAGTTCAGAATCAAGTAGTGTTTCCAGTATGGCTCCTTCCTCCCCTTCAAGAGTCATTACAAGTAAAGCCAGTCTCAAATGTCTGTAATGTATAGTTGATATATACTTGAGAAACACTTAGCTTTTCCAGTATATTATACTATTGTCTCTGCAAATATCTGCTGAAACTTACACATTTTAGGTTTATGTTTTTTCCTTCTTCTTTTTCAATGCTGTTGATATCATTTCTTCCTTCAGGTTCAGCATCAGGAATTTCCAGTTGTAGTTCAAGTTATTCAGTTGTTCCATGCTCCAGTAGCTCAAACAGTTCTATCCCTAGTAGCTCCAGAAGTTCAAGTATATCAGTATTCAGTTGTGGAAGTTGTTCAAGCATCATTCCATCTATCAGTCTAAGGTCTATCAGCAGCTTAGATCATAGTTCGAGCTCATCAGTATCGGTTTTAGCTTCAGCCACCATCATCTCTCCATCTATCAGTCTAAGGTCTATCAGCAGCTTAGATCATAGTTCGAGCTCAGAATCATGTATCGTTTCCAGTATTTTACCTCCTTCCTCCCCTTCAAGTGCCATCACAAGTAATGAGAGTTTTCATATCCATTATATATAGTTGAAATATATTTGAGACACAGTTTAGCTTTTCCTGTATATTACACTGTTATACCTGCTAATGTCTGTAAATATCTATTCACATACTGAAACAAATTGTAGGCTCATATATGTTTTTCTTTCTTTTGATGCTATTAATATCACTTCTACCTCTAGGTTCGATATCAGGCATTTCCAGTTTTAGTTCAAGTTATTCAGTTCTCCCGTGCTCCAGTAGTTCAAATAGTTTTATCTCTAGAAGCACAAGTGTCGTAACCATCATTCCTTCTATCAGTCCAAGCTCTATCAGCAGCTTAGAGTGTAGTTTGAGTTCAGAAAGAAGTAGCATTTCCAGCATTTTACCTCCTTCCTCCCCTTCAAGTGCCACCACAAGTAAAGACAATCTTCATGTCAATTATATATGGTTGAAATATACTTGAGACAGCGTTTTCCAGTATACTATACTATTATCTCTGTAAATTTCTACAGAAATGTAATCACATACTGAAACTTTTTTCCTTTCTGCTAATATCATTTCTTCCTGTAGGTTCGAAATCAAGCATTTCCAGTTTTAGTTCAAGTTATTCAGTTCTTCCATGCTCCAGTAGCTCAAATAGCTCTATCTCTGGTAGCTCCAGAAGCTCAAGTATCTCAGTCTTCAGTAGTATAATTAGTTCAAGCAGCCTTCCTCCTATCAGTCCAAGCTCTATTAGCAACTTAGAAAGCAGTTTGAGCTCAGAATCAAGAAGCATTTCCAGTAGTTTACCTCCTTCCCTTTCAAGTGCCATCATAAGTAATGACAATCTTTATGTCCATTATATATAGTTGAGAAACAGCTTTTCCAGTATGCTATATTATTATTGCTGAATAGATGTGTGGAAATATATTTTCTTACTGAAACTTAAACGTTGTAGGTTCATTATTCTTTTTTTCTTTCTTTCTTTTGGTGTTTTGAATATCACATCTTCCTCCAGGTTCAGCATCAGGCATTTCCAGTTGTAGTTCAAGTTCCTCAGTTCTTCCATGCTCCAGTAGCTCAAATAGCTCTATCTCTAGTAGCTCCAGAAGCTCAAGTATCTCAGTCTTCAGTAGTATAGGTTGTTCAAGCATCATTCCTTCTATCAGTTCAAGCTCTATCAGCAGCTTAGAGACTAGTTCGAGCTCAGAAAGAAGTAGCATTTCCAGCATTTTACCTCCTTCCTCCCCTTCAGCTGCCATCATAAGTAAAGACAATCTTCATGTCAATCATGTATAGATGGAATTTACTTGAGAAACACTTCAGTTTTTCTAGTATACTCTACCATTATCTTCTTTCTTTCTATTAATGCCGTTGATATAATTTCTTCCTCTAGGTTCAATATCAGGCATTTCCAGTTGTAGTTCAAGTTATTCAGTTCTTCTGTGCTCCAGTAGCTTAAATAGCTTTATCTCTAGTAGCTCCAGAAGCTTAAGTATCTCAAGCAGCCTTCCTTCTATCAGTCCAAGCTTTATCAGCAGCTTAGAGAGTAGTTCAAGCTCAAAATCAAGCAGCATTTCCAGTATTTCAAATCCTTTCTCCCCTTCAAGTACCATCGCAAGTAATAACAATCTCTATATCCATTATATAACTTAAGCTTAAGCAGTATGCTATACTATTTCTACATATATCTGGGAAAATATATTTTCTTGCTGAAACTTAAAATTGCAGATTCATGATTCTTTTCTTCTTTCTTTTGATGTTTTCATCACATCTTCCTCTAGGTTCAGCATCAAGCATTTCCAATTTTAGTTCAAGTTATTCTGTTCTTCCGTGCTCCAGTAGCTCAAACAGCTCTATCTCTAGTAGCTCCAGAAGCTCAAGTATATCAGTCTTCAGTATTATAAACAGTTCAAGAAGCCTTCCTTCTATCAGTCCAAGTTCTATAGGTAGCTTAGAGAGTAGCTCGAGTTCAGAAACAAGTAGCATTTCCAGCATTTTACCTCCTTCCTCCCCTTCAAGTGCCATTACAAGTAATGACGATCTTCATGTCTATTACATATAGTCGATACATACTTGAGAAACATTGAAATTTTCCTATATACTATTCTATTAACTCTGAAAATATCTGTGAAAATGTATTCTCATTCTGATAACCTATGAATTGTATTGTATTTCTTCTTTCTTTCTTTACTGGAACTTTTTTTTTCCTTTCTATTAATGCTGCTAATATCACTTCTTGCTCTAGGTTCGATATCTGGTATTTCCAGTTGTAGTTCAAGTTATTCAGTTCTTCCGTGCTCCAGTAGCTCAAATAGCTCTATCTTGAGTAGCTCCAGAAGTTCTAGTATATCACTCTCCAGCGGTATAAGTAGTTCAAGCATCATTCCTTCTATCAGTCCAAGCTCTATCAGCAGCTTAGAGAGTAGTTCGAGCTCAGAAAGAAGTAGCATTTCCAGTAGTTTACTTCCGTCCTCCTCTTCAAGTGCCATCACAAGTAATGAGAGTTTTAATGTCTATTATATGTAGTTGATTTATATTTGAGAAACACTTATGCTTTTCCAGTATATCATATATTGTCTCTTTGCAAATATCTGAGAAAATGTATTCGCATACTTAAACTTACTAGTGTAAGGTTCACGTTTTTTTTCTTTCTTTCTTTTGATGCTCTTGATGTCACTTCCTTTAGGTTCAACATCAGGCATTTCCAGTTTTAGTTCAAGTTATTCACTTCCATGTTCCTGTAGCTTGAATAGCTTTATCTCTAGTAGCTCCAGAAGCTCAAGTATCTCAGTCTCCAGTAGTATGTGTTGTTCAAGCATCAATCCTTCTATCAGTTCAAGCTCTATCAGCAGCTTACAGAGTAGTTCGAGCTCAGAAAGAAGTAGCATTTCCAGCATCTTACCTCCTTCTTCTTCTTTAAGTGCCATAACAGGTAATGACAATCTTCTTGTTAATTATACCTGAGAAGCACAAGTTTTTTGAGTGTTCTACATATATTCTCATACTGAAATTTACAATTTTTACATTCACATTTTCTTTCATTCTTTTGATGCTGTTAACATAATTTTTTCCTGTAGGTTCAGCTTCAGACATTTCCAGTTTTAGTTCAAGCTCATCAATTCTTCCATGCTCCAGTAGCTCAAAAAGCTCAATCTCTAGTAGCTCCAGAAGCTCAAGTATATCAGTCTTCAGTAGTATAGGTTGTTCAAGCAGCATTCCTTCTATCCAAGCTCTATCAGCAGCTTAGAGAGTAGTTTGAGCTCAGAATCAAGTAGCATTTCCAGTAGTTTACCTCCTTCTTCAAGTGATATCACAAGTAATGACAGTTTCATGTCCATTAAATATAATTGAGAAATCCTTGTTAAACAGTTCATCTTTCCAGCAAACTATACTGTTATATCTGCAGATACCTGCAAAAACGTATTTGCCAACTGAAACTTACAAATTGTCTGGTTCTTTCTTTTGGTGCTCTTCATATCACTTCTTCCACCAGGTTCAGCATCAAGCATTTCCAGTTTTAGTTCAAGTTATTCAGTTCTTCCATGCTCCAGTAGCTCAAATAGCTCTATCCCGAGTAGCTCCAGAAGCTCAAGTATCTCAATTTTCAGTAGTATAGGTTGTTCAAGCATCATTCCTTCTATCAGTCCAAGCTCTATCAGCAGCTTAGAGAGTAGTTTGAGCTCAGAATCAAGTAGCATTTCCAGCATTTCACTTCCTTCCTCCCCTTCAAGTGCCATCGCAAGTAATGACAGTGTTAATGTCTATTGTATGTAGTTGTTATATACTTGAGAAACACTTTTCCAGTATGTCATTTCTGCATATATCTGTGAGAATATATTCGCATACTGAAACTTACAAATTGTAGGTTCACATCTTTTCCTTCTTTCTTTTGATGTTTTCAATATCACATCTTCCTCCAGGTTCAGCATCAGGCATTTCCAGTTGTAGTTCAAGTTATTCAATTCTTCCATGTTCCAGTAGCTCAAATAGCTCTATGTCTAGTAGCTCCAGAAGCTCAAGTATGTCAGTCTTCAGTAGTATGAATAGTTCTAGCATTATTCCTTCTATTAGTCCAAGCTCTATCAGCAGCTTAGAGAGTAGTTTGAGTATTTTACCTCCTTCCTCCTCTTCAAGTGCACAAGTTATGACAGTTTTCATGTCTATCATATACGAGTATAGCGGATATATACCTGAGAAACACTTAAGCTTTTCCAGTATATCATACTATTACCTCTACCATTTTTTTCACTGAAACATACAAATTGTAAGTTCATGTTTGTTTCTTTTTTTTTTAATTGGTCTTTAATATCAAATCTTCCTACCAGGTTCAGCTTCAAGCATTTCCAGTTTTAGTTCAAGTTCTTCAATTCTTCCATGTTCCAGTAGCTCAAATAGTTCTATGTCTAGTAGCTCCAGAAGCTCAAGTATCTCAGTCTTCAGTAATATAAACAGTTCAAGCAGCTTTTCTTCAGTCAGTCCAAGCTCTATCAGCAGCTTAGGAAGTAGTTTGAGCTCAGAATCAAGAAGCATTTCCAGTAGTTTACCTCCTTCCTCCCCTTCAAGTGCCATCATAAGTAATGACAATATTGATGTACATTATACATAGTTGATACATACTTGAGAAACACTTAAGTTTTTCCAGTTTACTCTACTTTTATTTCTGCATATATCTGGGAAATTATACTTTCTTACTGAAACTTACAAATTGTAGATTCATGATTATTTTTTTTCTTTCTTTTGGTGTTTTCAATATCACATCTTTCTCCAGGTTCAACATCAGGCCTTTCCAGTTTTAGTTCAAGTTATTCAGTTCTTCCTTGCTCCAGCAGCTCAAATAGCTCTATCTCTAGTAGCTCCAGAAGTTCAAGTATCTCGGTCTTCAGTAGTATAAACAGTTCAAGAAACCTTCCTTCTATCAGTCCAAGCTCTATAGGTAGCTTAGAGTGTAGTTCAAGTTCAGAAAGAAAGAACATTTCCAGCCTTTTACCTCCTTCCTCCTCTTCAAGTGCCATCACAAGTAATGGCAAGCTTCATGTCCATTATATATAGTTGATATATTCTTGAGTAACAAGCTTTTCTAGTATATTATACTATTATCTCTGCAAATATCTGCAAAAATGGAATCACATTCTTAATTTTCTTTCTGCTAACATCTCTTCTTCCTCTAGGTTCGATATCAGGCATTTCCAGTTGTAGTTCAAGTTATTCAGTTCTTCCATGCTCCAGTAGCTCAAATAGCTCTATCTCTAGTAGCTCCAGAAGCTCAAGTATCTCAGTCTTCAGTAGTTTAGGTTGTTCAAGCATCAATCCTTCTATCCGTCCAAGCTCTATCAGCAGCTTAGAGTGTAGTTCGAGCTTAGAATCAAGTAGCATATCCAGCATTTTACCTCCTTCCTTCTCTTCAAGTGCCATTACAAGTAATGACAGTCTCAATGTCTTTTATATATAGTTGATAAACACTTGAGAAATGCTTTAGTTTTTCCAGTATAATATGCTATTATTTAAACTGAAACATACAAATTGGAAGTTCATGTTTGTCTGTTTTTTTTATTGAAGTCTTTAGTATCAAATCTTCCTCCAGGTTCAGCTTCAAGCATTTCCAGTTTTAGTTCAAGTTATTCAATTCTTCCGTGCTCCAGTAGCTCAAAAAGCTCTATCTCTAGTAGCTCCAGAAGCTCAAGTATCTCAGTCTTCAGTAGTATAAGTAGTTCAAGCACCACTCCTTCTATCAAACCAAGCTCTATCAACAGCTTAGAGAGTAGTTCAAGCTCAGAAAGAAGTAGCATTTCCAGTATTCTACCTCCTTCCTTCCCTTCAAGTGCCATCACAAGTAATGGCAGTCTTGATATCTATCAAGTGTCTTAATTTCTATTATACATAGTTGATATAGACTTGAGAAACACAGGCTTTTACAGTATACACTACTATTATATATCATCATATTTTCTTACTGAAACTTACAATTTGCAGGTTCATGATTCTTCTTTTTTCTTTTTTTCTTTTGATGTTTTCAATATCACATCTTCCTCCAGGCTCAGCTTCAGGCATTTCCAGTTGTAGTTCAAGTTACTCAGTTCTTCCATGCTCCAGTAGCTCAAATAGCTCTATCTCTAGTAGCTCCAGAAGCTCAAGTATCTCAGTCTTCAGTAGTATAAGTTCAAGCCTCATTCCATCCATCAGTCCAAGCTCTATCAGCAGCTTAGAGAGCATAGAATCAAGTAACATTTCCAGTAGTTTACCTCCTTCCTCCCCTTCAAGTGCCGTCACAAGTAATGGCAATCTTTATGTCCATTATATATAGTTGATATATACTTGAGAAATACTTTAAGCTTTTCCAGTTTACTCAACTTATAGCTTTGCATATATTTGGGAAATTCCTGATTCAGGATTTTTTATTTTTTTTTTTCCTTTCTTTTTTTTTCTTTCTTTCTTTCTTTCTTTTGGTGTTTTCAATATCACATCTTCCTCCAGGTTCAGCATCAGGCATTTCCAGTTGTAGTTCAAGTTCCTCAGTTCTTCCTTGCTCCAGTAGCTCAAACAGCTCTATCTCTAGTAGCTCCAGAAGCTCAAGTATCTCAGTCTTCAGTAGTATAAATAGTTCAAGCAGCCTCCCTTCTATCACTCCAAGCTCTATCGGTAGCTTAGAGAGTAGCTCGAGTTCAGAAAGAAGTAGCATTTCCAGCATTTTACCTCCTTCCTCCCCTTCAAGTGCCATCGCAAGTAATGACAATCTTCATGTCTAATATATATAAATGATACATACTTGAGAAACAGAACTTTTCCGGTATACTATTCAGTTATCTCTGCAAATATCTGTGAAAATTTATTCGCATTCTGTTAACCTACAAAATGCAGGTTCGTGATTTTCTTTCTTTCTTTCTTTACTGAAACTTTTTGATGTTAATTAATGATGTTAATATCGCTTCTTCCTCTAGGTTCGATATCAGGCATTTCCAGTTGTAGTTCAAGTTATTCAGTTCTTCCATGCTCCAGTAGCTCAAATAGCTCTATCTCGAGTAGCTCCAGAAGTTCAAGTATATCAGTCTTCAGTAGTATAAGTTCAAGCATCATTCCATCCATCAATCCAAGCTCTATCAGCAGCTTAGAGAGTAGTTTAGGCTCAGAATCAAGAAGCAGTTCTCTTTCTTCAATTGGCATCAGAAGTAATTTTTTCATATCTTTTGACTATAATATAATTTTAATGGAATTGTTATAAATTTATTACATGATTTCAGTGAAGCTCAAAACCGGTTCAGATCTCTTTCTATATCTTCCTATAGTTAGCTAATATTTCATCTAATTACAATACAGTTTGCAATGTAGTATATAACTATATACTAGTTCTTTTGCCACATTCTGACATTTATTTTTATCTTCAGGACTAATTTCAAGTGAATCAAGTATTAGCCTTAGCTGTAGCGGTCTATCAGAGTCTAGAAGCATAAGTATCTCAAGCTACAGTTGTTCAAGCAGCCAAAGTTTCTGTAGTTCCAGTAGTTTGAGTTTAATAAGTTCTCAGTATTCAAGCTGTGTCAGTTCAGGGAAGCTGAAGTCAAGCTCAAGCAGCAGATCCAGCCTTCCATCCCTGTCTTGTTCTTCAAGTGTCAGCATAAAAAGTAAATAGGTTTTAGATACTGTTATACCCTTTTTACACTGAAACACTTTTTTGTTTGTTTGTTTTTGATGCTGTAGTATTTCCAGTCTTGGTAAGTGCGATATGACCTTTGATGTCTAGCATATTTACTTGTTTAATTCATTAACCATTCCAATCTTGGGTCAAGTTATTCCATCCAAATGCTCCAGTAATTAAGATACTTCATTCTCTAGTAGCTCCAGATGTCCGAGTCTTTATCATTATCTTGTTCTTCAAGTGTCACTATGAGTAACATCCATTCTTGGCCACAAATACATGGTATATCGTCTCGACATTCATACATACTTTTTCAAAACATTAGATGTCTTCAACAGCCTTCAAATAATTCACCAAAATAAGTCATTTACTATGATATGGATTTTTAGTCTGTTGTTTTAGCCTCAGTACTTGATATATACTAGCTTTATATTTGTCTATAAAAAAGAAATGTATATATACATATATATGGATATATATATGTATTTTAGGCTTATGAACTTCTGTTTTTGAAACTGGACCACTTAGGTCTTCCTTCAGGTGTAGCTTCAAGCAGTTCCAGTCAAAGTCCAAGTTATTCAGGTTGTCCTTGCTCCAGCTGCTCAGTCTCTAGTTGCCCAAGTTATATGAATTCAAACTCCACTAACTCTGGTATTTCATCTCCATCCACTTCGTCATGTGTCACTATAAGTAATGTCCACTTTCACTACTGTGATACAATATTAAATGAATAGCCATAAATGTCATGATTCATTATAAAATTTTACTGAGACAAACATATGATCAGATGTCAATGCATTCTTATATGTCCAAAATTTTCAGCTGTTATTTCAACTTGATATATAGTTCTTTGGTCTATTTCCTTCCATCTTCAGGTTCAATTTCGAGCGGATCAAGTATTAGCTCTAGCTGTTCTAGCATATCAGAGTCTAGCAGCTCAAGTATCTCATTCTACAATTGTTCAAGTAGCCAGAGTTTCAGTAGTTGCAGTAGTTTGAGTTTATTCAGTTCTGTGAGTTCAGGAAAATTAGGATCAAGATCAGACAGCGAATCCAGCATCTCCTCCCTCTCTTGTTCTTCAAGTGTCAGCATAAAAAGTAAATGTTCATTCATCTGTTCTACACCATTACATCTGAATCATTTGATTTACATTGCAGCACGTCCTTAGTATTCTTAGAATGTGATGCCTTTTACATCTAATTTTAAAATATATTTTCATGCTTAAATGTACCTAATTGTTGAACCATCTTTTTTATCATAGCTTTAAAATTCCAATAATGTTTTTTTAGGTTCAGCTTCAGGTATTCCCAGTCTTAGTCCAAGTTATTCAGCCCTTCCATGCTCAAGTGGTTCAAATAACTCAATATCAAGCAGCTCCACAAGCCCAAGTTTCTCCATCTTCAGTAGTATAAGTTCAAGCCTCATTCCACCTATCACTCCAAGCTTCACCAGCAGCTTAGAGAATAGTTTGAGCTCAGAATCAAATAATTTGCCTCCATCTTCCTCTTTAGGGGCTATTGCAAGTAATGATCATTTCATCTTTGTAAACATGATACTTATACAATGTTTGCAAATATCTATATTTATTACGTTAATTAAGTTGAAGTTGAAAACTTTCTTAAACTGTAGTCTCCCTTCTTTCATCATTTGTTAGCCAGATAATAGTTTCAGTTTAAAAGTATGCTTTCCAGCAACTGAGACACTTAATTAGAAAGGTATTCCCAGTGAAGTATATACATATTGATTTGTAGTTTGAGCTTTTTCACTTGATGCACGCTAGCATTTTGAATTAATTTTTTGTCTTCAGGTTCAATTTCAAGTAGATCAAGTATTTGCTCTAGCAGTTCTAGAATATTAGAGTCTAGCAGCTCAAGTATCTCATTCTACAGTCGCTCAAGTAGCCAAAGTTTCAGTAGTTCCAGTAGTATGAGTTTATTCAGTTCCCTGAGTCCAAGTTGCATCAGTTCAAGGGACTTAGAACCAAGATCAGACAGCAGATCCAGCATGTCATCCTTATCTTGCTCTTCAAGTGTCAGCATAAAAAGTAAATATTCGTTGTACAGTTGTAGTTCCATCATTTTTTTTTTTCTTTTTTTTTTTTTTTGTGTGTGTGTGTGTGTGTGTATGTGTGCATAGATTTGTAAAGTACTTGATACATACTAGCATTGTTGAATTAATCCTTCATCTTCAGGTTCTGTTCCAAGCGAATCAAGTACTATCTCTAGCTGTTCTAGCATATCAGAATCTAGCAGCTCAAGTATCTCAAGTAGCCAGAGTTTCAGTACTTCCAGTAGTTTGAGTTTATTCAGTTCTGTGAGTTCAGAACAAAGATCAAGATCAGGCAGTGAATCCAGCATCACCTCCCTCTCTTGTTCTTCAAGTGTCAGCATAAAATGTAAAAATTCATTTGTCGCAGTTATACCATAACATCTGAATCATTTGATCTTAGAATGTGATGATCTTAACATCAAATTTCAGATAATATTTCCATTTTGTAATGTCCTATGTGTAGGTTTGTGAACTTTCTTTTATATCATAGCTTTTCAATTTCAACCATTCTTATAGGTTCAGCTTCACGCATATCCAGTCTTAGTCCAAGTTATTCAGCCCTTCCATGCTCCAGTCGTTCAAATAATGCAATATCTAGCAGCTTCACAAGCCCAAGTTTCTCCATCTTCAGTAGTATAAGTTCAAGCCTCATTCCACCTATCTTTCCAAGCTCTATCAGCAGCTTAGAGAGTAGTTTGAGCTCAGAATCAAGTAGTATTGCCAGTGATTTGCCTCCATCTTCCTCTTCAAGTGCTATTACAAGTAATGTTCCTTTTCTTCTTTGTAATTAAATGGTGATACCAACCCAATAGTCACAAATATCTTTATTTATTAAATTTATTTAGTGAAACTGACAATGTTGTCTTTAACTGTTCTCTCCTTTTCCTTTTGATCATTTATTACCCGGATAATAGTATACCTTTGAACACTTGATAGACATTCTAGTTGAGTAAAAAGGTATTCCCTATGAACATACATTTTAGATTTTTGGTTTGAGCCTAGGTACTTGATGCATACTAGCATTTAGAATTGATTTTTCACCTTTAGGTTCAGTTTCAAGTGGATCAAGTGTTAGCTCTAGTTGCTCAAGTATATCACTCAACAGTTGCTCAAGTAGCCAAAAGTTCAGCAGTTCCAGTAGTTTGAGTTTATTCAGTTCCCTGAGTTCAAGTTGCATTGGTTCAGGGGACTTAGAACCAAGTTCAGACAGCAGATCTAGCATCTCATCCCTATATTGTTCTTCAAGTGTCAGCATAAAAAGTAAATATTAGTTGTACAGTTATCCTTTTGCTTCTCCAGTGTATGAGTGTATAGATATGTAGTCCTTGATACATACTAGCATTGTTGAATCTATTCTCCATCTTCAGGTTCAGTTTCGAGCGGATCAAGTACTATCCCTAGCTGTTCTAGCATATCAGAGTCTAGCAGCTCAAGTATCTCATTCTACAGTTGCTCAAGTAGCCAGAGTTTCAGTAGTTCCAGTAGTTTGAGTTTATTCAGTTCTGTGAGTTCAGGAGAACAAAGATCAAGATCAAATCGTGAATCCAGCATCTCATCTCTATCTTGTTCTTCAAGTTTCAGCATAAAATGTAAAAGTTCATCTGTCGGTTATACCATTACATCTGACTCATTTGATATTTGCCTTATAATGTGTCGTCAATGTTTTTAGAATGTATTGTTTTTTACATCTAATTTCAGAATATTTTTTTTACTGAAATGTTGTATTTGTAGGTTTGTAAACTTTCTTTTTTTTATCAAAGTTTTTCAATTTCATCATTCCTTTAGGTTCAGCTTCAGGTATTCCCAGTCTTAGCACAAGTTACTCATCCCTTCCATGCTCCAGTGGTTCAAATAACTCAATCTCTAGCAGCTCCACAAGCCCAAGTTTCTCAATCTTCAGTAGTATAAGTTCAAGCCTCATTCCACCTATCACTCCAAGCTCTATCAGCAGCTTAGAGGGTAGTTTGAGCTCAGAATCAAGTAGTATTGCTGGTAGTGTACCTCCTTCTTCCTCTTCAAAGGCTATTACAAGTAATGTTCCTTTTCTTCTTTGTAATTAAAAGATACCAACACAATAGTCACAAATATCTTGGATTTATTACCTCTTATTGAGTGAAACTGACCGTGTCTTTATATGTATACTTTCTTTTCATCCTTTATTACCCAGATAATAGTTTCTGTACTTAATTTGAGTACATTATTCTTTTTTACACCTAAGAGACACTTTACTTAATTGAAAAAGGTATTTTAATGCAGTGTATACTTTTCAATTTATGGTATGGGCATCAGTACTTGACGCACACTAGAATTTTGAACTGATTTTTTTTCTTCAGGTTCAGTTTCAAGTGGATCAAGTATTAGCTCTAGCTGTTCTAGTCTATCAAAGTGTAGCTGCTCAAGTATATTACTGTACAGTTGCTCAAGTAGCCAAAGTTTCAGTAGTTCCAGTAGTTTATTTAGTCCTCTGAGTTCAAGCTTCATCAGTTCAGGGGACTTAGAACCAAGATCAGATAGCAAACCCAGCATCTCATCCCTATCTTGTTCTTCAAGTGTCAACATAAAAAGTAAATATTTGTTGTAAAGTTGTAGTTGAATCATTTTGCTTTTCTAGTGTATGAGTGTATAGATACATGAAGTCCTTGATATGTACTAGCATTGTTGAATCTATTCTCCATCTTCAGGTTCAGTTTTGAGCGGATCAAGTATTATCTCTAGCTGTTCTAGCATATCAGAGTCGAGCAGCTCAAGTATCTCATTCTACAGTTGCTTAAGTAGCGAGAGTTTCAGTAGTTCCAGTAGTTTGAGTTTATTCAGTTCTGTGAGTTCAGAAGAACAAGGATCAAGATCAGACAGCGAATCCAGCATCTCCTCCCTTTCTTGTTCTTCAAGTGTCAGCATAAAATGTAAAAGTTCATTTGTCATAGTTATATCATGACATCTGAATCATTTGATCTTAGAATTTGATAATATTATCACATTGAAATGTCCTATTTGTAGGTTTGTGAACTTTTTTTTATCATAGCTTTTTGATTTCAATCATTCTTTTAGGTTCAGCTTCACCATATTCCAGTCTGAGTCCAAGTTATTCAGCCCTTCCATGCTCCAGTAGTTCAAATAATGCAATATCTAGCAGCTTCACAAGCCCAAGTTTCTCCATCTTCAGTAGTATAAGTTCAAGCCTCATTCCACCTATCACTCCAAGCTCTATCAGCAGCTTAGAGAGTAGTTTGAGCTCGGAATCAAGTAGTTTACCTCCATCTTCCTCTTCAGGGGCTATTACAAGTAATGTTCCTTCACTTTGTGATTATAAAGGTGACACCAACACAACAGTCAGAAATTTCTTGATTTATTAAGTTTATTTAGTGAAACTGAAATTATTGTTGTGAACTGTACTCTCCCTTTCTTTTTCATCATTTGTTACCCAGCTAATAGTTTCTGTTCTAAATTTGAGTACACTTTTCAGTGCCTGAGAGACACTTTCTTGATTTGAAATGTATTCCAAATGAAATAAATACATTTGGATTTGTGGTTTGAAACTAGGTACATGATACATACTGACACTTTTGAATTGACTATCTTTCTTCAGGTTCAATTTCGAGTGGATCAAGCATTAGCTCTAGCTGTTCTAGTATATCAGAGTCTAGCAGCTCAAGTATCTCATTCTACAGTTGCTTAAGTAGCGAGAGTTTCAGTAGTTCCAGTAGTTTGAGTTTATTCAGTTCTGTGAGTTCAGAAGAACAAGGATCAAGATCAGACAGCGAATCCAGCATCTCCTCCTCTCTTGTTCTTCAAGTGTCAGCATAAAATGTAAAAGTTCATTTGTCATAGTTATATCATGACATCTGAATCATTTGATTTTAGAATTTGATAATATTATCACATTGAAATGTCCTATTTGTAGGTTTGTGAACTTTTTTTATCATAGCTTTTTTGATTTCAATCATTCTTTTAGGTTCAGCTTCACCTATTTCCAGTCTGAGTCCAAGTTATTCAGCCCTTCCATGCTCCAGTAGTTCAAATAATGCAATATCTAGCAGCTTCACAAGCCCAAGTTTCTCCATCTTCAGTAGTATAAGTTCAAGCCTCATTCCACCTATCACTCCAAGCTCTATCAGCAGCTTAGAGAGTAGTTTGAGCTCGGAATCAAGTAGTTTACTTCCATCTTCCTCTTCAGGGGCTATTACAAGTAATGTTCCTTCACTTTGTGATTATAAAGGTGACACCAACACAACAGTCAGAAATTTCTTGATTTATTAAGTTTATTTAGTGAAACTGAAATTATTGTTGTGAACTGTACTTTTTCATCATTTTTACCCAGCTAATAGTTTCTGTTCTAAATTTGAGTACACTTTTCAGTGCCTGAGAGACACTTTCTTGATTTAAAATTTATTCCAAATGAAATAAATACATTTGGATTGTGGTTGAAACTAGGTACATGATATACTGAACTTTTGAATTGACTATCTTTCTTCAGGTTCAATTTCAAGTGGATCAAGTATTAGCTCTAACTGTTCTAGTATATCAGGGTCTAGCTGCTCAAGTATATCACTCTACAGTTGCTCAAGTAGCCAGAGTTTCAATAGTTCCAGTAGTTTGAGTTTATTTAGTCCTCTGAGTTCAAGCTTGATCAGTTCAGGGAACTTAGAACCAAGATCAGACAGCAAACCCAGCATCTCATCCCTATCTTGTTCTTCAAGTGTCAACATAAAAAGTAAATATTTGTTGTAAAGTTGTAGTTGAATCATTTTGCTTTTCTAGTGTATGAGTGTATAGATACATGAAGTCCTTGATATGTACTAGCATTGTTGAATCTATTCTCCATCTTCAGGTTCAGTTTCGAGTGGATCAAGTATTATCTCTAGCTGTTCTAGCATATCAGAGTCTAGCAGCTCAAGTATCTCATTCTACAGTTGCTTAAGTAGCGAGAGTTTCAGTAGTTCCAGTAGTTTGAGTTTATTCAGTTCTGTGAGTTCAGAAGAACAAGGTTCAAGATCAGACAGCGAATCCAGCATCTCCTCCCTTTCTTGTTCTTCAAGTGTCAGCATAAAATGTAAAAGTTCATTTGTCATAGTTATATCATGACATCTGAATCATTTGATCTTAGAATTTGATAATATTATCACATTGAAATGTCCTATTTGTAGGTTTGTGAACTTTTTTATCATAGCTTTTTGATTTCAATCATTCTTTTAGGTTCAGCTTCACCTATTTCCAGTCTGAGTCCAAGTTATTCAGCCCTTCCATGCTCCAGTAGTTCAAATAATGCAATATCTAGCAGCTTCACAAGCCCAAGTTTCTCCATCTTCAGTAGTATAAGTTCAAGCCTCATTCCACCTATCACTCCAAGCTCTATCAGCAGCTTAGAGAGTAGTTTGAGCTCGGAATCAAGTAGTTTACCTCCATCTTCCTCTTCAGGGGCTATTACAAGTAATGTTCCTTCACTTTGTGATTATAAAGGTGACACCAACACAACAGTCAGAAATTTCTTGATTTATTAAGTTTATTTAGTGAAACTGAAATTATTGTCCTGAACTCTACTCTTCCTTTTTTTTCATCATTTGTTACCCAGCTAATAGTTTCTGTTCTAAATTTGAGTACACTTTTCAGTGGCTGAAAGACACTTTCTTGATTTGAAATGTATTCCAAATGAAATAAATACATTTGGATTTGTGGTTTGAAACTAGGTACATGATACATACTGACACTTTTGAATTGACTATCTTTCTTCAGGTTCAATTTCGAGTGGATCAAGTATTAGCTCTAGCTGTTCTAGCATATCAGAGTCTAGCAGCTCAAGTATCTCATTTACAATGCTCAAGTAGCCAAAGTTTCAGTAGTTCAGTAGTTTGAGTTATTCAGTTCCATGAGTTCAAGCTCAGTTCAAGGACAGATCAGCATCCCATCCCTATCTTGTTCTTCAAGTTCAGCATAAAAAAGTAAATGTTCATTCATCCGTTTCAGCACCATTACATCTGAATCATTTGATATTTATTTTGTTTAATGCTCTGAAATGTTGAGTTTTTTTACAGAATTTCAGAATATATTTTCTTATTGAAAAGTACCTACTTGAAGGTTTATGAACTTTTGATTTTGTAGCTTTAAATTTCAATCATTCCTTTAGGTTCAGCTTCATATTCCAGTCTTAGTCCAAGTTATTCAGCCCTTCCATGCTGCTGTGGTTCAAATCAATATCTAGCAGCTTCACAAGCCCAAGTTTCTCCATCTTCAGTAGTATAAGTTCAAGCCTCATTCCACCTATCACTCCAAGCTCTATCAGCAGCTTAGAGAGTAGTTTGAGCTCGGAATCAAGTAGCATTGCCAGTAGTGTACCTCCATCTTCCTCTTCAAGGGCTATTACAAGTAATATTCAGTAATTAAATGGTGATACCAACACTATAGTCACAAATATCTTGATTTTTACCTCTATTTAGTGAAACTGAATGTAAACTTCCTTTGCTTTTCATCATTTGTTAACCAGATAATAATTTACATACTTAATTCAAGTGCATTATACTTTTCAACACCTAAGAGCCACTCTACTTAATCAGAAAGGTATTCCAGTGAAGTATATACATTTCAATTTGTAGTTTGAGCATTGGTATTTGATGCATACTAGAATTTTGAACTCTTTCTTCAGGTTCAGTTTCGAGTGGATCAAGTATTAGCTCTAACTGTTCTAGTATATCAGAGTCTAGCTGCTCAAGTATATCACTCTACAGTTGCTCAAGTAGCCAAAGTTTCAGTAGTTCCAGTAGTTTGAGTTTATTTAGTCCTCTGAGTTCAAGCTTCATCAGTTCAGGGGACTTAGAACCAAGATCAGACAGCAAACCCAGCATCTCATCCCTATCTTGTTCTTCAAGTGTCAACATAAAAAGTAAATATTTGTTGTAAAGTTGTAGTTGAATCATTTTGCTTTTCTAGTGTATGAGTGTATAGATACATGAAGTCCTTGATATGTACTAGCATTGTTGAATCTATTCTCCATCTTCAGGTTCAGTTTTGAGCGGATCAAGTATTATCTCTAGCTGTTCTAGCATATCAGAGTCTAGCAGCTCAAGTATCTCATTCTACAGTTGCTTAAGTAGCGAGAGTTTCAGTAGTTCCAGTAGTTTGAGTTTATTCAGTTCTGTGAGTTCAGAAGAACAAGGATCAAGATCAGACAGCGAATCCAGCATCTCCTCCCTCTCTTGTTCTTCAAGTGTCAGCATAAAATGTAAAAGTTCATTTGTCATAGTTATATCATGACATCTGAATCATTTGATCTTAGAATTTGATAATATTATCACATTGAAATGTCCTATTTGTAGGTTTGTGAACTTTTTTTTATCATAGCTTTTTGATTTCAATCATTCTTTTAGGTTCAGCTTCACCTATTTCCAGTCTGAGTCCAAGTTATTCAGCCCTTCCATGCTCCAGTTGTTCAAATAATGCAATATCTAGCAGCTTCACAAGCCCAAGTTTCTCCATCTTCAGTAGTATAAGTTCAAGCCTCATTCCACCTATCACTCCAAGCTCTATCAGCAGCTTAGAGAGTAGTTTGAGCTCGGAATCAAGTAGTTTACCTCCATCTTCCTCTTCAGGGGCTATTACAAGTAATGTTCCTTTACTTTGTGATTATAAAGGTGACACCAACACAACAGTCAGAAATTTCTTGATTTATTAAGTTTATTTAGTGAAACTGAAATTATTGTCCTGAACTGTACTCTCCCTTTCTTTTTCATCATTTGTTACCCAGCTAATAGTTTCTGTTCTAAATTTGAGTACACTTTTCAGTGCCTGAGAGACACTTTCTTGATTTGAAATGTATTCCAAATGAAATAAATACATTTGGATTTGTGGTTTGAAACTAGGTACATGATACATACTGAAACTTTTGAATTGACTATCTTTCTTCAGGTTCAATTTCAAGTGGATCAAGTATTAGCTCTAACTGTTCTAGTATATCAGGGTCTAGCTGCTCAAGTATATCACTCTACAGTTGCTCAAGTAGCCAGAGTTTCAATAGTTCCAGTAGTTTGAGTTTATTTAGTCCTCCGAGTTCAAGCTTCATCAGTTCAGGGAACTTAGAACCAAGATCAGACAGCAAACCCAGCATCTCATCCCTATCTTGTTCTTCAAGTGTCAACATAAAAAGTAAATATTTGTTGTAAAGTTGTAGTTGAATCATTTTGCTTTTCTAGTGTATGAGTGTATAGATACATGAAGTCCTTGATATGTACTAGCATTGTTGAATCTATTCTCCATCTTCAGGTTCAGTTTCGAGTGGATCAAGTATTATCTCTAGCTGTTCTAGCATATCAGAGTCTAGCAGCTCAAGTATCTCATTCTACAGTTGCTTAAGTAGCGAGAGTTTCAGTAGTTCCAGTAGTTTGAGTTTATTCAGTTCTGTGAGTTCAGAAGAACAAGGATCAAGATCAGACAGCGAATCCAGCATCTCCTCCCTCTCTTGTTCTTCAAGTGTCAGCATAAAATGTAAAAGTTCATTTGTCATAGTTATATCATGACATCTGAATCATTTGATCTTAGAATTTGATAATATTATCACATTGAAATGTCCTATTTGTAGGTTTATGAACTTTTTTTTATCATAGCTTTTTGATTTCAATCATTCTTTTAGGTTCAGCTTCACATATTTCCAGTCTGAGTCCAAGTTATTCAGCCCTTCCATGCTCCAGTAGTTCAAATAATGCAATATCTAGCAGCTTCACAAGCCCAAGTTTCTCCATCTTCAGTAGTATAAGTTCAAGCCTCATTCCACCTATCACTCCAAGCTCTATCAGCAGCTTAGAGAGTAGTTTGAGCTCGGAATCAAGTAGTTTACCTCCATCTTCCTCTTCAGGGGCTATTACAAGTAATGTTCCTTTACTTTGTGATTGTAAAGGTGACACCAACACAACAGTCAGAAATTTCTTGATTTATTAAGTTTATTTAGTGAAACTGAAATTATTGTTGTGAACTGTACTCTCCCTTTCTTTTTCATCATTTGTTACCCAGCTTATAGTTTCTGTTCTAAATTTGAGTACACTTTTCAGTGCCTGAGAGACACTTTCTTGATTTGAAATGTATTCCAAATGAAATAGATACATTTGGATTTGTGGTTTGAAACTACATGATACATACTGACACTTTTGAATTGACTATCTTTCTTCAGGTTCAATTTCGAGTGGATCAAGTATTAGCTCTAACTGTTCTAGTATATCAGAGTCTAGCTGCTCAAGTATATCACTCTACAGTTGCTCAAGTAGCCAGAGTTTCAGTAGTTCCAGTAGTTTGAGTTTATTTAGTCCTCTGAGTTCAAGCTTGATCAGTTCAGGGGACTTAGAACCAAGATCAGACAGCAAACCCAGCATCTCATCCCTATCTTGTTCTTCAAGTGTCAACATAAAAAGTAAATATTTGTTGTAAAGTTGTAGTTGAATCATTTTGCTTTTCTAGTGTATGAGTGTATAGATACATAAAGTTCTTGATATGTACTAGCATTGTTGAATCTATTCTCCATCTTCAGGTTCAGTTTCGAGTGGATCAAGTATTATCTCTAGCTGTTCTAGCATATCAGAGTCTAGCAGCTCAAGTATCTCATTCTACAGTTGCTTAAGTAACGAGAGTTTCAGTAGTTCCAGTAGTTTGAGTTTATTCAGTTCTGTGAGTTCAGAAGAACAAGGATCAAGATCAGACAGCGAATCCAGCATCTCCTCCCTCTCTTGTTCTTCAAGTGTCAGCATAAAATGTAAAAGTTCATTTGTCATAGTTATATCATGACATCTGAATCATTTGATCTTAGAATTTGATAATATTATCACATTAAAATGTCCTATTTGTAGGTTTGTGAACTTTTTTGTCATAGCTTTTTGATTTCAATCATTCTTTTAGGTTCAGCTTCAGGTATTTCCAGTCTGAGTCCAAATTATTCAGCCCTTCCATGCTCCAGTTGTTCAAATAATGCAATATCTAGCAGCTTCACAAGCCCAAGTTTCTCCATCTTCAGTAGTATAAGTTCAAGCCTCATTCCACCTATCACTCCAAGCTCTATCAGCAGCTTAAAGAGTAGTTTGAGCTCGGAATCAAGTAGTTTACCTCCATCTTCCTCTTCAGGGGCTATTACAAGTAATGTTCCTTCACTTTGTGATTATAAAGGTGACACCAACACAACAGTCAGAAATTTCTTGATTTATTAAGTTTATTTAGTGAAACTGAAATTATTGTCCTGAACTCTACTCTCCTTTCTTCAGGTTCAATTTCGAGTGGATCAAGCATTATCTCTAACTGTTCTAGTATATCAGAGTCTAGCTGCTCAAGTATATCACTCTACAGTTGCTCAAGTAGCCAGAGTTTCAGTAGTTCCAGTAGTTTGAGTTTATTTAGTCCTCTGAGTTCAAGCTTGATCAGTTCAGGGGACTTAGAACCAAGATCAGACAGCAAACCCAGTATCTCATCCCTATCTTGTTCTTCAAGTGTCAACATAAAAAGTAAATATTTGTTGTAAAGTTGTAGTTGAATCATTTTGCTTTTCTAGTGTATGAGTGTATAGATACATGAAGTCCTTGATATGTACTAGCATTGTTGAATCTATTCTCCATCTTCAGGTTCAGTTTTGAGCGGATCAAGTATTATCTCTAGCTGTTGTAGCATATCAGAGTCTAGCAGCTCAAGTATCTCATTCTACAGTTGCTTAAGTAGCGAGAGTTTCAGTAGTTCCAGTAGTTTGAGTTTATTCAGTTCTGTGAGTTCAGAAGAACAAGGATCAAGATCAGACAGCGAATCCAGCATCTCCTCCCTCTCTTGTTCTTCAAGTGTCAGCATAAAATGTAAAAGTTCATTTGTCATAGTAATATCATGACATCTGAATCATTTGATCTTAGAATATATTCTCCATTTAAATGTCCTACATGTAGGTTTGTGAACTTTTTTTATCATAGCTTTTTGATTTCAATCATCTTTTTAGGTTCAGCTTCACATCTTTCCAGTCTGAGTCCAACTTATTCAGCCCTTCCATGCTCCAGTAGTTCAAATAATGTAATATCTAGCAGCTTCACAAGCCCAAGTTTCTCCGTCTTCAGTAGTATAAGTTCAAGCCTCATTCCACCTATCACTCCAAGCTCTATCAGCAGCTTAGAGAGTAGTTTGAGCCAAGAACTAAGTAGTGTTGCCAGTAGTTTACCTCCATCCTCCTCTTCAAGTGCCATTACAAGTAATATTAATTTTCATCTTGTGAATAAAAATTTCACATTAATAGAATATACTTATTTATCATAGCAATTTAGTGAAGCACACACCATTGTGTATAACTCTTCTTATTTTATATAACTGGAGGTTGTTTCCAATCTATTAAATATATTCTGATTTGTGATTAAGGCCTCAGCAGTTTAAACATATTAGTATTTTGAATTACTTTTTCATCTTCAGGTTCAGTTTCAAGTATTGGCTCTACCTGTTCTAGTATATCAGAGTGTAGCAGCTCAAGTACCTCATTCTACAGTTGTTCAAGTATCAGTTGTTCCAGTAGCTTGAGTTTATTCAGTTCAAGCTGCATCAGTTCAGATTATTTAGAACCAAGATCAGGCAGCAGATTGAGTATCTCGTCCCTATCTTGTTCTTCAAGTGTCAGCATAAAAAGTAAACAGTTGTTTAGTTTTACTTAATCGTTTCTGTATCATTTGGCATTTCTAATAATATAATGGTAAGGCTATAACATAGCCTGACAGTCTTTAGAAAATTATGTTAATTTTCATTTTGGGAAATATATAAAAACATTTGTTACTAAAGCAATAATTGTAGGTTTGTCAACTTTCTTTTTTTTCAAATTTTCCTTTAGGTTCTACTTCAGACATTCCCAGTCTTAGTCGAAGTTGTTCAGCCTTTCCATGCTCCAGTGGTTCAAATAACTCAATTCCTAGAACCTACACAAGCCCAAGTTTCTCAATCTTCAGTAGCATAAGTTCAAGCTTCATTCCACCTATCACTCCAAGCTCTATCAGCAGCTTAGAGAGTAGTTTGAGATCAAGTAATGCTCATTTTTATTTTTATGATTTAAAAAGTGGTACCAATTGAGTAGTAAAAATTTATTAGTCTTGATTTATTATTCTTTTGTATTTCCCATTTTTGTAATCACTTATTAGCGAGAAATATTTTGCATTTAACATACTGCTCAACTTTCAGGGGTATTGCATTCCTTTCTATATGTAGTATATAATATTTTGATTAGCAGTTCAAGCTGGTCCTTGATGTATACCTTGAATTTTGAATTTATTTTCTATCTTTAGGTTCAGTTTCCAGTGGCCCAAGTGTTAGCCATAGCTGTTCTAGCATATCAGAGTCTAGCAGCTCAAGTATCTCATTCTACAGTTGCTCAAGTAGCCAAAGTTTCAGTAGTTCCAGTAGTTTAAGTTTATTCAGTTCTGAAAGTTCGAACTGTGTCAGTTCAAAGGACTTGGAGACAAGATCAGACAGCAGATCCAGCATCACATCCCTATCTTGTTCTTCAAGTGTTAGCATAAAAAGTAAATATCAATTGAATAGTTGTAGTTAAATCCTTGTGTTATTCTGAGTATGAATATCAAGTATATGTGAAAACTATATTTGCATTGAGATGTACAAATCGCAGGTGCATAACTCCTTTTTAATACTGTGAAAGTTAGCATTTTCTTTTGGTTTAGCTTCTGGTGAATCTTAGTTTAAGTTATTAATTTCTTCTGTTATTCAAATAGTTCATTCTCTAGGTGCACCATTAGCTCAAGTGTCTCTCAGTCATTTTCATCCTTTTCATCTTGTATAACTCTTATTTAACATATACATGGTTGACTGTCAGTGCATTCTTGATTATGTTAGATATCTTTCAAAACAATTCTGATACTTTGCCTAAAGTGGAAAGTCATTTAATATGGAATGTTGTCTTTTTAACTGTGCTGGGAAAGTAATGCTCATTTTTATCTCTGTAAATATGTTTTTTTTTCTTTTTATACTGGAATAGTAATGGTTGGGTTGCAAACTTTTGACTTATAATTTTCCTTTAGGTTCCGCTTCAGGCATTCCCACTCTAAGTCCAAGTTATTCAGCTCTTCCATGCTCCAGTGGTTCAAATAACTCAACCTCTACAAGCTTCAGAATCCCAAGTTTCTCAATCTTCAGTAGTATCAGTTCAAGCCTTATTCTGCCTATCACTCCAAGCTCCATCAGCAGCTTAGAGAGTCATTCAAGCTTAGAATCAAGTAGCATTTCTAGTATTATACCTCTCTCCTCCTCATCAAGTGCCATCACAAGTAAAGTTCACTTATATCCTTAAATGCAAAGTGCAGATGTTATATTTATGCATTAGTAAAAAATCCCCTGATTTATCGTACCATACTGAAGCACAAATCATGGTCTTCAGCTGTATTCTCCTTCACTGTCATTATTTGCAAGCCAGATGGTTCTCCAGTTAGGATTCTAATCTTTCAACTAGAGTTAAATATGGTTTGATCATTTTTGTTTTCTTTTTAAACTCCAGGTTCAGTTTCAAGTGGGACAAGCCTTAGCTGTTCTAGCATATCAATGTCTAGCAGCTCAAGTGTCTCATTCTACAGTTGTTCAAGTAGCCAGAGTTTCAGTTGTTCCAGCAGTTTGAGTTTATTCAGTTCTGAGAGTTCAAGCTATGTCAATTCAGTGGAATTAGAAGCAAGCAGATCCAGCATCTCATCCTTATCTTGTTCTTCGAGTGTCAGCATAAAAAGTAAATACTAGTAATAAATCTTGTAGTTATGCCATATAGTATGTATAGTATATTGCTTAGAATTCATTCTTAGAGCACAATTCTCATTTCTGTACATATAAATATGTAATTGAAAATACATATTTTTTACTAAAACTTGTTTTTTCATGTATAGTTTAACATTATCTTTTTCAGTTATTTAGACTAAATATTTAGGTTACATTTTTATATTTTAGGTGATATATGAAAATGAAAAATAATAAGTAAATGATAAATCATATATATCTTAAACAAGCACTTTTGACAATGATAATCTATTCTGAATTGTCAGTCACATTTAATGCCTCTGAAATATTTAACGTAACCATTTTCTGCAGGTTCAGTCTCAAGCCTTTCTTCTGCCTGCATTCCAATTTCACCAAGTTTATTAAGCTCTAGTTGCTCAGAAAGTACAGCTCCCAGTAGTTACAGAAGTT
>NW_020870327.1:7500-12500 GCF_003789085.1 Penaeus vannamei
TGTGTGTGTGTGTGCGTGTATGTATGTATGTGTGTGTATGTATGTATGTATGCATGCATATATGACAGACAGGAAGACAGTCATAAACAGGGCGAGATACTCTTTATGAAACAGATAAGTGACGTTCATACAGGATACAAGTGCAATGCGAACTCTCAAGATGGACTTTATAACTCCTCCAACACGGACATCATGCTTGAACTATGAACTGCAGAAGGCTTAGTGAGAGCCGTGGTCCTGGTTAGGCAATATTTGATTGGCGCTCTCGTGTTTTTTATTTATTTTGGGTTGTTAGTTATTACGAATTTCTTTTTATTCTCTCTCTCTCTTTATGTATGTATGTATATATATATATATATATATATATATATATATATATTATATATATTATATATATATATGTGTGTGTAAATGTGTGTGTGTGTGCATGTGTGTATGTGTATGTGGGTGTGCGTGTGTGCATGTGGGTTGTGTTTTGTGGTGTGTCTTTGTGTGGCATGTACGGTATATATATATATATATATATATATATATATATATATATATATATATATATACATACATATATATATATATATATATATATATATATATATATATATATATATCACTCTTTCTCTCTCTCTCATTCATCCACTCTCTCTCCTTCTCCCAATCCTCCCCCCCCCTCCCCCTACGCCCTCGAATCCCCCCAAGGACCCTCCCATAAACCATTCATTGCCCTCCTTCACGCGCCAAGGTTGTCTGCCCTCCACCCAGACGAGGACTCCGCCGCCCGCTCTCGGCATGTCCCTCAATCGACGGTTCCCCTGCACTCTGGAGGGAGATATATGTGAGTGTTTGTTTGTGTGTGCAGGCAAACCCGGCCCACCACTCTGCCCCGTGCCCATAAGTTGGCCCTTGTCCTTGGCCGGCGAAATCGGGGTTGGGTGTGTGAGGGGGGTGGGTGGGTAGGTGGGTGGTGATGTGTGTGTGTTTTTGAGTTTGCGTGTGTGTGTGTTTTTTGTGTGTGTGAGTATGTGTGTGTGTGTGGACCGTTGTTGTTGTTTTTGTTCATCGTCTTCTTCTCCTCCTTATTTAGTATCTTCTTCCATCTTGCATCTTCCTTTGGCTGAAATAAGTAATTGCTCTGGATATAAGTGGGTGTGTGTGTTTCTGATTTTCCCATTCTTCTTTTTCTTCTTCCTCTCTTTTTCACCTGTTTCTTCATTATTGATTAATATTAATTTTGAATGTTTTGCATTTACAACATTTTAGAATCAGTTTGACTAAAAGGTTTGGTTCTGAGATGTGTAGGCCTATACACTTCGGCTAAATTTCAGAAAGGCTAACGTGCAATGAACCTTTCAGTGTCCCAGTCTTCCTTTTAATTACGTAATTTAAAGAACTTCATTACTATCTACTGCAGGTGTGAATAGCAAAACATTTTAGTACATAACTTCATGAAAGCATGATACTCGTTTTCGTTCACATCTATTCCGAAGTGATCGAGAATTCGGCCTTAGTTCACATACACTTATACGTCGTCCTAACTGCCGGTTCTTTAGAATTGCGCGAGGCCCGTCCCAAAGAATATTCGTATACTTGACATGCATAAATAAAGAAATAAATGCATATTTATCAGTCTAGACATGCATATCAACCCGACAAATAGATGGTTAAATGTATATCTATCAAGATACATAGACAGATATGTCTTTATTTCTGTATCTGTATTTATGAAAATTCATTGGGTCGGGCCTGGCACAATTTTAACAAACCGGCTGTAAATGTCGTTATGATAAAAAATATTCTCAAATAAACACCGAGCCAACAAGTATTTCTGATGAAATCCACACTTTATACACCGAAGCTAGATTGAAATACCAATTGTTGTTGGCAAAAGCAAGGAAAAGCTGCAACTTTTGCAATGCAAACAGAAGCGATTTAGCCTGAGTGGAGGAACTCAAAGTACATACATGATAATGATAATAAAAGTCAATGAAAAATGAAAAACAAAATATTTATGAAAAATAAACTAGAAATTTTGTTAATTGAAGCTGTTATAAAAAATATATTATCCTTCTAACTGACATGATTACCAATATCATTATTGTTATTTGTTATTGTTATTACTGCCATCTTTTTTATTATCATTGGTGTTATTATTGTTTCGTTATTATTATCATCACATATATGGTTGTGTTTATGCACACACACACATGTGATATATATATATATATATATATATATATTATATATATATATATATATATATATATACATATATATTCAGTATATATACATATAAATCTACATCTCTCTTTTTTTCTTTTTTCTCTTCCTTCCCTTTTCCCCATGTCCATTGCGCCAATCATCTTCACAATTCCGACATTATCTATAATTCGACCACATCCATCCATAAAAGCAGAAGAAAATCAGATAGAGAAGAAAATAAGATAAAAGAGAAGAAAATAAGAAAAGAGAAGAAATAAGAAAAAGAAAATAAGAAAATAAGAAAAAAAAATAAAAATAATAATAAAAAAAAAAAAAAGAAAATAGAAAAGCAAGAAAAAGGGAGAAAAAAATACTACCTCCGTTTCCCCGAGCGACACAACTGGCCCGAGCGAGGTGGCGGCCGCGCGCGTGACGGGACGCGGGGATCCAGGATTATCCTCTTTAGCAGGACAGAAAAATAGGACACGTTTGACTGCGTATCCTACATCAGGTGGAGGAACAAGGTGGTCGTCTCAGCTCTCCCGCCTTGGTTGCTGTGTCGATTTTGTTAATTTATGGTTGTTGGAGAGAAGGGAAATGGGAAAAAAGGGGAAATGTGTGATTTAGGATTTTAGATTTAGTTTTAATTCCATTTGTTACAATGGATATTCTTTGCTGTTTTAATTCCATTTGTTACAATGGATATTCTTTGCTGTGATTGTGTGTTGAGGATTTTCTTAAGGGCCTATCACACTATCACTTTTTTTCCGTCAATTTGTTTGCGTTTCCATATGAACTTTCGGTATGAAAATCGACTGACCCATGTAAACAAACATGGCGCTATCGGAGTGAGGTCCCGGGAATCACACGAACATTCTCATGCATATTACGTTATTTTAAAGAAATATGATGATGTATATTGTAACTACGAATGTTCTAAAATATTAGCTTATGTTTACATTCACTCATGCTATTTAATTTATTAATAGCACAAGATCAAGACGGAAACGGTCGTAACCGTCTTCGTCCAATGGCGTTCCGTGTGCAAACGATACTTGCGGAGAGCCTCAGATTCAGACGGAAACGCAAAAATTGACGGGAAAAGTGATAGTGTGATAGGGCCTTCAGGTTTTATTAGCTTTATCGTGTTGGGTTTATTTTAAGTTGATTTTAGCCGTTTTTTCGGTCGTTCCAATGGTTGTTGGTTTAAAGAAGTGTGGCAGTTAAATTGTGAAAATAAACTATATACTTTAGTTTTTATTAATTCTTAAAAAATCCTTTTTTCGCATAATATTCCGTGCCTATTTATAAACTCACCATTTTAACACAGCACAATTGTAACACCGACTTTTACCTGAATAGCTTCTTCATAAAAAAAAAAAAAAAAAAGGAAAAGAAAGATAGAAAAAACATTAAAAGGTGTAACCGTTTAACCTTTCATATCTTGAGTGAATATTTGTTTTTCTTTCTATACGAAACGGGATCAAGGACAATGAAGCAATCTGATACCATAACAGAGAGAGATTCAGGTTTCAATTGCTTTTCATAAAGACTTGGATCTTCTTTAATCGAACGTCACTAATTCCAATATACTTTCCATTCAAATTACTTATTCTGGAAGTTCCTTTTCAGACAGTATATAGAGACGTTTTATGCGAACAATGTTAGAGTAAAGAGATTTGTATTTAAAGCAGTATGTATTTCGGAGAAAGGCCTTTGAGATCGTTTGTAATGTGATGTGTAACCGCGAGTTATGATTAGCGAAGTATTATGCGTGCGCACACACAGACATAGACGCACGCACGCACTCCCAACCACCTACACACACACACACACACACACACACACACACACACACACACACACACACACACACACACAACACACACACACACACACACACACAACACACACACAAATTATATATATATATATATATATATATATATATATATATATATATATATATATATATATATATATATATATATATATATATATATATATATATATATATATATATATACACACACATAGGGGCCCCAAAAGTTTTTTTTAGTTATGAATATGTTTTATACAAAATGAAAATTCAGTCACTGAAAAATGACCCAAAAGATATTCAAAGAGCATCCAGTGCATCTCCACGACAACAAGAACAACAAAAATAACGATAATAATAATTTCCGGTGACCTCTGATGTTGGAATACACAGCCTGTGCCTCTGCGATCTCCCTGCACAGTGTGGCTAATCCTCTCATGTCTCCTTTTGCCTTAAATAGGAGAATCAACGAAGGAACTGCGAGAGTGTGTCGACATTATTCTCTTCGGTTGCCGTTGATGACTTAAATGCAAAATAAAATCGTCTATTTTGGTTCTTTGGTTGGGGGTGATTTTCCTGTGTGCGTATTTTGACCTTTTGGTAATCGAAGTTCTGGGAAAAAAGAAATGAAAAGTGTGAGTATTTTTACATGATATTTTGAGATGCCACTGTGACATTTGGGACATAGTGTATGTATGTATTTATATGTATATATATTATATATATATATATATTATATATATATATATATATATATATATATTATATATATACGTACATATATATGCATATGTGTGTGTGTGTATCATATATTTTTGAATGGCCTTGCTGCCCTCCTCCCGCCCCCTCCCTCCTTCAACGCCTTCCCCACCTCACCCCCCCCCCCCAGCCAGATCCCCGACGGCGCAGACGAGGCCCCAGATGGACCCGCACTCAGAGCCTGGAGTGCAGCGGCGCATACCTTCGCTAAGTTAGGAGGGCGACT
>NW_020870327.1:22500-25000 GCF_003789085.1 Penaeus vannamei
TATATATGTAATGTGTGTGTGTGTGTGTTGTGTGTGTGTGTGTGTGCGTGTGTGTGTGTGTGTGTGTGTGTGTGTGTGTGCACACGCAAACACACCACACACCATATAAATACTACACATACACATACCTACGCACATGCACACAATCGATAGCAATAGCGGCGCCTCCGACCCCGACGCCGTTCGCCGACCCGCGGATCGAGGTCATCCCGCCGCCGCACATCTGCCGCCGAGCGACACCTGCGGGAGGAGGGGAGGGCGCCGCGAGAATGAATGGGCATCGATTGCCTGCCCTTTGGAGGCGAGGCGGCGCCGGCCTGGGCGGAGGGCGGAGCTGCTTCGCTCGCTCTCTCTTGTCTCTCGCTCTCTCTGTCCTCTCTCGCTCTCTCTCTCTCTCTTCGTCTCTCTCTCCTCCCTCCGTTAGCCTTCTGCTCTCCCTCTCCGCTCTCTCTCTCTCTCTCTCCTCTCTCTCTCCTACTCTCTTCATACTAACTCTCTCCTCACCACACACACACACACACACACACACACACACACACACACAACCACACACACACACATCACCACATACATACCCACACACCTGCCCAGTGATCAGGAAACAAATCGAGTTTTCAAAAGGCATATACTTTATTCTCTGCGTATTGATACTTAAATGGAACATATACTATTTTCTCTGCGTATGATACGAGAATGCTACAATGTTTTTTTTTCTCTCTCTCTTTTCGTTAAGGGCAAGACTACCCTTTTAAAACTCTTAACACTGTTCAAGGCAAGACCATCCTTACACAACGCTTGTGTGGCGAGCAACCGTCTTTAAAGGTAATAGGTTTTAAAGTACTTTTTTTAACTAACCGTTCATAAGCCGCTTGATGTAGCGGCACAAGTGCGAATGGGAGTCACCTGGGCTCTATAGAGGGGCTGAAGTGGAGATTAATTATGGTCTGCCGATAGAGAGTTAGGTTAGATAGTCTGTCATACTTTTATATGGGTTGACGTAAAGATATATGTATGTATGTGTATGTATGTATATATATGTATATGTATATGTATTTATATCTATATCTATCTATCTATTCTATCTATCTATCAATATAATATATATATGATATAGATAGATAGATAGATAGAATGTGTGTCTGTGTGTGTGTGTGTTGTTTGTGTTGTGTGCACGCAAACACACACACAATTAAATAAATACACATACACATTACCTACGCACATGCACACAATCGATAGCAATAGCGGCGCCTCGACCCGACGCCGTTCGCCGACCCCGCGGATCGAGGTCATCCGCCGCCGCACATCTGCCGCCGGCGACACCTGCAGGAGGGAGGGCGCGGAGAAGAATGGCATCGATGCCTGCCCTTTGGAGGCAGAGGCGCGCGGCTGGCGGAGGGGCGGACGCTGCTCGGCCCGCTCTCTTTCCTCTTCTCTCTTCTCGTCTGTCTCGTGCTCTGCGCCTCCCTCTCTCCTCTCTCTCTCTCTCTCTCTCTCTCTCTCTCTCTCTCTCTCTCTCTCTCTCTCTCTCCTCTTTCTCTCTTCTCTGTCTCTCTCTTCTCCTCTCTCTCTCTCTCTCTCTCTCTCTCTCTCTCTCTCTCTCTCTCTCTCTCTCTCTCTCTCTCTCTCTCTCTCTTCTCTCTCTCTCTCTCTCTCATCTCTTTCCTACTCTTTCTCTCTTTCTTTCTTTCTCGTCTTTCTGCAAGGTTGCTGGCCGTCTTAGGGATAAGAAGAAGGAGAAGAAAAGAAGAAAAGCCAAAGAGAAGAAAAAAGCAAAAGAAGAGGAAGAAGAGAACAGAAGAGGAAGAAAAAGAAAGAAGAAGAAAAGAATAAGAAATAAGAAAAAGAAAGAGAAGAAGAAGAACAGAAGAGGAAGAGAAATAAAAAAGAACAAAAGAAGATGAAGAAGAATAAGAAAAAATTAAAGAGAAAGAAGAAAACGCATGAAGAAGAATAGGAGAGAGAGAGATACCCAGATAACGCCCCACCCTTCCGCCCACCCTTATCAAACCGCCTCCCTTATCAAACACACCTTCGTGGCGATACGCGCGAGGATTGAGGAGTTATCAGGGACATCGCCGATAAGATACGTGTCTCTGTCATGGGGTTTTAACTCGAATTTCTGCCGCACCTAAATAGGTATACGATCGAGAGGGACCGAGGGGAGAGGGAGGGGGAGGGTGGGGAGAGGGGGGAAGAGGGAGGGAGGGAGGGAAAGAGGAAGGGGAGGGGGAGATGGAGGATGGAGGAAGGGGAAGAAGGGGGGAGAGGGGGGAAGGAGGGGGGGGAAGATGGAGGAAGGGGGAAGGTGGAATGGGAGTGGGAGAGGGTGGGAGAGGGGGGAGGAGGGAAGGGGAGAGGAGTGGGGAGAAGGCGGAAAGGAGGAGGGGAGGGGGGAAGGGAGGAGGTAAGAGGGGAAGGAGGGAAGGGGAGAGGGGCAAGAAAGGAGGGAAGGATGGAAGGGGAGAAGGAGGGAGGGGGGAAGGGGAAGAAGGGGAGA
>NW_020870327.1:32494-34994 GCF_003789085.1 Penaeus vannamei
GATTGGTGACTAAGTAGTTTTGGCAGATAGTGATTTGTAGTTTTAGTGGACTGTTGGTTCAGTAGTTAGGTAGATTAGACACTTGATGGCTTGGTGACTGGAAAGTTTGGTAGATTCGCGATTAGGTAGTCTAGTGGATTGGTTTGGTGATATGAAATCTGTCTCATGTTCCTGCTTTTGCCTTTGATTATTAAACTCGTGTTTCTCTCTCTCTCTCTCTCTTCTCTTCTACACTCACACTCTCTTCTCTAACACTCTCTCTCTCTCTCTCTCTCTCTCTCTTCTCTCTCTCCTCTCTCTCTCTCTCTCTCTCCTCTCTCTCTCTCGTCTCTCATGTGGGACGTCGATCAAGTGGCTGTCTATTAGTGTTTTTGTCTGTTTCACTTCTTTATCTGTTTGTCTTTACTTTTCAGTCTAGCCATTTGTCATTGTCTTTTCGATATATATTTGTTTTGTGTCTATTCCTCTCGCGCCTTCCCTCTTTTCCTCTCTTTCGGTTCTGAAGAGCGTCCTTGAGATACTGGTTGATATGAGTTATGATTTGTTTATATTTTTATTTGTGTTTAGCAATGTCTATTTATAGATTGTACGTCACTGTGACCGTTTCGGATATATTATTATAAGAGTTGTAATGTCTGTTTATAAATTTTACGTCACCATCAACACTTGAAATATTGTTTGTACTTTTGAGGAGACCTTTACGATAGGGAATGTAATATGGAGATAATAATTAGAAAATCCAATCAGTTACCTTTGAAATGAACTCCAACCTTTCGTACAAGAAAGCTAATCTATCTGGACCTTATCTGATCCATAGAATACTAATCTAATCTTAGCCACTAACAAACTAAGCAACCACTTCACCTGTAAAAAAAATCATGACCCACTTTAACCTGCTCCAGGTGGGCATCAACTACCAGCCACCAACAGTCGTGCCCGGCGGTGACCTGGCCAAGGTCGCTCGCGCCGTGTGCATGCTTTCGAACACCACCGCCATCGCCGAGGCCTGGGCGCGCCTCGACCACAAGTTCGACCTCATGTATGCCAAGAGGGCGTTCGTGCACTGGTACGTGGGCGAGGGCATGGAGGAGGGCGAGTTCTCCGAGGCCCGCGAGGACTTGGCTGCCCTGGAGAAGGACTACGAGGAGGTGGCCATTGACAGTCTCCTGGAAGGCGAGGAGGAAGGCGGAGACGAGATGTAGAGAGGCGGAGTGAGAAGACGGGAATAAACGTAAAAAAAGGAGAATAATAATGAAATAAAAGTAAAAATCAAGTGAATTCGAGGAAGAAATCGGTGGATTGCACTGTTCTTCCCTCCTCCCCCCATTTTTTATTTTTTTATTTTTTCCATGTCTTATTGTTTTATTTATATTTCTTTTTATCCTTCACTATATGAATCTCTTGCGTAATCCAATTCAGTCGACCTCTTATATTTATGGCTGCTGTTATCACTTCTCTACACAAAATAATATATGTTTGAATGTATCAATAAGTTTCACCAAATTCTTTTAAATTCAATTATTCTTTTTAATTTTATCACTTTCAACCAACCTCCTACGTGGGGGGAGGGGAGAATGATAAATAAGAAAAAAAAAGTGAAAAAAATCAAGAATTGTGAAATAAAAAAGGAACCAGCTTTGCGCATGCCACTTACAACGACCATGTCTTTTAAAATGGAGTATTCTCACTCCTGTATTTTCATTTTTTCCTCGTGTCCTTTCTCTCTCTCTCCTATACAGTAAAAAACAAAAAACGAAAAGTGACATTAAGAGATTTAAAAAAAAGTCCAACAAGCGACACAAAAAAGTATTTAGATGATATCAAAATACAAGCTTACGGTATAAGCTCCTCCCCTTCAGACAGTGTTTTGTTTTCGAATCTCTGCGTGTGTGTTTTTTTTTTTGAAAATGGTCTTGGTTTTCATTTACCAATTACTAAGTTCCAATCTGTCTATCCAAACAATGCTTAGATCGATGTTTTGCTACTTTTTGTAAAAGTGAAAAGGGAAAAGGCTCACCAACAAACGCCAATAAATGCACTAAAGCACGAATTTGCGTTTTATTTCAAAGATCCACAGAAAGAAGAAAAAAAATAATACTATTATCTAATTATAACAATTGATGGTTAAATGTGTGATGTCACTTCTACACGCATTATATACTTTATAACTTTTATGATATAATATTATATTATTAGTATCTATATGATATCTATAATAAATTAACGTACAATACTATAGATTACGTGAATTATCTATCTCTTATGTATAAGTATGGCTATTATATTATTTAATCGGTTGTACGAAATGTTATATACTTATATATTTAATATATTTTATATATAATAAGTATTCATAATATATGGAATATATGTCTATCTAATCTACTAATGTGTGTAATATATATAATATATAAAGTTTATAATTATACTAAATTAGAAAGAACATATATATAACGTACACAATATAATAATAGTACGAAAATAATGCTATATGAATAAG
>NW_020870327.1:42494-54994 GCF_003789085.1 Penaeus vannamei
TAGAAATACATTCAGTATAGGAGAATCCTAAAAAGTTTTTTGACTTTACTGAAAATGCCTGCCAATTTCAACATACCTTGCACTTTTTCATAGCTTTTCTGGTAAATGCAAGCATGCAGTGAAAGAGAATATAAAAATGTAAGCAAACTGGCACATACTGAGGGAAATAATCATCTTACTTTGATTTATAAAAATATTCCAAATTGAATGACCATAATTATCCCAATCCTTACACTACAGAAAAAAATATTTCTTTCAAATCACATATACTATATATACATATATATATAATGGTGTTAAAGACTATTTAGTAGCCTTACTTTTAAATTATGCAAGTCATCAAACCTTGTGGTAGTACAACATACTGTTCTTTCTTTCAACTTTACAGAAAACATGCACATGAAAAAATAATTAATAGTAAAAAGAGGGATTTACATTTCCCTATACTAAATATCCTAAGCAGTCTTGTGATGCCTGGCAATTCACAGGCAAGGATACTGCACTTAATAAACATGGTTAATACAAGAACAAGAGAATGTTAAATCATTAATGTATGGGGAAAACAGAGTAAATAACAGCAACCAAGTTTTTGGGCTATTGTCAAATAATTACACAATAAATAATAATTATCTTTTAGTTAAGCAATGTCAGATAAGCGAGACTACCAGAGTTTCTAATCAATGGTATAAAAAGCATTCCAGTTGGAGAAACTAAATGCTAAGAGTGCCTTGTGCGTTCCAGGTTTGTAGGTACCTTCACCGAAACCCTAAAGCTGAGAGTTAGTTCTGCTGGTTCTGCGAAAACCTGTAAGATTTATTGTAGTACGGCCCATACACCATCTTCACCTCCTGCCTGTAACCCCCAATGAGAGATATTTGTCATTAATCTTGGTCCATTACTACCCCACCCAAGGGACTTGATTCTATGTTAGTTTACTCAGTGAAAAAATGTGTATTACTATATTTTGTCTTCCTCTAAATAAGATGGGCTGATTTCAATATCCATCATCTTGAGTCTACATTATCAATACTACGATCATCAATAATACACTACTATTTTACTGTAGTTGTCTTATATAAAATATTGTTAGCTATTCACTTCATGTGCTAGTAAATGTGCTTTGATATAAAGTTCACTTTGATTTTCTCACGAGATAAATTGCAATCTATCATTCTATACTGTTGCTCAATTATCCTATATTGTTGCTTTCATATTATCCCTCTTTGTTGAATGGTATGGGATTATATTGTTATTCAGACAAAATATCAAAAGGTTGAGAACTGAAGAAAATGAAAATCCAAATCTAAAACAAACACTAAAAAAAAGATATTCAAAATTTTGCCTTGCATAAACAGTAAAGTATACATGACCCTGACACTAAGACTATGGGGCTCCTGGTTTATCCCAATTGATTAAAGTGCTATTACACTGTATGAAATCTCACTGCTGAGATATTCAATATCTGTGTTGGTACAAGAAATTTAACTAGGTTTAATACAGAAAGAATGAAGATAAAAAGAAAGACCACAAAGTATTTATCAAACTCAAACCTTCCAAGGATATACTGAAAGAAAAACCCTCATACTTGTTGGTAATACAATCCCCTTCAACCCATAAATTGTGAACCACTGGAGCAACAGAAAGCATTTTCATTACATTCTTTGGTTATACAATCCGCCCTTTTGTAATTATTCCCTCTGAGGCTTTCCAAACCGTCCCTCCCTTTTATCCAAACCCTTTCCCTTTATAATCACTTACCCCTTCAATCCAAGCACTATCATCCCTAACAGTCCCTCTGTAATTGATTCCACTCCTTGAAATCCAAGCCCTAAGATCGATATGCACTTCTTCCCCTTACAATACGACATCCCTTTGTTCCAGGCCAGAGTGGCTGATACTCACTCCTTCCTATTAGCTGCGATGTTTGAGAGCATCGAGTTCCCTGAGAAGAAGGTGACGACGCCCACCATGAACAGATAGCGGAGGGTGGTGAACATGTCTAGTTGGAGCCAGAACAGGCAGAAGAGTCCCAGAATAGCTGTTGAAAATGGGGAAAAAAGGGATGTCAATATAAAAGAAAAACAAAAAAAAGATGCATGGCAAATTCATTCCGTGGCATTTTTTATAAAATTTCAATAAAAAAATAACCATTCCAAAAGAAATACACATTTTCAAGGAGGTAACAGTATATATATATATGTATATAGCTAATAGTATTCCAGTATGCTAATTTGGGTTCTGAGAGTATATACTCGTACAAAAATTCACTGAGTGAAGAATAAATATAAGTCCTTTTTGTATCACTTCTTACCTGCAAGACCAACATGGAATACAACTGAAGAAAGAGACAGAGGGAAGTTGGCGAGGTTTACACCAAGCTTTGCCCACTGGAACAAGAGAAATTGTTGTAAAAAAATGGTTTGATTTTAAACATGTCGAGTGTAATATAGGCACACACCCACACAATCTTTTTAATAACTTTATTTTTAAGTATAAAAGACTAATTATCTTACTCATAGCAATATTGCGCACAAAATATGAAGATAAAAGTACCACTGTTCCCAACTCACCATGGCCAAGAGCAGTAACAGAGGCACTAGACACAAGATGGTGAAAGTCAGGGACACAAGGGTAGAGGGACGAGGGTCAGGCTTGCGGAACTCGTGCTGGATCTCTGGACGAGCCTGAAACAAAGAATTCCCTTTTCTCAGAGACTATGGCTATTCCAATTTTTGTCTGAATATATTTTCTGGGCCAATTCTTTTACATATTGAAATCTGCTTTAAAAATCTTTTCTAAATCTACACATGATATTATAAACCAATTATTCAGTAAAGCCAGAACTTCTACACTCAAATTGCAATTCCAACAAACCCGTAAGATGCAATATTCATCATAATCACATTATAAGCTCTATCTTTTCATGTCCCTACCCTCTTACTATACAGAAAGGTAATAACTGTTTATATTACAAATAATTAACAAATGAATCAAAGAAAATATATAAATATACAAATAATAATCAATAAATGTATCAAAGATAATAATCATACAATGTCATGGAAGAAAAAATATTGAAGGCACTAACAATTGAAAGCAAAGGGCCAACCTTGTAAGTGTAGTCCTGGGATGGGGAAGACACACTGCCCTCAGGGAAGGAGAGAGAGACATCCCCAATGTGCCACAGGGTTGGGTTGCTGATGGAAGCATCGCCGATGATCAGCTCCATGGAGTACGAGCCACTAACTCCACCAAACTCCTTGACATTGTTGCTGACATCCTTTAGAGAGGAAGAAAAAATGGGTGTTTGAAATTTCCAAATCGAGCAAATTAGATTTTTTATTCCTTTGTTTTTGTACCTGTACTCTTCATAGTGTGTTTAACATCTAGGATTAGATAATCATCTTGAACTGCAAATCTTATTTCCCATCATTTTAAGATGTAATTTCCTACCCTAAAAATCAACCAAAAATTTCCTATTCAATAAATGAATGCTACCACTGATGGCAACATTGTTAATCTTATTATTATAGGGACTACTCTACTTTTGTTACTCTACTTTTTGATTAACATCCTTGATAAATTTGTTATGATAATGTAGTTTTGTCCTGCTTACCATCGTAATCTATCAAGAAAATGGCATTAACTGGTAAAGTTTGTTTTACTTCATATGAAATATAGTTGTGCATTATCAAAATTCTATTCTACTCTTGAGCATAACATTGCATATTATTACTTATTTAGTTTAATCAAAGGTAATGTAGGATAGCAAGAGTAATATGAAACTTAACAGTTTTTAGATATTGAGACTACTGGTGTGTACTACATCATCTGATGATAATGAAGCAAGACAATTGTAATATTTCAGATTCTTCAAAAGTATAGGTGCTTTACTACAATGACACTGTCCATGGTGTGAAATCCAACAATTCTACATCGAGATAAAGAGGTATTCAGAACTAAAATATAGTGTCAAAATAAAAATACCAACACTATTTAAATTTCCGTTCTAAAATATATCACAGATAGCAAACAAAATAGACATTAGTAACAAAGAAGAGTACTAACCATATCAAACTTGTATACATCATTAGAGTCTGTTTCAGCCACAAATATAATTTCACGCTTGGACTCAATGTGTGTGATTTTGACAAAGGCTTGATGGACCTCAGTTGAACGTCCTGATGCTAAGTCCCGAACAATGAAACGGAGCAGCACACGCTGGTGCTGGTCGGCTAAAAGTTCACTAGGTAGCTTATTAGGGTAAGTCAACCTGTGAATAAATTACAAAGTCAAATTAAGCTTCTACATAACTCAGGTTATTAAGCACTCATGTTGTTTTCACAATATCTTTTTTCATCACCTTCCCACTTTTTGTAAATAGAATAGAATAAAACGAAAAAAAAGTTACAATCACAATCCTTTGAAACAATCTTACTTTACTTGTAACCTTATAAAGAATCAATAAATGAAACTCAAGCAATATAATCCTTGAACAATCATTTCACAATGTTTTCCTTGAAGAATAATACTAAAATGCAAAACAAATAAAATATAATGAGGATGTTGTATTGACAAAACAAATTGCTACACCGAGACAAAACAACTCTGGAGACTCACTTCTGCAAGCTTGGGGCTGTGGAGCGGTCAGAGTCAGCTGTTCCCACCTCTACACCCTGGATATCAATGGCTGTGAGGACCTTAAAGGTAAGCTGAGCAGCCATGTGACCAACCAGGCGTGAATCTGAGGTAACGGTGCTCACCACCAGGCGGTAAAAGCCTCGCTCTGGCTGCCGGGACATCACGTCAAATTCATACACTCCACTGTGGAAGGGAAAGGGAATCTCATGTATGGTATTGAAAGAGGAATAAAGATTCTAACATTTAGCATGGGGAAATAATACTTTAGTACATAACTACTTCCAACAACATATCACTTTCCCATACAAGAATCTAAACTTATCCTCTACTAAACCCTATGATACAAAAATTATAAAAAACTTACTCTTGTCCAGCAAGTGGAGACAATTCCTCCTTGGACACTATGACAACCTCATCTGAGTCACGTGTGGCAGAATCTGCAACAACACGAAGGGAACCAAGACTGCTGCCCTTCAGATCTGTCACTCGTACCTTAGGGAAAACATAGCAGAATGTGAAGCAGGCCAAAATTACTAATGACTACATAAAAATACTAAGATTAATATATAAAGAAATAACCAATTATAAAAACACTTCATAATCCAAACAATTCTGATAATATAAAATCAATATACAACTATACGGCAGTAAAGACATACCTGAACACGAGGAGCATCAGCACTGACAGCTACATTACTAGCCAGTGTGATGGCTACAGGAATATGGAACCTACAAAAAAATACAGTAATGAAGCAATCAGTAGCAACTGATGATGATGAAATAATAATGGGATCAATCATTTCATGTGCATTATGGCATTTCTTTATTTCTATGCCTATAAAACTAAATTTTCAACAACTGGTAGTACTTTATTCTCATCCCTTTACAGTACATAATCATATCTCAATTGCTCTCTTACTCCTTATGATGAAGAAATGAAAAGGTCACATTTTCTATTATATTTTGTTTTTAATGACAAACAGAACCAATTTTATTGATGCTATCATAAAGAACACAACTATCACTACATCCTCACCTGTTGCTGGTGAACATGGATACAGCCTCCAAGAGGTAGTAGACCCCCTTGGGCACCTGCACAGACTTGCGCGACATCAGGTAATTGGCGAACTTGACGGCTTGGTCAGGCTTAATTGGTGGAGCCTTGTTTGAA
This sequence comes from Penaeus vannamei, assembly GCF_003789085.1. NCBI lineage: Eukaryota > Metazoa > Arthropoda > Malacostraca > Decapoda > Penaeidae > Penaeus > Penaeus vannamei. Next base: position 48,307 of record NW_020870327.1, read on the forward strand.
TTCTCAGCCAGCTTGTAGGCACCACTTAGAACCAGGGCTGGGAAGCAAAGAGGGAGAGTAAGTGGGAGAGAAGTTATGGCCTAAGAAAGGGAATGTGTGTGTGTGTGTGTGTGGGGGGGGGGGGGGGGCTTAGGGAGAGTAAGCTAGTGAATGGAGGTGGGCAAGGAATGTGTGTATTAGGGTGAAATCAGAATGGTAAAGGTTGAAAATGCTACATCTTCATTGGTTCCAGAGAACTACCAATATCAAGAATACATCTATAAAGTGTTAATAAAGTTCCAGACTCTATTGCTCCGTTCCACATACTTGCACGGTGATAAGGGTGATAATTATCAGAAAGTGGATTTGACTTACCAGTTATTGATAATCCTCCTTCAAATTGCAGCATCCGCCCATCAACTTCATCAGCCTGAACTATCGCATCCTCAATCCTCTCAAAGATACTGCTGACTTCCCCACGGAGCTGAGACCCAACATGGAAGGCATAGCCCAAGCTGTAATAAAAAAAGAAAAAGAAAAACTTTATATTTCTAATATAATTCAATTTGATGCAATCTTTCAATGTGTTCTCATGTTACGTTTTTTTCTCTCATCATAAAATTCTCTTCCTCTCCATGAATCACATTTTCCCCCTCTCTTGTTTTGTAAACACATAACATCTCACTAACCTTAGTACGCTGTCATCCTTTTTCAGAGCCATCTGTGTAGCCCTCAAGACCTTGGCAACATCTACCTCAACCCCTAGATTTGTGGCGGCAGTGACAGCATGGAAGAGCTCCAGGGGAGAGGCCCCTTCTCGAATGGCGTCACTTACAGCCTGTATTCATTTGCAAAAGAGATTTATTAATCTAATAAATAGAACAGTAAAGAGTAAGTATACAGATATCTAAACATGTGTATTGATCTGTTTATACATATATGTATATTTTAAGTCCTTCCATATGGGAAAGAAAACATGCACTCCACATGCATACTCTGTAGTAAAATTTTACTATGTTGAACATAATTTGAATTTGATCTTCAAATTAAAAAAATTAAATGATCATAATTTCATGCTCTACTATAATATCACAACATCATCTTTCTTATTCCCTCAGACTATTTTGACAATTCAATACTGTATAAAATACTATATATGACATAAATAACAAGATTTCTATTATCTTAACTTTCATCAAAAAAACATCCTTGCTGTGTTTTAAATATATTAACAAACCTGCTTGGAGGCTGCAGTGGCTGCCACAGGGCACCCAAGTGCTTTGCCAGCTGAGGAAGCCAAAAACAGAGTTTCGACTGTCGCTCCATCACCAGCAGAGCTTTTGACAAAATTGCACACTCCCTGGAAATGGAATCAAAAGCACATACATCAAGATTTTATACACGGATGGTAAGTAGCTCTTCTACTTTATATAACATTTTCAGCTTCTGTATTGAAAATTTCTGAAACCTATATATACAGCTTGATATGTTTTTTGCTGGATATTTATTAGATATACAGCCTAGCCTGGAGTACATTGACAAGAATATTATAGAGTATGAAACTTCAAGCCTAAGCCTAATATTCAAACACACACCAAGTTACAGGTTTTGCAAACGAACCTGCTCATTGGGGATTGGCTGGCCTAAGTGCTTATAGCCTGCTGAAGCATATAGGACTTGTGCGAGGTCTGAGAGAGACCACGCTGGGTCTAGGACTAGCTTCAGCCTCTCCTTGTCAGCTGGGGTGAGGTATGTGGAGGGGGAGAGGGCAGAGCTCACCCCCAGGAGAGCAAGAATTACCAGTGCCCCTGCAAGGAAGACAAAAAAACAATTTAGTACAGAAGAAATGTATACGGAGAAAGCCTTTCTTATTTCACAAAAACAGATGGCGTCTCTCACAGCCCAAGTCCATCTTGACTTCTGTCCTACTACACACCTATGTCACCACTACCTCACAACCAATCGGCAGGCGGCAGTTTAACATAGATTTTTAATTGCTCATTAAAGTTCAAGTATAATATTCCATATACTAAATCATTTTCATATATATTCACGACTCAGCCGATTTTATGTTACTCTGTGTATTTTGATCCTTCTTTTTGGGCAACTCATTAATATTCTTAATTGCCAAACTACTTAAACAATACAGTAAATACTTAGCACATGCAAATAGCACACATAGCAATACAAATAAAGTCGTCCACACTATATATACCTAGGAAAGTATAATAGTATTATAAACTAGTTTTCGCACATGTCGGTGAAGTTAATAAAATTGTGGAGAACTCTCAGGTTGTGCTTTAATTGAAATTCAAAAGTTGCCTCTCCGCACACGCACAATCCTCGTTATCTGCAACAGCATCGAATGCAAACAATACTGAGTTTTCTGAAAAGTTCATAGATGTTGCTGCGTATCCCCAGTAAATTTGTATCATATCAAAAAATTAGATGATAAAATTCTCATTTCTTGTATTGATATCTTCATAATATTGATCTACATACATATATATGATTTAATATAACGACAATTTTCAATATCTTAAGTTATTCATCGTCGGTTAATGCCATGAACCTTTCGTTACTGATTCGACTGTCCTTTTTGAGAGTACACAGGACATTTCGACCCTAGCGACTTTGGTGAAAACAAGTAACAATGACACATATGCCCCCGATATGGGGTTAGGAAGGTATGCTTCATTTGTCCGGTGATCTTTTAGAAATTTCGACTAGATTTCGGCAACTCTGATATCGGTGCGACGCATCTTGCAGCAGCGTGAACAAAAAGTTCACATATTTATCAACAGTTTTTATTTTAATTACTTTTTCTACTTTTACGAACGTATAATCTGATTTTTGGCTTAGTATTTTCATTCTTTCCCTTTTCTTCCCCTTTAGTTATTATGAAGTTTGGCCTGGGTTTTTCATTTTAATGCTTTCACTTTTTTATTACTAAGTGTGGTTCGGGTTTTTCATTTTTACACTTTCACTTTTTAAATCTGGACTCTTATTCAGATTTTGCATTTTTTCAAAATTTTCACTTTTCATTCCACAACTTCTCCCACATGTCCCCCAGCCCTTCAACCCGATTCCCTACGGGTCCCCCAAGATTGATGGGGGTAGGAGAAAAAACAAAAATAGGCATGGCTGTTTTACTTAAAATTACCACGCCCACATTTCTGGACTACACCGTGACCTGCCTTATTCTTCTCAGTGACACAGACTGATATGTGTCATTTGTGTTATGGTGGTGTGCTCGACTTTTCCCCCCTGAAATCTAATGGAAAAATTAAAGAGACCATGAAGTTTTTACAGATTCACGGAATCATCCTAAATGAGAGAAAGTGCAGTGCAATTTTCTGAGCTGTTTCAGCTCTATCTTGCCATGCATAATGAGGTGAAGAGAATGTTTCCTGGGGTGTTGGGGGGCGGAGCCCCATCAACCCTCCTTTCTGGCACGCCCAGTCATGGCAACTTGGACCGTTGAGTAAATTTTGTATTGGTTACTGTATGCACTTGCACTTTCTTATATTCAAATATGGTGCCGTATTCGGACACTCGCATTTCGGAAAAGTCACATTTCTTTGACCTTCATAAAAAGGACCTTTGGCTCACATTTCCAAAAAGCTGCATATCATTGCATTCATAATTATCTTCGGTCCTTTACTGATATTGAAATCAAGCTGAGCTCACTCTTTATCCCTCCCCCCCAAACCCCAGATTCCCCCAAGATTATTGGGTGGAGTACCTTAAAGAATTTCCTCTTTTAATACAGCTTAAGTAAACAGTATTTTTTAGACCTTAATAAATAATATATATTGAAAAGATGATGCTAATAACAAAGTATCACCTGTATTGCATAGAGGATACAATACTTGCAGGGATGGTATGGAGTCTGCATAATGAAAACAGACTGTCAGCAACATAAGAAAATAAGAAGGTAGTTTTTGTAAAATGACAATATAGCAGCAACGCATCTACAAAAAAGCGGCTAAGAGCAGGGTCGCAGAGGGTTGACACCGCAAATAATTACTCGTGTGGGCCGAGTGTACACGCAGCAATCCTAAGAGAGTGGCTGCCACAGTAAGCCAAATCCCTAGAGTTTGGTCCAGACACGAATCTCGACACAACCAGATTGTAGTGTTAATGTCCGTTTTCAATAAGGTGGCATGAAGTGCTAATAAAGGTGGGGTACAGGAGGGGCCTTGCCCTCACCCACTTCCCCATCTAGGGAATGAATAAAAGGTAGGAAAGTTTAAGTTTGCATTTTTGAGTTTGCACGATATCCCTGGATTTGGGACTACATCTTTGGAGGGTGTGTCACTCATAGTAACAAATACTGAAATAAAGAAAATAGGTTATGACAAGTACCATGGTGAGAGTAAGTCTATGGCGATCGGGTGGGGGTCCTAGGGCAGAGTTCCTGACTCGAAAATACAGCGATCAGACCGGGGTCTCGGGGTGAAGGCCTTGGGTTAGGAGGTTCATATGGCAATGTTTGTGGGTCTTCCAGGAGTGGCTTGAGTAATAGGCATTTAGTCTCAAAGACTGTCACGTCATAAACAGTTGCCAAAAATTATTTATATAATTTGTGATGGAAAGCAACGACAGATTCATGCATGTTACAATGTGCATAATTGAAGTAAGGAATATTAACTGGAAGGTTTTATGGCTGTGCGGGAAAAAAAATTAATATCACAGAGGAGTTGCATGTCGATCAGTATCACGTGTCTTCGGCACTTCACCAAAGGGCTAAAATGCTCGTTTAATCACTTTCTTGCAAAATCTGTGATGTCCTGTCAAAATGAAGAACCAGTCCTAGCTTATGCCTTCACTGTCACACTGAATTTAATCATAATGAATAGTACATGAAAAAAGTTCCCTTTTGAAAGCCATTGCAGATTAAGCAATAAAATGCTTACTTTTTCATAATCTAAACCAAACAAACTACTGGTGCTGGAACTCTTACAGGCTGTGCATCATTAGCCGTTTTCCTCCCAACTGCTTGACATTTATTAATATTCATCAATAATAAGTACTAACCATGTTGCGCAGACCAAATTAACTCCATATGAAATTCACATCAAGAGTTCCTGATAAACAACCCACAACCTCCTCCGGTAATTAGAAAAAAGACCGGATTCCTCAGCCGACACGTCAACAAATCCCTAATTCTTCCTATATATCCCCACCCTTCTGCATCATTTTCTAGAGGATATATAGCGTTAGGCAGGTTCTAACGCCTCGAATAAGGTCGCAGAGACATAAAAATCGGATAAAAAGGTTTGCAAGGTGTGCGCGAGATCGGCCATGTTAACCGGCAGCCAATCAGAGCGCCGTTGCGTGTCCCTCTCGACCAATCAGCGGCCGAGCTCGCCGGCGTCCGCATAAACAAAACCCGAAGACTTCCAATAAACCGGTATTTTTTACGTATTTCGCTCTAGTACACACATCAAACATATCTCAACCTATGTATACGCACTTTTCCTGCTCTGTCACTGATAAACAAGGGGTGATATTTATATTAAGACATTAAAAATAAGCGAATATATTACCTCGTCTCATGCTTCTGTTGCCTGTCGATGGAAGTGTCAACAGACGTACTGGACAGAGACCTTGTATGTAAAAGCTGGGCTCTGCTTCGGGTACTGTCATATATTGTATATAAAGCTGAAGATGACTGTTTATTAGAGGATAAATAATTCTGTTTTTTGTAAAATCACATATGTTAACATACAAGGAAAAAATCCTTTTTTATCAGTAAAGGTTTACATACGCTTTAAATGTCATTTTGATTCCGTATGCCTGCCTCATCAACATTACACATCAACATATTTTGAATGAATGCAAAATAATTATCTGATCCATTTGGATAGACAAAATGTTCTGAAAATATTGGAATAATGTAAATGACATGAAAATGTCGTCACGAATTCAGTGGGATCCGAGACCCCTGACGCGACACGTGTAGCGTTGCCGTTATCTTTTTACTAGGCGTGTGATCTGTAGATATACTTGTGTGATAGCTAAAGTATATGTTTATAAAGAATTTATTTTTTTTTGTATATCTGCCCAAGAGTATGGATACTTATTTACTTATTTCTTATCTCCTTGACTTTCTGCCAAAGTATCTGTCAAAAGTATTATTTTATATACGAATTCTTCAGTGTCAAATAATGACAATAATGAAATATTAAAAAAATAGTTATAATAATAATAGTGACACTAACAACAACAATGATAGTAATAGTAATAGTAAATATAGTAATAATTCATGTTATTAATAATGAAAATAATAATAAAATGATAATGACATGATGATGATGATGATGGTGATACGAAAAGGATTATCTTTATCATTATAAGGATAATGATAGTAACTCATTACAATGCTATAAAAATGATGATGATAATAATGATAACAGTATCAAAAAGCATAATGATGATAACTTCTAGAACAATGATAAAGATAACAATAATAAAAATGATAATTACAATAGTAATAATAATGAAAATGACAATGATGATAATAATAATAACAGCAATAATAATAATGATGACAATAATAATGATAATAGCAACAACAACAAAAACAATAATAATGATAATGGTAATAACAAGAATAGTAATCATAAAATATGATAATCATAGCAATAATGATAATAATAACAATGATACTAATATTACAACTACTACTACTACTAATAGTGAT
>NW_020870327.1:59994-69994 GCF_003789085.1 Penaeus vannamei
ACACACACACACACACACACACACACACACACACACACACACACACACACACACACACACACACACACACACACACACACACACACACACACACACACACACACACACACACCACACACACACACACACACACACACACACACACACCACACACACACACACACACACACACACACACACACACACACACACACACACACACACACACACACACACACATACACACATACACATACACATACACACACACACACACACACACACATACACACACAACACACACACACACACACACATACACACACACACATACATATATATATATATATATATATATATATATATATATATATATATATATATATATATATATATATATATATATATATATATATATATATATATATATATATATATATATATATATTGGTGTATTTGTTGATTCGTGATGTTTATTGTGTAAAAGAGAAAGGAATATAGAAAGGGAGAATAAAAACCAAACAAACTTCTTCCGTGTTATAATGCTTCTCTCAACACATATTTGTTATGTTGAAAGCAATGATTTAATGCAGTTATAGGACATTATTGTTATGGTAATGATAATGATACTAATGGTAATGCTAATGATGATTGTATAAATAATAGAATAATGATAATCAGAACAGTGTAAATAATGATAATAGTAATAACAATGATAATGATAGTAATGATGATGGTGTTGATGATGATGATGATGGTGATGATGATGATGATGATAACAACAGTGAAATAATAACAATATTAATAACAATAATAATGACAGTAATCATAGATAAAAATGATAATGATAACAATAGCAATAACTATAATGATTAATAGCAACAACAACAATGATAACAATAACAATAGCAATAACTATAATGATTAATAGCAACAACAACAATGATAATAATAACAAAAATGATAATGATAATAATGATAACAGCAATGTTTATAAAAGCTCTAAAGCCACTACCAATATATACAATACTCCCCAACTTAACACCTCTGCCTTACACATACATTACTGCCCTCATATACATATCACTCCCTCACATAGACAAAGAAATATCCTAACCACTACCAAAAAAAAAAGAAAAAAAAAAACCCAAAATAGTCATTCTACAAAAATTCCAAACAAGGGAAACCGAGCCTGTGTACCTCCCTGTCCTGTGTTGAAGCGACGCCTCGTCAATACGCGATGGAGGAAGATGGAATCTCGTTAGAATCTCAAAAAATCACCTGCATCTAACTTCATTTTTTTACGCACAACTAATGGAACGATGGTATTATCTTATGCTAATCGAGATGTATGATATAGAGGATTATGTTGATATAGGAATCATTAAGTGACGTGTTCATTGTGGGATTTAAATTACGTTTTTCTATGTATGAAATAAGAGGTCATTAAATGTTAAATGTATTCGGACATTTTATTTTGGTTAATTAGTTGTAATTTAGTTATGATACGGTTTATTTCATGGTGTATTATCGAGACATAAATATTAATATTATCTTGCAATAGTTAATAATGATTTATCTATTAACACTTGTCAAGTTATTTTGTATCTTGTCTGTTTGATTATGTAATTTCAATATGCAAAATTATTTATTTACATCTGGTGTATGATTTACATTTTATTCTAAAATCAGGTACACAGAATTTATTCATCGGTTCTGATTATGTAGCTTTGATATACAATAATGTATATAGATCTAAGACATAATTTATATTTGATTTTTATATTACTTTCACAGAATTTAAGCAGAAATCATCATTTTATTTCTTGAAAACTGCAGCTGATCTTTAGATTTAGAAAGCTTTTTCTAAATTTATTATAAGTAACATACTAATTTACATTCTTACTCACAGATAAACATATTCATATTTGTATTCATTTATGTAAATCTGAATGTGTTTTTTGTTTGTGTGTATGCATACAAGTATGGAAAACACTTCTCCACATTTTATTCTTGAAATACCAAAACAGATATTGGTTAATGATACTTAAAATATACAATACCAATGTTTAAATCTTGAAAGGAAGTCATGAATATACATATGTTAGATAGACAATTTTATATATTTAGCAGTTTTACTTCTGTTTTTTCTAAATATTTTTCTTAGTGTACATTTGTCTTTATACAAACATTTACATTTATGATTATGTATTTAATTACTTTTATGGATACCATGCTATTACACACACAACATATCCCTAATGTTTTGTATATTCTTAATGATACCTTTCATGATATGTTTATTTTCTGAAAGATTTATAAATGCAAATTATACTGAGCATAATGATCTGTGTTTGTTAACATTTTAAACTGCTGTAAGGTAGTTTTATATGGAAATTATAGATGATTCCATTATTTCAGAGCAGTAATCGTGGGAACAAAGCAGATTGGAAGGTTTGACTTTGAGAGCTGAACAGAAATAGAATACTCATTTATGGAATTCTCAGGTAATTGTATATCCTTTGTCTCCTTATGAAAAGAGATATTTTGATTTATTAAAAGAAATATATAGTAGATGCAAGAAATCTTATATGGTATATTGTATTAGACAAATATGACTTGTATTTTTTAGATAAACCTTTAGAGAAACTATAGATTACTATATTTAATTGCTTACAAATTTCATTGGCTTATGAAAAAGCACCCATGATATTGAATGAATTATATAGAAAAAGTAAGAGTTGAAAATTATTCTAATTATTATTTCATAAGAAAATACTATTTTTTCAACATAGTTGCTGCAGTTTAGAACATGCATAGGAAATATAAATATCTGAATTAAAGTTTTGTTATGAAGAAATTAAAACAATTTGGAAATTTCATGGCAAGCTTGCAACTCACAAAAAATAACTGTTTTATGGTGCATCAGTAAAAGCAAATACCATAGATTATATAGGAAAAATCAAGATAAAGTATTGGCCTCATTATTTTTAACAGTAAAAAATTGAATCTGATTTTCTGCTAGGTCAGATACCAGTAAATCATAATGCCTTAACAACGAAAGCAAGTTTAAAATACTTTAGTATGAGTTGTTTTATATGTTTTAATTATCAAAATGGACAAAGATTTGAGGCTAATTTCTATGGTATTATGTAATTCAGCATTTGGCAACTCCTTGTCCTATTGAGAAACATTTCTCAATTAAATTATTATTCAAAATAATACAAAAAAATGTACCAATATTTTATGCGGGCTTCATCTGCTTGGAGGAAGGAGTATACTATGTTTACCGCTCTGTCAGTTGACAGCAGTAAGCCTAGCTATTTCTTTACATCTTATGAATATGATATCATTTTGATGTTATGGTACAATATTAGCAATAATGATACTGTAAGCTAGATATTTGTGTCAGTGGACTACACTGTAATTACACCTGCTAACCATTTACTGAGGGGTGTGACCTTGGCTTTCTCACTGGTTATTTGAGTGCAGGGTTAAAGTGTGTCCTAAAGTTGCTTTGTGTTTACCTTTTTGGTAATGATTGAAATGACAGGTTATTAATGTTGTTTGCAGACAGATTGAGATTGGATTCTAGATAAAATTGTGATGTTCATTAAGAAAGAAGGAAGCAAAATGTCTTTTTAAGGAGATGGATGAAAAAGAAGGAAGTAAAATAGTGTTTTTTAGAATATATAGAAGAGGAGCAAGATATTTTCCACAGTGGTATGGATATATTAATATAAAGATGGAGGCAAAATACTTCCATAGATATATATAGCTTTCTGTTAATTTTAGTTTTCTCTTTCCTTTAGGTAGTTTGCTCTGTACTTTTAACCCATTGGTGCTTGGTAATTACACCATCCACTGTTGCTTTGTTTTGTGAATGTATAAATAAATGGCTTTACAAGTGCATAGTCACAAAGGAGTTAGATACATGATATAGTTTCATTATTATTTTTTAATGTTATTGATACCATTATTGTAATTTTTATTATTATTGGCAGTAAAATATATGCAATGAAAATCTTTCCAAAAATCACAAAAAAGGGTAAACAGGTGAGAACAGATATTACTAATAATTGACTCCTTGGTGACTAAGCTCTTGTGGAGCCATCTATATGTAAGCAAAATGACTAAACAATTCAAAGTGGACATTTCATGCATGTACATGCTGTCATGGCATCAATGGGTTAACTATGTTACTGTGTTTATCTGTTTATTAATGTATTGAGATTGAAGTTATGTAAGGTGCAGTAGAATGAATAATAGCAGCCTTAAATTTGAAGAATTTGCGTGAGATAGTGTTTTTGTTTATTATTGTATCAAGTGTATGTTGTAATTGCAGTTGTTTATTATGTGGGTGCACATTTTGATTTTCATGTGATAATTCTTCAGTTGCTACATAAGATAGAGGCAAGTTATAGGCAGTATCGCTATAAACTGACCTTTTATGACCATATTTCAATAAAAAATAACCATAATGAAAAATTGTGAATATTAATGCTACTTTACAACAGTGTAAATTAAAATGTTTCTGATTTTAAGACAAAACACTTTGCCTTTGCACTAAGATTATGTACACAGGGTTTTTAGGGTGAGAATTCTAGAAAAAAGTAGTGTTTTTTTAGATAATATAGTAACATAAAGAGGAACTGAATGGGAATGATGTATATAAAAAATTAAGTCTTAAAGTATTCCCAAATAGGCAGTTGGATTGACATTGTCTGAACAATGTCTGGAGAATGTGTAGTACAGCAGTGTGTAATTCTATGTTATTTTAAAAATGTAAGGAAAAATTAAAGAATAAAAAATAATTGTTTCAACATTTTGTAATTTAGCAAATTTATCTTTTACAGGTTGAGCTGATGGAATCCCTTTTTGCACAAATAAAGCGTCACAAGAACTCAAGGATTACAAAATGGGTAAATGGATAAGAGTAATGGTAATATAGTGACATTAAAGACCATAGGCACTTAAACAGTTCAAAATGTTTGTCCTAATGGACAATGCAAGTGCTCATCACACAAAAGAAGGAAAGAGGCCTGAAAGTAAAATACTGGAAATAAGGAACAATGAGGAAATTAATCGTCCACTCTATAGCCACATCGCAGAGCAGAACATTCATCTCCGTGAAGCTTCGTCGTCTGAGGTTCATAGGGGAAATATTTTGGCTGAGGCATATGTCACTCCTTTGTCATGCCCTAGCAAGGAGCCCCTCCCAAACACCTGGATTACTTCAGGGACCAGAAAGAATGAGGAACATATGAGGAGAAGTGTTCCTGTTGATCCCATTCAGGAAAGGCTTGTGGAGAATGTTCTTCCATGTCCAGTGCCACAGCAGAGAGCTGAAGAACATGGACAGATTCCTTCTATTTCCCAACTGCTAAGCATGAGTCATGGACACGGAGACCTTTATATGGCCATGGATTCAAGCACAGCAAGAGACCCTTTTATTCCCATGACAAGTGATTTCATGAATCCCAGTGGACTTGGCATCCAAAGAGCTGGCTATGAGTTTCAGATGCTGGAGAGTGAGCATGTTCCGAACGAGAGATTAGTTGAGTTGCAGCCGTTTCAAGAGAGACATGTTCTGGGGGCTGGAACAGAGGTGTTGGGCATGACTTGTAGAACTCAAGACATGAGGCATTATGAAGTTGATGGTAGATCAAGAGGGCATTACATAGGGAGGGAGTTATCTCAGGAAGGCTTTTTAAAAGTTGGACATTTTATGGAAAACAGAAGTGATTTTGCCAGTGGAGTGCATGAGGCTGATAAGTCAGAGAAACTGATGACTAATGTGGGAAGTGAATCTCTTACTGATTGGGCTACTGATGCTAGTACAAATGCCAGTATTGCTCAGAGAGTGGCAGATTGCAAGAAGTCTAACAGAATGACTGGTTGTATAGTAGAGAGACAGAGTTCGAAAAAAGTGAGTGATAGGCAGCACATGGAGTGGAGCCAAGTAAGAAGTGATGAGATTGGTGAAGATTCAACGTACAAATTTAGTGAAGGTAATAACAGGCAGGATGTTAGCCATGAAGGAACTAAAGGAAGTGAATCTCAAATACCAGTTGACAGTGATGTGGTAAAACTTATAAGCAATGTAAATAGCAATCCGCCCAGCCATTCAGTTGGCATAGAAGAAGGTGCTGCATTACTTGAGACAAATTCAGGTTTGATTGTGAGGAAAGAAGAGCCTAAGGGTGTAGAGTTGGATGCTCAGAATACAGGCCCAAGCAGTGATGGTGATGAACTCATAAATGATGTTGGTGCTGATGTGACCTTTGAGGAGAGTAAAGAATTGATTCTAGAGAATTATGAAGCTAAAACAAAGAACGCATGCAAAAGCCATAAAAAAGTGAAAGGCAATACCTTTGTAGTAGAGACCAGAAGTAATATGATGCCTGTAAATGGTCCTTCAATGAACGGCCAGCGTATGATGCCTGGTACCTGGCGCAAGAGTAAGCGGAAAAAGAAAAACTTCTTTTATGAGAAGCGCAAACAAAACAGGAGGAAAGAGTGCATGGTTCCAGGATGTTTTCTGAGAGCCTGCAGTAACAGGTTCGTAGAATTCCCAGAAGATTTGGAGAAAAGGAAAGAGTGGGCTGAGAAAACCAAGTTGAATGAGAAATTTCCTGATGTGGATCCTCTGGTGCCTTTGCCCATTCGAGTAGGTCTGTGCATGGGACACTTCCGGGAGGATGACTTCAATGTCATACCACGAGGAGAAGGAAAGGTTTGCTCATTGAAAGATGGAGTTGATCCCAGCATTTTCCCCTGGGTTGAAAATGCTGCATCCATGAAGACTGGCATGGATATTTTCAAGGGCAGCAAAGCTAGCCGTGAGGCAAAGCTGCTCACAAGAATGAAGAGCGAGTTGGACAATATGCTTAACCCACCAAGTCAAAGTGAGTTCATCATTCACACCTACCAGCCTAGAAGAAAAAACATTGTGCCTCCTCTTAAGATTAGTCTGAGGGCATGTGTTGCAAGTGCTAAGAAAAAAAAGAAAAAGGCAGCTAAGGCAAAAAAGAAGCACAATCGAGAGAGAAAACGAGAGAAGGGGTATGATGTCATTTCCAACGAAGATCCACTCTATGACGTCAAAGTTGAAAACTTTGAGAACTTTGATGAGGATATCATGGAAAGAGAGCCGAGCATGGAGGGCCACAGCCTGAGCTCATCTACTGATCAGGGAGCTCAGGTCTTCAGCGGCCTCAATCATTTTCTGGCTCCCTACTTTAATGGCACGTCCGTCAATGAACACCCAAGCCCTGACATCTTAGGATCAGTTAATGTGCACCTCATAGCAACATGTGTTCAGGCAGCTATAAGTCCTATGATGGCAAGATTGGAAGCTTTCCAAGAGACTGTTGAAAGCAGGATGGAGCAGCTAGAGGGCAGAGTCAGCACGCGTCTGGAAGTCCTTGAAGAGAAGGTCAGTATTTGCCTGGAAAAACTTGGCCAGGTTGTGCCAAACACAAGACAAAGAGAAAACTTGGATGCAGAGAACATAGGTGCTCTTGCACCTCAGGAGGATCCAATATCAACGGGAACCCTTGAAATGTCAGACTTAAATGCTTGTGAGGGGGAACCAGCTGCTCAACCCCAACTCACAGAGGATCCAATTCAACCTCTGGGAGATGAGGATGTTGCTGAAGCCGATGCATCTCCCATTGCCTCGGGAAGTGGATTCACAGATTCATCGATGCATCAGATGGAGATGGATCTCAAACCTTTTGCCATTAGTGAGAGGGAATATGAGATGATGGAGGGAGAAGATTTGGAAGTACAAATGAACAATGTACCTTGATACTCAAATTTTGAAGTGCAATTTTTTTTCATTTATGAAAATGAGAACTCATTTTGTTAATCTTAAAACTAGTCATATGTCACAATAATGTTTGGTCATAGGAATATTATTGGATTATAAACATAGAAGAAAAGTATACTGTCAAAAAATATATGAATTCTTTGATACTGTTAATCAAAATTTACTTTGTAGTTATGGAAAATTATATTTGTGTGTAATAGAGGAAGTGTGTGGTTGAGTAAATTATTGACAGAATTGATAGATGGAACAATCAAATTAGTGAGTGAGTGACAGAGTGATTGTTTGATTGTTTTTTTAAGTAATATATTTAGTGAGAGAGTGATATAGTGAGAGAGCAAGTGAGTAGAGTATTGAATGAATGAGTGGATGAGGGAGTGAATTGAATGGATGAATGAGTGAACGAATAAATAAGTTATTAAATAATTGAGTGAATGAGTGATTGGCTGCATGTGTTTGTTTTGCAAGCAGTGATTATGTGAGTTTTTTATGCAATTTCTGAATGGAAATTCATTTCAGGGTATATTCAGCTGAGTGTATTTATTCTCTATTTTGTAAATGTTTATATATGCATTTATATCCTCTCTTTTGAATACGTGGAAGTAGCTCTGTATACTAGAAAAAAATAGATATAGAGTTTCTCAAAGCAAAATTTACATTTCTCAAATATTTCTCAAGCATTTAGTTCTAGATGAAAGATATTTTCAACTTCTGTTTGCTCCTCATCTGTTTATGTCATTGTATGACATGGAAGAATGAGTATGCATACAACATGTAAAACATATATATATGTATATATATGTATTTATATGTGTATATATGTATATGTATGTATATGTATGTATATGTATGTATATGTATATATATGTATATATATCTGTCACACGTCACACACACACACACACACACACACACACACACACACGCACACACACACACACACACACACACACACACACACACACACACACACACACACACACACACACACACACACACACACACGTATATATATATATATATATATATATATATATATATATATATATATATATATATATATATATATATATATATATATATTTATATATACATACTTTATATATGTTCGTGAGTAAACTTTAGTGGGTATGTGTATTATTAATGATGAGTGATCCTAACAATGTTTAATGTTATATTTCTCAATGATTTGGAGCATTATATTGTTTTAACATTACTTAGGCAAGTAGGTATATAACATTCCAGGAGGAAGGGTTTAATACAGTCTTGTTATATACTGTAGAGTAGTTGGTTTTATTATCAATAGATGTAGATTTTTATATATAAGTTCATATAGAGTGAATACAAGGAAAAATGTTGTTTACTTAACCCTATGTAACAGGTCTTCTGCATTCATTTTGTTTAAACCATAGATGGGAAAAAAGATAGATAGATAGATAGATAGATAGATAGATAGATAGATAGATAGATAGATAGATAGATAGATAGATAGATAGATAGATAGATAAGATAGATAGATAGATAGATAGATAGATAGATAGATAGATAGATAGATAGATAGATAGATAGATAGATAGATAGATAGATAGATAGATAGATAGAAAAAAATAGAATGATAGGTATGTTTCATCGCACAATTACCACCTATTAATTATTCAATTTCGCTTCATTTTAAACTGAAACCTCAGTCTTTAATTTTTTCCATATACAGTGTTTTTCTCTCCTTTCAAGATAAAAACACAGTGCATCAAATTATGTCCATTGACTTTTATATCATTCTGCACTAAATATGGACACTGTTATTTTACAACAGTGTCACTTAACTGAGGTCAGCGAGATGGCTTTCCAACTGCTTTTCATACTTAGCAGCCAGTGAAACAAGAGGTTCATAAAGAATAGATACATGTAGGCACAAAGATTAAATATATTGAACAGTTACATCATGAGATGTATTGTCCTGTATGTCATAACAATCTATGCTCTTGATTGCAGCGGCAGCATGCAAGTTTGGAACTGTCTGGAGATGGTAATCCTGGCTTTTCTTTGCACATGGGGGTTAATTTAGAAGCACAGTAAACAGATCAGTTACAAATTAATTGAAGTCACAAGAGTCTGATCCCACACCTTAAATTATTGTAATTATTATTAGGAGTATTATACCTTATCTAGATTAAGATCTGTCCTAGTTTT